>CM045761.1:113012036-113507560 GCA_025200525.1 Camellia lanceoleosa
TATATAGAATGTGAAAATATGAGAGAGAGAGATAGAGAGAGAAAAAGTGATTAATTGGATTTATTAATAATAACAAAAGAAAAGAGAAGAGCGAGTTTGAAAGTAATTTTTTTGAGTTATATTTTAAAAATACTGTTTGATTAACATATTTCATCCAAATCATGATTTAAACAAATCATGATTTGAAAATAAACCATACTACCTGGCTTTTTTGTTATTTCATGTAATATAAGAGTACAACATAATAAAATTTAGAAAATCTAAATAGCCCATATCATGGACATTCCAGAAGCCCCCCCTAAATGACCTGGTATACTAGTCTATTCTAACTTTTGAGTCCTAATGAAACCACAACATTAAGATCCCTCTAGAAGACACGCTCCACCACCAATGAGTTGAATAAATACCTTCATCCAAGTTAGACACACTCCTTTTGTGAATCCGTCCTGTTGATGTTTTCCTCATGAAGCTAATGCAAGTAACATGAATCCTAGTTAATTGCCATCCTGTGAACCACAATTGCAAATAGTAAATTACACAACATTAGTGAAAGAAACAATGAAGTCACAAGGCACTCTACATTCTACACAATATTCCTACGTGGATTGAGTAAATGAAGAATAAAAGCCAAAATGGGATATGACCAGAGCAAAATAACTCTTCATTTTCTTGTGATACGCAATAAAAACTCTCCAAAACCTATGAGGATGTATCATTCCTTTAAAATGGACTTCCAACAATACCAACTCCTTAATTTCCAAAGTAGCATGATTTTTGTTCTCTAAATTGGTGGGCATATCATCAGATAAAACTATCATACATATATAGACCATGCTCATTGGAGATAGTTAAGTTTTCAAAGACCTCTTATGATGGGTTATTGGCAGAATTGATACACGCTATGATCATCAAAAGATATTTTGACTAGTACAAATTAGATTAAGCATAAAAAATTTATAATAGTCTTTTAGGCAATTTACCCAAATTGTTGCAAACCTCTCACATGGTGTGGGATCTACTGCGATGAGGTTTGTGTGGAGTTCGCTGGCACCATTAATGAGAGTTTGGTAACAAATTATTAAATTATTAAGTCCTATGTTAAAACATAAATTTTACAATAGGAGCAATAAAAGCTCCTTCTTGCTACACATCAAATCGTGCATATAATATCGAAAAGACTAGTGGCATTATTAAAGAGGACTAACAGATAGCTATAGTATAATGTAAGCAAGCCAAACTTAATCTCGAAGATCCTGGAAAGGAAAAAGGAGAGGGAGAAAGAGAGGAGGGGGGAGGATTTGCTGGAATATATATTCTGTGGGAGGATGAAATTGGAATGTCTCTGGAGGCCAAAGCAGAACCCAACTGATGCAAAAACTCCAAGGAGAGCTTGGCTGATGGGAACTTCTGCCGCCTGACCTCGAGAAGTTCTCCTGACTTACAATTACCACTGTGCATATTTAAACCTACAGAAAAAAAACACCTATACTTAGAAGTATAATAGAGGACCCAGTTTGATATGAAAACTCTGAACAAAAACACAGCCAAACCTTTCCCAGCAGAAGATGCAAGATATCTCAATCGCTCTCTTCTTCACTTGAATCAGAGGCATAGAGCTGCAAGACTGATAATGCAGACTGGAAAACACATACACATTCACAGAGATTTAAAATCATAGTTCACAGAGAGTTTTATGAGCAAGCCTGTCATTTTGATATGTTTTTTTTACTTTTATTTTAATGGCTAATACTGTCAATAAAATAGCAAATACCTTCTTGGGATAGCTCCAGATCACCATAACGAGTCGGTGGGACATGGCTACATAGTGCGGAAAAGGAGATGGCAGAAGCTTCCACTAGAGGGTGGCGCATCCTCTTATCAGTGTGAATTGAGAAGTAAGTATCTGGTGATAAGCCAATAACCTTTTCCATAGCCTCCTCCGCAGTTTTCGATTATATTCTCCCCGTGCGACTTAACACTGGTCTCCAGTTTCATATCTGAGAAGGCGTTACAGAAATAAAATAAGCAGATAAGGTTGATGCACATCACCAACGCGATTAATTGTCAGGTACGTGTTGGAGAAAGTATATGTTTTTCTTCAAAAGCTAGAGTACCCTACTACAAATAATAGCTTTACGTTAAGTGAATTAGGTACAAGCTTACAGATCCCACTGCCAGAAATGTCGATTCAGATGGGTGCAAGAACGATCAGAAGCTGGATGTGGCTCTTTTTCATAGCCACATTAATGACTTCCCTTAGACCTTCAGAAACTGACATATTAGGTTACAGAAAGAAAGAAACATAGGATTTGAGACATTCTTTGGTGTACCTGAATGGATGTTGAGCATCATGAACAACATGACCATTTGCGCCTCAAGCTGTTGTCAAGGGATGCATCAATGCGGTCATAGAAATACAACACGATGTTCAAAAGAAACAGCAGCGGTGTAGAGGTTGCAACAGTTGCATCATCATCTGAAGCAACTGATTAGCTCCTCCCATATACCAACTCTCGCCTGCATTAGCAACAGCTTATAAATGCTAGCTTTTATTTCCTGTAATCTTGGTACTAAAATGGATGTTGTGAGTTCCGGGTAATAATTTGTGTTTTTAATACATGCAGCGAAGTCATCTTCAATATAGATCATCATCCCAGGCCCACAGAGACAAGGCGACTTACATAAAATGATCAAAACAATCAAGCATCATAGTTTGCTCAAAAACACCCCAACTCAAGGTAGCTGTTACACTATAAACCGTGTATGGTCATGGTACTAGTATGAGTATGGATAAATCACGATATGAAACAATGGTAAATGCCACGTGCTAAGAAAACATTACAATAAGTACACATATGTTTATCAAATATGTTAAACATAAACAATACAAATAGAAAAAGCGACTTACAATAAGTACCATGTTTTATTAAACATATTAGAAGCACTCAATAAGCATTACAATAAGTACCATTTGGCTAAACATAACTCAAAGGTAACCAAGTGCACAATAAGGTACATCCATAAACTAATAAGCATTACATAAGTATTTCCATAAATTGACAAAAGGTCACTAGAAGAAGCGTAAACATACCTGCTCAGCAAGGTGCTCATCCACCTCGCTTGCTATCTGCTTTTCCAACAACATACAAATTCAAACTTTTTAGCCAATTAACATCTACATGTGTACACTTTGCGTATAGATATATATTAAGTTGATAAAAAGATGAGATGAAATTCAATTAAGACCTTATTGAAGTGCTCATACTGTATCTGTTGCCCAAAGGCCAAACCTCCACTAAATTAAGATTCTGAAGCTACATTTCACTACTCTCTTTACTATAAGAAAAAATCATATATAACAATGGATCCCCCAAATCTACTTTCTCAAACTAACCATCATATCAATATACACTGAAATTATTCAATTTACCTCTGTAAACCATTTATAGAACCTCGCAGCATTGTCTGTTGGCTCACCATCTCCATATTCCTAGCAGCACAAACAACCAAACAAGAAAATAAATTTAATACATAGCTAAGCTACACACTATTTATTAAAGTTACAAACAATCAGATATAAATATGTACATCATGTCTGTATGTGGATTAAAAGAGGCAGGTAGAGGAATTAAAAACTCCGTGGCTAAAAGAAAATGCCAAACTCTCTTTCTTCAACTTCTCCTCGTATTCTTCATCATCTGCTTGCATAATCATCTCTATGGAACCATATACATAATTTGATAAAAAAACATCGGTTATAGTCTATAATCAGAAAGTACCATCCATCAAAAACAACTCAAACCTTTAAATAAAAACAAAAAAAAAAGGTGTCAAGCTCTACCAAATCAACTACTTTAAAAGGTGGCCTTTTTCACTCTATCCTGGCTTTTGCTTCCTCAGCTTTAGTGCCTGAAAATAACAGTCCAATGAATTGAATCACTCAAGCAACCAATTGACAAAATTTTTAAAGTAACAGTAATTCCACCATTCATCTGCAACCCCAATAACATCAAATCTAACAAGCCACTACAAACATATATGGATTTTTATGGGACTAAAGCTCTTTCATAAAGTAACATTACGAAACCAATCAAAAATTTTAAAAATATAGCCAATAAATGTATTTTTAGGCACAAAATGAAACAATATTTATTTTTGACTTTATCTAATTTACAATGTTTAACCCCAAAAAACAAATACAATAATAAAAAAATTTGACAAATAAAATAATAACTCTAAAAATTGTCAGCATATATATAATTTTCTACACATTTCATTTCAAAACAAAACTATGAATTTATTTAACGCACATCACTCTTATCAATTTTTTTCTGGGTGCAAATTACATCGCCCTTGGGTAATTTTCAAAGTACGTTTCGACCCTGAGGTTCTAATTTCATGACAAATTATCCTTTTATTAATAAATCATTAAGCCAATTAATTGTTAAAAATATGTTTCAACTTTCAATTAATAATTTAGGTATTTTTTAATAATGTTGTTAAAATATATGTTTCAATTAATAATTTAGGGCAATTTTATTATTGTATAGGAGAATAATTATGAATTTTATTTTTTAATTAATTTAATTTTGTTAAATAAAAAATTTAATAAGAGAACCATCTATATTTTTAAGCAAAACTCAATATGTATTTGTAATTTTATCTAAGTTTTTATATGAACAGGAATTTTCCTAAATTGGTCCCAAAGCTTTGTTGGATGAGGTGTGATCCCATAAATAAATAAAATAATAATAATAAAAAAAGAATCAGAAGCCAAAATAATTACCAACCAACCTTGGAGAAACCTTCAGCCGTACTGGTTTGGGTGCCGAAGAAGACGGTGACCTTCTTATTGCCGTCTTCGACTTCCGGCTCAATCAGAGGCTCCTTCTTCACAAATCGTCAGCAGCTTCGACTGTTCCGCTGCCGGAGCACGATTTATGGGCGGAAGAGCGCCGCCACAGCAGCACCACTACGCAGCCTATCAGAACGGCACCGACGTCGTCAGTATCATCATCAAGAAGCTCCCGGTTCTCCAGTATCGCCGCCACCGGTGACTCGCCGGCGTCCGATTCTCCCGTTCAGGAATCGCCGTCTATTCAGTTCGAACAGCGATACCTTCACCGAGCTCGGTTGCATCTTGTCGAATTACCAGGCGGAAATGACGATTCGCCCGCCGGAGAATTAACCGGCGAGTGAAGAAGAAAGAGTGTGATAGAGACTAATGTAGAGAGAGAAAGTCGGTTTTGAGAATTGTAGAGAGAGCAGAGAGTTTGGTTTGGGAGAATTGGTGGTGGGGGTTGGAGAGACTGGTGGGGTTGGGAGAGACTGTTCTGAGAGGAGAAGAATGGGAGAGGGTTTAAAGGTGCGTTTTATTAACACACCCAACACAACACCTACTCAAACCAGACTAGGGAAACCCACGCTAACTCCAAGTTAACCACGGTTAGATTTTACACTGCTCTTTGATCGATCACTATAATAAGTAAACAAAACTAGATCTGACGTCACGTCGAAATATTTTTTAAATTTTTTTTTGGTGTGATATCTCTAAATTGGGGATTTTAGGAAGGGGATTGTTTGGGGTGTCTTAATAAGTGTCTTTTTATCTTTTTTAGGTAAAAAAGTTGAAAAAAAACTATGGATGTTTGGATTAAACTTTTTAACTTTTTGCAAAAAAAATGTGTATTAAAAATTGTATAAATATAAGGTGTGTAGGAGAAGATAGTGTAGTAGGTAGTACGAATTGACAGTGCAGTTGGCTGGATGAATACATGGGAAAGATTGCCTCATTTTGATTTTGATTGGAAGGTGTTGTTCATTTCGTGGGGGCTTACCACGGGTCTGTCTTTCTGTCAAACCGGATTGATAATGTAGAAGCTCATCGAGTATTATATACTTATAAAAAATCACGTTGATTGAATATTGATAGCCTATCTAATCGTGTTAATTTTTTGTCAAGCCCGTTATTAGCTATAACACCATCCATTTTTTATATAAAATTGATTTGATCATATAATTAGCGATATCAAATAGGCGTGATTTTTTAAAGCATATTGTACTAGAGCGAGTTTTACATATTGAGCAGGTTCGGATTATCAAAATGGGACCTATATGGTGGGCCTAGATGGGCTAACTGCGTCAAACTTAGTGAATGTATACATGTAATTTTTTTTCCTTTCACTACGGTGGGTGTTTCCGTATCGTTAATGGGCAAAAATTGATTTGGACGCTAATATTTGTATATTAATTTTTGGTATTTTTTTGGTGAATAGTGATAACTTTTAACTTTTTGATATTTTTTGACTTTCTTTGACTTTTTTAAACTTAAACCCGGTACATGGAAATTATTTTCAATGGTGTATCAATTTCTTGCATTAAATGTGAGTAAAATTTTGATTAAAGACTTGTTTGATATCAAGTGCTCAGCGGAGGATTTTGGTTTTTTATCGAACTTGGCGGGATAGCGGTCGGCCCGGCTAATGTAATTTTTCACAAATATTTGTGTTGAGGTGGTCATCCAAATGGCCAAACAGCCGCTCTTGTTTTTTTTACCTTCGTTCGGCGGAAAAAGTCTAAGCTCGGCGTAAAATTCATGTTCTTAGAAGTTTCTGAGAACTGCAGAGGCCATTAAATTGTTGACGAAAGTTGCCTGGCGAGGACCTCAAGTTTACTCGATCTTTGGCTTCGGCGGCGACCGCCTAAGCGTCCGGTCGAGTGGTGAAAAAATCATGCAACCAATACTTTGCGAGACTTTGTAGACCACTCGGCGGCGAGATGTTACTCTCTAGGTGGATCGCCTGCTTTTTGAAATTTTGGCTTAAGTGTTCCAAAGCAATCTGCGTTCTCATTGAACAATATCCTAGGCATTCATAGCTCTAATTAAGACATAATAATGAGGATAAGACTTAGAAACACATTAAGAACGAAACATAATGGGTTAAATATTTTCCAGCGTGTATTTCAATATGTGTAAGATTATACATTTGTGTAGGCCACGCATGTAAGCTATTCGATCTGCGCGGTCATCGCAATGCATACGGAGCCATCAATGAGTAATGACTTAGTAGTAAAACTTTGTTCAACTTTATTTATTTACGTATGTTGAAATAATATCTATTTATATTCTGTACAATGAATGATTGTTCAATTTTGACAAATATTAAGTGGCGTCATGTATATCATTAAGTTACGGTATTGAAGGCTCGTCATGGAACTTAGTAAATCATTATCTGTTACCGTCTGGGAGGCTCCATCATGGAGCTCGGCATATCAATTATCATTATCTGGATCCGGAGGGTTCCTTTATAAGTGATTCTTCATAACCACCCATTATGTATCTATTTTGTATATGTTCTGCGTTTGTTACATTGGCGCTAAGCGGATGTACGCGTATGATTGAGCATAAACCTTGATTTACGTATATGATCACGAACAAGAATACGAATGTGAATCGCTTTTGTTTCTAAAATAAAAATGAATTTGCTTCCAGATCTAATATAGGACATCATCATTTAAACCGCTTTACTTTGTTATTATTTACTAGGCTCGTTTACTCTATTATCTATGTATGTAGGTGATTAGGTATATGACCATGCTCAATAATGGCGACTGAAGATCTATTTTGTGTCGACCAACCACCGTGTCTCTGAGAGGTTCTCGAGAAGCTTAATGGTTGACTTTGTGAATTATGTATAAGTCTTCTACTTTCTTATTTAGTTTGAACAAGTTTTGTATAGTAGTTCCTCGGGTTAAGTCTCGGTTTGACTATGTGTATATGTGATGGTGTATGAGACTTTGTTAATATGTTGTCACGTATGTGTGTGATTAAGTTTAAAATTCATGTCCCATGTATATCTGCATAGCTCAATGGACTATGTGTGTTTCATATATTTAACTTGTAACCCTTATTATGTGTTAATACATTGAGGCCTTTGGCAATCGAGGATTCTTGGCGGTTATAATGCTTTAAACCTATAGGGGTGGGTTTGGGTCATGACAAAGCGGGAGAAAGCGCTCCACCAAAGCATATTTGAAGAAATAAAGATATCGACAAGTTGAAACCTAGATTGAAGGCTATCTGGTAGTGAGCACAATTTTCAAGATCCTCGTTTATAGGGTCTTGGAAAGATTAATCGGCCTACTTTAGACCGCCAAAAGATCTCGGGAGAATATATGGGCGAAACCAGGAAGAGTTATGTACACCGGCGAAAATGAGCATATGACCCAGGTGCGGGGCCTTGAAACAACACTTGGAAGATCTCGGTCGACAGGACACTTAAGAGATTTGATAGAGCGAATCAATAACTTGAGAGGAACATCACGAAGTGGCCCGGTGCGAAGAAGCACCTCCAGCGTCACTCCGCAGGCAGATGGACGCGGGTTATCAATGTGATCCATACAAAGATCAACGAGAATGAGATCTAATGTGAGACACAAAGGGTAAGGCATACATAACATGTCTACCAAGTCGATGAAGAAGCCCCACATAGAAAAACATCGAGGCCTGATGATATTGTTCGTAGAGGAAGACTGAACCATACAACATCCGCATGCAATGCTCTAGTAATGACTCTGAAGGTCGAAGAATGCTAGGTAAGGGCATATTGATAGATCAAGGTAGCTTTTTGACATCATATATGTTAAATGCTACAAGGCTGTACTTTATAATGACAATTTGGAATAATCCAATGACCCGTATGGTTGGATTTAATGGAACTCTATATGGCCATTAGGAACTTGAACCTAGGAGTTTCAAGTAAGAACCAAGGCGGTAACTATAGAGTTTATCGTGATAAACACCACTTTCCTATATAACGTTATTTTGGGAAGACCTTGGTACACGCTATGAGGGTTGTTCCTCGACACTACTGCAAACTACTCTGGTTCCCAACGAGTTTAGGCTTGAAGAGGTGATGGGAGACCAAATCGAGCAAGAGAATTGCTCCATGGCAACAATAAAATACACTGCATTGTTAGAGAAGCAAAGATGAAAAGAAGTATAAAGCGAAAACCAAGAGGTCTTGGGCGATGTCGACAAAGAGCTAATCGACAAAAGTTAGGAACACTTAAAAAATGTTTTGGTACAAAAAGGGGATGAAGAGTGATTCTTCCTCATGGCTCGGGCTTGGCGAGGAAGAAGAAAGAAAATTGGAAGTTTTTTGCGAGAAAACATAGAGGTGTTCACTGGGCGCCTACGAGATATCGGGGATTAGCCAGAAGTCACTATAAGCTCAGCGATGGATAGGACGGTGAGCACGTGGTCGAGAGAGCAGGTGACCAACCTTGATTTATGTGCAGAAGTAGTTGAAGAGAAAGTAGAAAGCTATTAGAGGTCTAGGCAATCAGTAAACCTCATGAGACATCTATTTTGGCCGACCCTTACGACTTGGACGTCATTGCTTGCACACCCGATGATGAGTGTATATGCTTGTCAAGTGCTCGAAATTCTCAGCGGAATGTCATAGCTTTGAGCCTTTCAAACTTTATACTGTTGCCTTGTTTTTGGACCAAAACCTTAGCTTTTCAAGCTTATGACCCCAGTGGCTTGAGCCACCTCTTTAATTGCCGTAATCACTTTTAGTTAAGCCTTGATGTGTTCTTCGGCCACGGTGTCTTTTGAATATATTTTAGCGACAAGCGTGGCGGTTGTTGCCTGGTGCTTTATCTGCTTCCGATGTATGTTGGATGTTCTTGAGGAAAATTCATGTTTTCTATATATAGAGGGCCTCCCTCTCATGTTTTAAGGTTAAAAAAATTTTGGAGAAATTTTTTTCCTCTCTCTCTCTCTTACAAATTTCTTAACATTAGCTTGCATATCCTTCACCTTTGCCTATACATTCTTAACCAAACCTCTCCATCTTTGAGTTGAGGTATCTTTGAGCCTTGTTTGAGCCTTGTTTGAGCTATTGAGGGTGTGTTTGCCTTGGTCTATTGCTTGAACTTGATTTTTCTCTTCAAGAGGTATAAAGCTTTGCCTCTTTACTTTATCTACTCTTTTTCTGCTATTTTCCAACTATTTTTGGGCTGTAAAACTTTGTATTTTTGGGCTAAACTTGGGGTTTAAAACCAATAAAGGTTGAGGTGGTCCACCATTCTTTACCTTGCTTTCAAGGCCTTTACACTTGTATTTCCCACTTTTGCACTATCTTTTTTGAGCTATTAAAATTGATTTTCGAGTTATTTTAGTGGCTAAAATCATATTTTTAAGTTCAAAATTGGAGGCTAGCCTCCATAGTGTTTTGTTTACTAGTTTAGCATGCTTCATGTTTGAGCTTAATAATCTAGTATTTTTTTTCTTAATTCGGCATGTTTTAGAAATTTTGTTTTTAAACTATTTTAATCTTGTTTGTAAGTATTCATTGCATTTGAGCCTTATATTGCATGCTTGTGTGTAATTGTCCTCATAAGTTTGGTGTTTAGGGTCTTAGACACCTCCTTATTTGAGTTGATTGCATTTATTTAGTGTTTTTCTTACTTGTGATTACTCTTAATCACCTCTGCAACCTCCTCGTTTCTTGGTTTTTTGTTTTGCTTTGAAAGTGGTTTCAAACTACTTGTTTGTTCAAGCATGAGATTGAGATGTCATGCTTAATGGTTTAATCCCTTTAAGGATTCATTATAACAGTATGATGTCTCTTTCATGCCCAAAGCAACTCTTGGTTTGAGCCTTCTTTCCATTAGAGGACTTAAATTCACCTTTGGACTCAATTTATTAAAGAATGGATGGTAATCTAAAATAAAGTAATAAAATTGAGGCTAAAATGGTGTAAGATAATAGTGGTTTTATATTCAATGGACGTAAATTAAACACATGGAAGCTTGAGGCATTTCATACTCATTAGTGATGAAAGGGTTCAAGTTTCCAAGGTCTCACTTCCTTTGATCAATTCATGAAAGGGATAAGGTTTGAGTTTTTGTTTTGTTGCATTTATTGATCTTGCATTTTGATTCATAGGCCATCATGCAATGAAATTGCTTGAGTTGAGTGGTTTTAATGGACCAAGTTTGTCCCTCCTTTGAATTGTTTGATGATAAGGAGGGTGTGTTAATAATAGACAATCCTTGAGAATACCCTATTCATGCTCTGTTTTGTTCTCTGTTGCACGGTGAACCTCTGATGATGGCCGTAGCTCTTAATGGTGACATCCAATACAAAATCGATAGTGTGTTTTTTGAGCGAGGCGAGCTATTACGGAGGTGGACAAAAGTGGAAGTGTTCTCTTGTGCAATAGAGACCTTTTGGAAGCAAAGCAGTGGTGGCCTTTAAATTTGAAGCCAGCACGATGCATGAGCATTCTAGCGTGTTGAGCTGTTTGGTTTAAATATTTAGCTTAGCTATTTTGTTGCAATTAAATTAGTTGTAGCTAGTTAATTTTCTAAAGTGATGTAATTATTTTAATTAGATAGATCAGTTAATTAATTAGTTCATTTGTTGTTGTAATAATTAGTTAATTAGATTAGCGAATTTATTTATTTGGGTTTGTAATAATTAATTAATTAGCTTAGCTTAGCTAGTTAGCTAGTTAGTTTATTCAGATTCTCCTCCATAAGAGTGCAATGTTGTAATAATGTGCATGTCTTCCAACCTCACGTCTTTCTCCATTTTATTTACTAGCTTATGATGGTTAGTGTAGAGACATCATGTTTTATTTTGCATTCTCCATGTTTGCATCCACTTGTATTGCATGCATTGAGGCTTGGTTCATCATTCTAATTGCATTGTTAGTTTAAATAATTCTTTGAATACGTGTTTAGACCGCATGTTATTTAATTGATCCATATGCTATACTAGTAGTCGAGTCTATTTAGATTGCATATCTGATGTGCTACATTAGTCATATTGCATAAGTTAGAATCATGCATCTTTCTAACTCTCTAATCTTTTTTTGGCTTGGAGTATTAGGTGAGCCTTTACTAAGCTTTGCATATCGCATCGTGTGATTGTTGCCATGTCTAGCATGCTTGCCATGAGGCTAATTGCTTGAGTATTACGATTGCTTGAATACTGTGGATGAAGGCTAAATTTCTTGAATTGGAATAATTTGAGTAAATGTTTTTATCGATCACTTTTTCAAGTGGTACATATTTTGAAACAATTTTCAAAACAAACACGAATCAAGTGTTCCAATTCTGCGAATTAGTCTATACTTGTGTGTGTGCTCATCACATAGTAAATACTAGCCTAATAATAGGAACAAGAGCATATAATGTACATAAGATTCATATCATGATTAGTAGAGGCCGATCTTTGATCAGGTGAGTGGAGTGCTTAATTCATGACCTTCCTCTTGTACCTAAGTTCAGAGAACAAAGACAATCTTGTGTGATGATGGACACGTGGCCTTTGGCACAAGTCATGGGTTTCTAAATTTCCCAAATTATTTAGGAGGTGACTCTGATCTCCAAAAAGCAGGTCCATTTTGGCATTTTTGGTGATTCAAAATCGATTTTTCCAAAGGATTTTGGATTAGGACTCTTTGGTGTTTATCTATTTCACATTCACTTGACATGAAATCAGTTGAGAATCATGGAGTCCAAATCTTGTAGGGCTTATATGCTTCAGAGGGGCAGAAAAAGTCGAAACTCTGATTACTTGATGTGGTTGTTCAATACAATGGTAGTAAAGAAGAATAATGGCAAGTGGAGGGTTTGTGTAGACTTACAAGCTGAATGAGGGCTTGCAAAATGATTGCTTCTCTTTGCCAAAAAAGACCGACTTGTAGACTCTATATACGGCCATGAAAGAATGAGTTCCTCGATACATCTGAGGCTATCACTAGATAGCCATATGCGCACGCTCTCAGAGAAGAGAGGCAACATTCATCACTCTAAAGAGACTTTCTTTGCTATAGGTGGTGATTCCCTGAATTGAAGAAATCTGAGGACAACATACGTTAGTAACAAAGATGTTCAAAACATCGATCGGGAAAACCATGGGATATCTGAAATTCCTAGGATATTTGGTGGCGAGGAGAGGAATCGAAGCAAGCCCCAATCAAATCGAGGGCCATCTTTGATCATAAATAGAAAATAAAAAAAAAGTCTAAGTCCTTGACCGCTGGTGCCATGATTTCTTGAATAGATTACTCAGTAGTAGTTCGGATAAGTAAGACATTCTTCTAGTTATTGAAAAGCTTGGACTTTCTATGGGCAGATGAATGAATTGAAGTCTCCTGGCCAACTAGAATAAGTATTTGACCACTGGTGTTGTCAAACCCGGTTTCCTAGGAGAAAACCTATTATTCCTATATTTGGTAGTCTCAGGACCACGCCATCCCGGTGCCATGGTGGTCAGAAGAAAGAAAGAAGAAGTCTGAGAGGGCTGTGTATGAACACGTGAGCAAGACCTTGGCAAGCAGAAATGAGGTGCACTACCTCTAGAAAAACTAACACTCACCTTGTAATGGCATCAACGTGCAAAGCCATTACTTTCAAGCCTCACAAGATGATGATGCTCGCGGAGACCAGTCTCTTTGGAAATCCTTCTTGCAACATAGGGACTTGATAGTGAGTAGAGTGATGGGCATGGTTTCCGTGTCAATATGACATAGAATCTGAGACCAAGAATAGCAATCAAAGGTCAAGTTTTGGCGGACTTGTTGGAGTTCACAACGAGCACAAGCTGAGGCCAGGGCCAGTTAAACCTCGTGTAGGGTGCCGTAGAAAGAACGAAGAGGGCACAACTGGCCCGGCACCCTGAAAGCTCCACCCATAAAGACAAAGAAAGAACAAGAGAAATCAAGCGTGATATCTACATTAGTAAGAATCCTTAGTCTCTTTGTTGATGGCAATTTAAACCTGACAAGAAGCGTGGGGCAAAGAGTAGTAGGGGTGAGCTTGGTAGGATTGGATCGGATTGAGTGTCAGTAAAATCGAGGACCAATCATTATCTATAGTTCTTAAAATTTGGAACCAATCCAATTCATTTTCTAAATGCGTGGAACCAATCTAGCCAATCATTTAAACATGGATTGGATCGGTTAGGACCATGGATTCACATAATTAAATAACAAAAAAATATATATAACACTTTAATTTTATAAAACATAAACATAGCACTATATTAGTTCCACAATAGCAACATGTCTTTCTATAATAGCGACATCTTTTCATTTCTAAAATTTAAACAACCATAAGAAAACTAATTCCCTCCATAAGTATTTAGATCATTACAAATTAAAACTAAAACTAACCAACAAAAGTAATAAAATGAGTAGATACTATGTGGGGTTTAGGTTTGGGTTTAGTGTTTTATATAGCATAAGAGAAGATACTATGCGAGAAGGGTGTATAATAAAAATATAGACTATATGTATCACATGCGGATGGCGTGGTCACGTCACGGCAAGCAGGGTTCATCTGGAACCAGATTAAAACTCGGATATTTTAATTGATCAATCCTGCAGGACCCAGATTCAAAAACCAATCCAAACCTACCAGTTGGACTTGGTGGATTGAATTATGGGATTTCATGGATTCCTTAAGCTTAGCCTATATGGAGTAGTGTTGGTCTCACTGCACGGATAGATGATTGAAGCGATCCAATTTGACTAGGGTTCAAGATTTCAAACAATGAAGCAAAAATCTTGAAACAACGATTGTGTGGATTAAAATCGGATACGCTTGGCGATTAAGGGTAAGAGGTGGTAGTCTGTTGTGGCTCCCAACTCATCGTGAACTAAACGATGGGAGAATACATGACTTAAGATGAGAGGATGGTGGCGATATGTCGGAGAGGTCATCAAGTTATTAGCACGGTTCAAAGTTATTGGTTTCTGTTGGGGTTTACGAGAGACCATGACATCTTGATGCTCCTTACTAACCTTGCCGGTGCCATAAAATTGGATCACGTGAGAACGATAATGATAGACTATCTACTCTTGGGACTAAAGCATAGAACCCTTAATAACATAATATGCGCAATGTGCATAGAAACGTCGGGCCTAAGTTGGATGGATACCTTGGTTAAGTTCGCCGAGATGGCGGTGCGAGAAAACAAAAAGTGTATGAGGCACACAAGATCGGAAGTCAACCAGATTACGCTTATCGGTAGAAAGCCATTTATACAGAAGGTCCTTTTCCTGGGACCCTTAACGCGATATGTACATCTTTTTCGGTAGAGGATTTCTTATACAAGATCCATGTGTATGAAGGAGTTTGTGGAAGCCACCTGAGAGCAAATCCTGAGTTGCCATATCACAAAAGTTATTGATAGCCCTACATTGCAAAGGATGCTTTGAAGCCTATGTTAAAGAAGTGCGAAATGTCAATGGTTTACACCCTTGATACATCGACGGTGGAGATCTTAACCTAATATCAAGTCACGACCGTTTGCCCGATGGGGCATGGGTTTGATTGGACAATTGCCCAAGGCAATTGGGCAAAGATTCTTATTGGTGGCAAGGACTACTTTACAAAGTGGGTAGAGGTTGAGCCTCGGCCCAAAATTTAAGACGATGGATGTCGAGGATTTTCATTTGGAAGAACATTATTACTAGATTGGGATCCAAAGAGTCGTGCCGTGGTGAACAATGACACCCGATTCGAATGCTAACAAGTTAATCGAAAGAACTTCATGAAGTATAAGATCAAAAACTATTACCTCAACTCCTAGCTTCTCTCGAGCAACGACCAAGCCGAGGCCTTTCAAGCAAAACCATCCTAGATGGAATAAAGAAAGAGGTTGGAAGCTATCAAAGGAAAATGGGTAGAAATTGCCTAATGTTTTATGGGCATATCGCACTATCTTAGAGAAGATCTCTGGCCAGAATCCTTTTTTGTCATGGCTTTGGCATAGAGGCCATCACACACCTCTAGAGATTGGCATTCTTGGAATTAGAACTCAAGGAGTAGAAAATGGAACAAACGAGACATTCCTTGCGGAGATCTTGCACTCCTACAGGTGAAGAAATGAGAGAAAAAAGTAGCAATTATTTAGAAGCATACGATGAGGGACTTGCAGGGCACATAACAAGAAGGTGAATCTTAGAGTTCCAAATTGGAGGCCTTGTCCCTAAGGAAAGTTAATCGACAGCGAAAAAGATCGAGGAGGCAAGCTTAGCCCAAAGCTGAAGAGAAATCTAAAATCATTTGATCGTCATGGCAGCGACTCTGGGATTAGAAGACAGTGATGGCAAGGAACTACAAGACCATGGAATACTAGTAATTTAAAATTCTTTTTATCATTAAGTTTTCAAGTTCTTAATATGTAATCTAAATGATTTAGCCAAAGTATTAATAAAATACTAGTTCGATTTTGTTCTTTTGCAAAATGTTGTGGAAATTTATAAGCATTAGATAAGATTGAAGAGTCTTAGCCGATGTTTCCAAGGAGAACAAGATGATTAACCAAACTTGAAGCGATGGCGAAGTTAAACTAAGTTAAAAAGATGTTTCAACGAAACAATTGAAACTAGCACTGATTTGGCTAATTTATGTGACGAGTAAGATAGTACTCTCGGTGCACTAAGGTTAAGCCTTAAGTGTTTTATTTGAGCGAGCAAAACATAATGACCTCGGTCATGGATGTCTGTCTAGACTTAGGTAAGATTAGGATAATGCGTCCTTAATGTGAACCTAAGTGATACTTAGATTAGCATTAGGGGACAAGAAGCATAAATAAGTAAAGCATAATACTTATAAAAATTTGTTTAGAAAATTGTTGAAGTTAGTTGAGATGGATTTTTAATTTGAAATGGTTAATTCGAGATGATAGATAGTGGTTCTATCAGGATACAATAGCCCGAGATATTGAGTCGAAGGCATCATACGTAGAAGAAATCACAAGATTAGACAAAAGCTAGTGAAAGCAACGAAGAAACAATCATAAGAGACATACAACACTAAATGGAATAAAAAAAGAAGATAAGTTTGCATTCAAAGAATAAGGGATCTTGTTCTATTACATCAAAAAAGGCACTTTGGCTTTACAAGAAAATAAAAGTACAAACTGAAAGGAAAAATAAAAAAAAAATCCTAAGTACTAGATTCTAGCGCATTAGCCTCAGCTTGCTCCTTCACTCTTCCAGCCTTGACCGCAATCTCTTCGTCAATCTACTTCAAAGTCTCATCGAGACTCTTCTCGGTTACGACGACCTTGACATTTTTTTGGGGAAGTGCTCTTGGAGACTTCATTACATCCTCCTCGGTCAGTCCAGACCTAATCGTTCAGGAGTTAGAGACTTGGCCTTACTTGTGTAGCCAGAGTGGTGTCAAGTAACAACCTCTTCTTCTTGCTCCTTTTCTTTCTCCTCCTCGATTTGGACTAAAAGAGGAGGAAGGGCACGTCGACTAACCAATGTCACGTGAGAGAAAGTCATGGGAATAGCAAGGCTGTCTTCAATGCGACCTTGATGTGAGGTAGTAGCCTTTGTTGCATGGAACTAGGTTGACATTTCTTGTACTAGTCTTAGGCGTCGGCTGTCCCTGCGTAGGCCTTCTTATAACGATCTCGTCTTCTTTGTCTCGGGGCTTCTTTCGAAGGTGACCTCGTCCTTGGCCTTTTGACTGCTATCCTCGGCTGACGATCGCTGCCCTAACAGCTTTAGCTTGTTGCTTTTGTACTTTTGGTTACCTTTGGCCACATCCATCAAGCTCTTGATTTTGGCATCAACCTTGTTGAGTTGGAGAGGAAGTCTGCGACCTCTTTGGTCTTTTGGATAAGGTCCTTCTTTACCAACTCGACATTGATTGCATGGGACTACGCGTATTGGATGGCTGCAAAAAGAGTAGTGAATTAGTAAAAATTTCACTAAGTATAAGAAAGACAAAATTGAAAAGAAAAAAAAGCCTTACAGACGAGTGTCTTGTCATTAAGCGAAATTCTCATCTTGATTCTAATCAGATGATTTTGCTCATATAGGTTGAAGATGGGCGTGGTGTGGGCGGCTCGATAAACTTCCAACTTATCATCCTTATTGGTATCGTACGACCCTCAATAGTCGATCGTCCGGCGTGATCTCGAGAACCAAGCATCCTCGGGCGGGACATCCATTTCGCCCTTTGGGGTTGTGAGACCTCAACTTCTTCATCGACGGCATCTCTGGAGTCTTCTATGGTGGCCTCTTCTTGACCTCGGCTAATTTGGAAATTGACATTAAATCCTCTAGGTCCCTCTTTTTGTCGGAGGAACAATAGTGATCTTGGCGCTTGGCCTTCTTCCTTTTGGGCTTTTGGATGATTAAAGAGGGATGGGCGCGCGGTTACAACGTCTGGCGGCCGTCAATGAGTCTTCGACTATTCTTTGGCTTGCGATTTATCTCGGTAGAGGTAGCGTGACGATAACTCTAGTACCGAGTTTGAAACCGAGGAGTGCAAGGAGGGTTGGCGAGGATAAATGCGCTAGAGTGTCAATACCTCGGCGCTTCTTACTCGCGTTCTCCCAACGGTACATTTGCAAGGCAGCGATAACGCTAGTGTTGAAATTTGATAAAATGTGTTGTGGAGTTGATGTTGATAGTGGTCAAGCTGGATCGAAGGTGGAAGCCTAGTTTGTGTGGAAGAAAGATGCAATGGGTGGAGTTGTCATAGATGGTAGAGTTACGCTCCTAATGGAATGTCGGTGGGGACCAATATGTCGAGCGTAATTGAAAGGATGGGGGCCTTGTCCGGAAGGTTTGAGTCAAGACTCTAAGCGTCACGACCGAAATGATTTGCTCAAGCTGGGAAGCACTACAAAGCAGAGTAGAAAGAAAAAACATTAGAAAATGATTAAGTATGCAATGATGTTAAAAATGCATGGTTTGGGGTAACTAAATTCTTACCCTCATCTTCCCTAAAACTACTAAGCACAAGGGGAAGGGTGGAGATCATTATCTGGCGCAAACTCGGTTCAAGACAATGAGATAGTCTTCTCCAACGCCTTTATTGGAGTCTAGAAATCGGTTATCAATTTGTATCACGATGGGCGGGGTTTGAGGTAGTAAGTGTAACCCTTTGGTGGACTAGAGGCTACACGTGGTATAACTATCTTGGATGTCGGCAAGGATAATCCTAGTGCTATGACAATAGCATATCTAAGCTATACTATTAATGACCCTAAAGGTGTTAATGGCTAGCTTGCATGGGGTTAAGCCTATAGAAGTGCAACACTTCTTGGAAAAGGATGTCGAGAGGAATCTAATTCCATCCTCAATAAGCGATACCACATGAAAGGGCATGTAATTCTCTGAGTATAATAAGTCGTTCTCTTGATGAGCCTAAGGTGGACATAAAGCTAGGATGTTGAATTCTTGGCGAAATATCCAAGTTACTAGGAAATCTATCCTCGTTTGAACATACCCATGATCCCGGCTAAAGGAGTTTTATATGGTTTCAATACGAAGTGTTTTCCTAGTGATAGAGGACCTCGACAAAATCCCAAGGGACAATGAAACAACGATTTGGGTGATCTAATGAAGGTTTTGGGTATAGTCGGTTTTGATTTACCTAAAGTATACAATGTTCTAAGCAAATCCTAAACCTAAATCTCTGCTTGAAAACAATTGAAATAAGCAAGAATAGAATAGAAAGAAATCTAGAAAGCTGAAAAGAAACAAAGAAAACAAATTCAAAGTCCAAGCGGAGGCAGAGATAACATGATTCAAAAGAAAAATAAAGGTAAGAACATATTCAAGGCATGAATTGACACACATGTGCAAGGTGTGCATAATACCACCAAAACATGAAAGCCTTAAAAGCAGCGCAGTCGCACCACCAAGCAAATTCGTTATTATTTGCCAATCGAGCCATGGGTTTTGGTAAGAAAAATGGCAAATTCTAGTGACACTTTTATCAATCCCGGTTTCTATTTTCTTCCAAACCCTGCCGACCCACAGCTATTAAATCATGTTTTATAATATTCTAAAAATTATTTTTTACTTAAGTTTGCTTGTTGTTCTATACCTTAGAATATAGTATTACATTCTTGCTTGAGAAATTCAAGATGTCGGTAATCCAAAATAAAGTTGGATTCAATTCACTTTTCAATCTTTTTTTTTTTTTTTTTGCCATGTTGCAAACTTGCATCGACTCACTTTTCAATCTAAATACTTTTCAGGTAAAATTTTCAATATATTGTAAATCTGAATGATATTAATTTTATGTATTGTATTTGATCATTGTAGCTTCCTGGATGCTTGTAATGAGCGATGGCATAATCGTTGATATTATCATGTTGTTGCTACACTTTGCATTAGAAGAAAGCCGCAAGATGCTTAACATCACAGTATCTCTTGTCTTTTTTTACTCTTTGATTTAAGTTTTGTAATTTGAATTATATTTTTTATAAACGCCAATCACTTTAGAACCGCCAAGACATATCCGTCATTATTTGCCAATCGAACCGCCAGTTTTTGATAAGGAAAATGGCAAATTCTAGTGACACTTTTATCAATCCGCCACCCGCCATACAGTTTCTATTTTTCTCTCAAACCGCACCAACCTGCACCGCGCACACCTCTAGTGCAAGGAATACAAGGAATTGAGGATGATGATTGTGATAATCTAGTGCTAGTGTGCAAAAACCAGAAAAGTGCAATGGGCATATACAGACATAGTAAACATGGACGCATGCTCAAGAATATGAAGAAACGATGAAATTGAAATTTGAAATTGAAGAGGAAAGAATCAGGACTTATAGAAATGAAGGTCAGAGAATCACGTTTGCTAAAGTTAGGCGATGCTTTTAGTCAGTGGAATGACGAATGCTATTTGGAAGTGATGGAAGAAGGTGGTTGTAGAGAGCTTCGTAGGAGCAATAATAGTGGTTTGAGAGAATTCTAGTGAGAGAAGCTCTGATGAAAGGGAGAGAGTTGTAATTACAAAAGTGAAGAGACAGAGAGAGAGAAAAGGGCTTTTTGTTGAAGAAAGAAAGAGCTACAAAACCTGGATTAAATCGCTTGGGTAGACATGTCTATTCTTCGTTATGTAGCGTGGGTCATAGGCAAAGTAAGCGTTGTAGCTCACTTTTCGCGCCCCTTCGGAAGTTGAAAGGAAAGCCCTGATTCGGACTCTTGCGGTTCTGAATCTAATCTCACAACACTGAAGAGTCGAAATTCGGCAAATCTTTTTACAAAATCGATTTTGAATCAAACTACCAAAAATGGTGCTTTGCGGATCTGGTCGCCACCTAAATATTTTGGAAAAATTTAGGAAACCCATGACTTCGTGCCAAAGGCCATGTGTATGTCATCACCAAGATTGTCTCATTTCGGGAACTTAGGTACGAGAGGGAAGGTCATGAATTGAAGCGGCCAGCTACCCAATCAAAGATCGGCCTCTACTAATCATGATATGATTTTTTATCAACATTTATGCTCTCATTCCGGTTTATTAGGTTAGCATTTACTAAGTGATGCGGCATACCAAGATATAGACTAGTTTGCGAATAGGAACAATTCAATTTAATGTTAAGCTTTTTTGAAAAGGATTTGAATTTGCCACTTAACAAAGTGGGCTTAAAGTTTGTGAATTTGTCACTTGACAAAGTGGAAGCTTAAGCGTACATTCATTGAATCATTCAATTCAAGCGACAAGCCTTCATCCATAGGCATTCAAAGTATTTTAACAAGTAGCGAGGTAGCCTCATAGTAAGCATGCTAGACATGGCAACATCAACATTTCATGCAAGATGCTAAAGCGAGTAAAGGCTCACCTAGTACTCAAGCCAAAGAAACTAATTAGAAAAATACATGATTCTAAGCATGTGATATGACTAATGCAACATATGCGAGATGCAATTTACTAGGCTGCGCCTTCTAATGTGGGATATGAATCAATTTGATAACATGCGATCTAAGTATATATTCAAGAAGTACTAAACTAAAATGCGGTTAGAATGATGAACCGAGCCTCGATGCATGTAATATGAATTGATGCGAACATGAAGTATGCTAATTGAAACATGATGCCCCTAATCTAACCATCAAAAGCGGATAAATAAAAAGGAGAAATACATGGGGTTGGAAGATATACACATTATTACATCATTTTGCTCTCATGAAAGAGAGTCCGAATGAATAAACTAACTAACTAGCTAACTAATTAAAGCTAAGCTAAAGCTAATTATTACAAACCAAAAATGAATAACTAGCTAAACTACTTAACTAATTATCACAAAAACAAATTAACTAATTATTTAACTAATCTAGCTAACTAAAATTATTACATCATAACTAGTAAACTACTTAACTAATTAAAGAATTACAACACAATTGCAATTAATAATTAAACTAAGCAATTAACTACTCTGCCTCGGCAAATGAGAGATGTTCACGTGTATGCACGGTTTCCACTAAAAATCAATTGTTTATTTAGAATGCCTTTGTTTGCCTGATTGAACAACATAGAGCCGAACTCTCTCCGTGCCGCTTTTCGAGAGGCGGCGTGGAGTTCTAGCTACTACGGTTGGGACTCTGTCAGTTACGAATCTAATCTTATAAAGTGCAATGTAGGCGATAAATCACCAAAGAGTCCAAATCCGACCGTCGTTTTGGAAAATCAATTTTAATCAAAAGCGCCAAACATGGACTTTGCGATTTGAGTCGCCACCTAAATATTTTGTTTTGGGAAATTTAGGAAACCCTGACTCATGCCTAAGGCCACGTGTCTATCATCACCAAAGTTGCCTCGGCTCGGGAACTTGGGTATGAGAAGGAAAGGTCCTAAAATGAGCACCCTCGCTCGCCCGATCAAAGGTCGGTCTCTACTAAACATGATATGTTGTTTTCGAAAACATGTGTTTTTGTTTGATTATTAGCTAACTTACTATGTGATGCGCACAACACACAAGTGTAGACTAAGGCGCTCGATTTGGAACAAAACATCTCATGTTTGTTTTGAAAATGGTTTAAAGATGCTACTTTCTTAAATAGGCTAAAAGCAGCGGATTCGCCACCAAATAAGGTGGGCTTAAAATATGATGATTTGCCACTCCAAGTGGGCTTAAAACTCACATTTTGATAAATTGTTCCAATTCAAGTAATGAAGCCTTCATCCACAGGCATTCATGCATTTAATCATTTAAGTACATAGCCTCATGGCAAGCATGCTAAACGTGGCAACATACATATCTCATGCAGTGTGCTAAAGCATAAACACTTACAGTGTACTCTGAGCCAAGACAGAAAGCTAGTTAGAAATATGCATGATCCTAACTATGTTAAGTGCTTAATGCAACACATGCAAAAATGCAACTAAAATAGGCTCGACTATCTAAGATGGCATATGAATGCAACACTTGATAACATGCTTTGAAACACGTATTCAAGTAAGTGTATTGAAATACAATGCAGTTTGAATGATCATGCAGGAAGCCGGTGCATGCAAGATAAATGAATGATGCAAACATGCAAAGCATAAGGTATGCTAATCAAAACGTGCCCTAAAACTAACCATCGAAAACGGTAAGTAAAAGGGAGAAAGAAATGGGGTTAGAAGACATGCACACACACACACACCCTTATTACAACATTTTCCCTCTCGACAGAGGGTCCAAATGAATTTAGCTAAGCTAATCTAAGCTAAGCTAACTAACCAATCTAATTAAGCTAATTAGATTAATTATTACACAATAAAACGAATAACTAGTAAACTACTTACTAATTATTATAACACTTAATTAATTAACAAACTAATTAATTAAATTACCAAATTAAGCTCACTAACAAGTAAAGCTAATTACAAATCATATTGCCTCAGCTCTACTCCAAGAGGTTGAAGATGCATGCTCGGTTGGCGTTCACTCAAAAATCCATTATCATGCTATCAATTGCCTCTATTTGCACTTGCCTTGATCTCTGAAAATTATGCCAACCTCAAAGCGCCTTTACTTTAAAGCAGAATTTCTTTGGTGTGGTGCGGCCGAAAAAGTGGTGCCAACCACTAAAACTAGCCGGTCGGCTAGTAAAAGCTAGGTAGTTGGCTAGTTGCTACTCGAGCTTTTAGTTTTCTTTCTAGCGAGAGAGAACAATAGGGGCACATCAATGTATTTGCAAGACAATGTAAGCCTTGCCACTCTCCCAATCATGTCTCAAGCTCAAGGAGCATGACACTCGGCTCTTAAGCCACCGACCCAAGCATTTTCAATGCATGGTGGCCAAGAACCAAGCTTATACCATGTTTATGAATGCACAAACAACACACAAGAGCCTCCACCCTATCATGCTTGATCAAGGGTATTAGCGACCAAGAAAGCGTGACCACGTTCCATCACTTCAAGTATGAAACGCCCCATATTTCTTGTGTTTGGATTAATGTCGATCCAAACACATGCAATACAACACACATATGTTATCTTGGCATGTTTTAGTTGACTCAATTCTTGTTTACACATTTTACATTACCAATCTGTTCTTTAATTGGTTAAGTCCAATGTGCAAGTCCTCTAATGGGAAAGATGGTCTCAACCACAAGCACCTTGAGCATGAAAGAAGCCTCATACTTTTGGTTAGTAGAAACCCTCAAGAAAGGGTTAGAACCATTAAGCATGAGAGCCTCAATTCCATGTTCAAGCCTACAAGGGGCTTAAGATCACTTTCAAAGCAAATGAAAGATTGAAACAATGAAGTGCAATGACCTATATTTTAGCACTGAAATGACATGCTAAATGACTTAAGATCATGCAAGCAATGCATGCAAGGCATGCTAAAAGGCCAAAAGCACCAAAGCTAGTGAAGTGCAATACACAAGAGGCATGCAATGCATAGCACAAATGACCAAACCAACTTTGAATGAGAGCTCAATCATGCCAAAACAATGGTCTAAACATGTTGAAATGAGGGCTCAAAATGCTAGAAGAACATGCACACATGTTGGCCTATAAGTAAGGCATAATACACAACCCTCAAAAGCTATGAAGAAGTGAAGAATATGAGAGTGTGACTACAATATATGCACTGAAATCATGTGTGAAATGATGCTAAGGCATGCAAACACCCCAAGCTTAGCATGTTAAAGACTTTGAAATTCAAAACTAGTCAAGGGCTTTTACACTATAACCATGCAAGGCAAGTGTCTCATGGCCAAGACCACTCAAAATAGAGCTAAGGCATGTTAAAATATGAGCAAAAACATCTTTGAGATGGAACCAACACTAGCTAGAATGATAGGCTAAAGCATGAAGCATGTTAGGCCAACAAGCATGATTGCACTACAAGTGTAAGAAGCATGCATGAGGTGACCAAACCATCCAAAAATAGAGTTATAACATGGAAAATCAGTGGCAAAAATATGCTTAAACCAAGCTTCAAAAGGGTAGAAACGCACCCTCACTTTGTAGGCCACCAACATATGTAAACAAGAGATGAAGAGGAAGGGACCACCCCCTCCTATTTTGGACCTCAAAACCACTTTTCCACCACTGAAATTCCTCTGAGTTCGGTGGTAGAAAAAACTAAGCAAAGGTTATTACAAAAGCTAAGGAAGGTGGCTCAAAAGGCTTTACAAGCCAAAAGAGCAAGAAGGAAACACCCTAACCACACAAGACTCAAACCAACATTTTCAAGCCTTAAAATCAGAGTTTTTAAGAGGTTAAAAGTAGCCTCAAAATAGTATGCAAAGGTGGCTAAGCACTTAATCAAAACAAAGCTTAAAAGGGGCTAGTTCCTTACTCTTAAAGCATAGCAGCAATGAAGCAACTTCAGCAACAATTTTGAGCCAAAACAAAGTCTAAGACCTCAAATCAAGCTTCAATGGACCTCAGCTCCAAAGTGAAGGTGTTTTGACTAGGTGCCTTAGTGCAAATATATGAAGAAAACACACTTTTAAGCTCAATATAGCACAATAGAGAGAGAGAATTCTAGAGAGAGGGAGATTTTAGCTCTGAAAATTTTGAACCCCTAAACAAGAGGGAGGGACCTCACCTTATATAGGCAATGCAAGCAAAAGCTTGCTTGAAAAGCAAAGCTTGTCTCCATCTCTCCACAGCGTGTATGGAGGATAGCTTCAATGCCCAATATTTGGCTTAAAAGATCAAAAATATCGGAAAAAGGAGAAAATTGGTTGCTAGCCAGTTCAAGTGATCGACTGGCCACTTCAACTAGCTGACCGGCCACTCCAACTAGCTGGCAAGGAGAAAAAGTGGCTGGCAAATGCCAAAAGTGGTCAGTAGGGCCCCACTCTCCTTTAGCCAAGAGGCACCAAGGCTTGGCCTAAAAACAAGGCCAAAACACAGAGGGTTTAGAGGCCTAAAGATAAGGCGCTCGGTCGAGACCTTCGGGCACTCAAAACTAGCACAAACATACGCAATCATCGAGTGCACAGACAATGACGTCTGAGTCTTAAGGTCGGTCAAAAATGGGGTGTCTACAAACACCATCTTCTGCTCACTCTACGCCTTACAAACTCGCTTCTTGAATTTTGCATCGATGGCGGCCGACCACTAGTAAAGCTTCTTAAGCCATCGGTAGCCATGTCTGTGACCACTTGAAGCCATGGAAAATATTTTGCCGACCCAGCGATGCAGGTTCATCTGCTAGAAACAGAGGACAAGCGAGCATATACAAGGTATTTTCAAGGGTTGTTTGCACAATTCACCCCTCCTTTTCATGAACAAATCCAAGGAGTGGTGAACCTAAGCCACAAACCACCAATTCAAGCAATTTTATTGCATGATGGCTTGTGAACCCAAGAGTGCAAGTTCAATAAATGCAAAACAAGACATAAACCTCCTTCATTTCATAAATGATCAAAGGAAGAAGCTGACCTCGGAGATTTGAATCATTTCATCACTAACAAGTATGAAATGGTTCAAGCTTCCATGCATTCAATTAACGTCCGATTGAACACAACAAGACATAATCAAATTCTTATCTTTGCACAATTTTAGTCCCAAGTTTACTCATTTTAATTACCCTTCCATTCTTTAACCAATTAAGTCCATTGGTGAGTTAAAGTCCTCTAAAAGAGAAGGAAGTGTCAAACAAGGGATAGTTTAAGGCAAGATGTGTTATATGGTTGATAATGAACCCCTAAAAAGAGAATTAAACCATTAAGAATGGACCTCAATCTCAAGCTTAAACAATCCCAAGGTTGAAACAACCCTCAAAGCAAACAAAAGAGTGAAGAAATGAGAGAGGTTGCGAGAGATTATGCTTCTGAAATTAAGTGAGAAAAACACTTTCGAACAATGTAATCAACTCAAACAAGTGGTGTCTAAAGGCCTAAAACACCAAGCTTGTGAGGACACTTACACTAAAAGCATGTAAAACAAGACTCAAATGACTTAACCAACCAAAAACAAAGTTAAAACAATCCAAATCAGAGGTTAAAACATGCTAGAATTAAGCTATAAATGGCTAGAAAATTAAACTAACACTTAGCATAAACTAGGCCAGTAAACAAGACACAAGGAGGGGACGCTAACCTCTCCAGATTTGGAATTTAAAACATGATTTTAGGCGTTGAAAAAGCTCTGAAAATCAGTATTTAAAAGCTCAAAAACAGGTAGTAGAAGGGTGGGAAACACAAGGCCAAAAGCCTCCAAAACAAGGTATAAAGAAGGGCTGTCAACCCCTCAACCTTTAATGGCCTTAAAACCAAGCTTCAGCCCAAAAAACACAGAGTTTTGATAGCCTAAAACAATGGAAAAATAGTAGGAATAAAAGCAAAGCAAGCAAGCAAATAGGTAAAGCCTTATACCTCTTGAAGAGAAAAAAGCAATTCAAGCAATAACACAAGCAAACAACACCCTCTAGAGCTCAAACTAAGCTCAAAAGTACCTCAGCTCAAAGGTGAAGAGATTTGGTTTAGGGTGTATAGGCAAAGGTTGAAGAATTGTAGGCTAAAGTGTAGAGATTTTGTAGAGAGAGAAAAAATTTTAAGCTCAAAATTTTCTAACCTTCAAAACAATAGGAGAGATCTTCTATATATAGAGAACCAAGCAATTCTCTCAAAGAAATCCAGCCCTACACGTGGGTGAAGATGCATGCATCTGTGCAAACAGTTGGCACAATTGGCATAAAATATCTGTAAAACACACTAGTGGCGGTAGGCCATCGGTGATGGCGATAAGCCACATCGGGGATGGTGGCGAGCCACCCCGAGGTCTGATTTGGAAAGAGCAAGGCATGGTCCAAAAATGAGACAAAAAGGGTGTAGGGTTTTAAAGGCTCAAAATTGTGGCATTTCGCCGAGGACTTTGAGCATTGGATGAACGTTTAAACTCATCATCAAGTGTGCATGTGGGGACGTTCAAGTCGTAAGGGCCGTCAAAAATGGGATGTCTACAGTTGGCCCTCTTTGACAAAGTTCGGAGTCATGAAATGACGTGAGTGAATGTCAAAGCCTAAAAGATGACCCATTTGACAAGTAGTAAGACTTGGACAAACAATCAAGACAAAAATAAATGGTTGCGCCCGCAGGCTGCCTATGTATCCCTTTGCAAGGAATCAAACCAGCGTGGTTTTGGGGCGAGATGCAAATGATATGCACAATGCAACTCGAAAGCTGGACTCACATGTTTCGCGAAGTCGACTATTTTGAAAACTCATAATCATACGAGATGATGCAAGAAGCAATAACTAATGTGATAAGTAAGAATGAATATAATAAGCAAGATAACAACACATGAAAGAGCGGCTTCAAGCTTGAAGAAGATAAAACCGCACACTAACCATGCCAAAGCAAGAAAACACTACTCAGGGCTGTGTTTCACGCATCCTGAGAAATTAAGAAAACCGTTCGAGGTTGTGTTTCACATGTCTCAAGGTAACGGAGAAACCGCTCGGGGTTACGTTTCACGCATCCCGAGAAACAAGAAAACCTCTTTGGGGTCGCATTTCACGTATCCTAAGAAACAAGAAAATTCACTTGGGCTCGCGTTTCACGCGTCGCAAGATCTGAAAAATCGCTCGGGCTCATGCTTTGCCGTCGAGATGAAACTACCAATTTGCGCATCCGCGTCTTGAGATAATAAGCTGCTTGGCGGCGTGCCGCATGTCCCCAGATGAAACCCGTCGGTCGCTCATTATGCATCTGAGAAACAACCGCTCGGGGCGTGCTTACATAAGTCTCGAGGTAAAACACATCCATGGCGTATTTCCGCACCTGAGAAACAAAAATCGCTCGGGGTTGTGTTTCACCGTCTCGAGGTACAAGAGAGTGGTGTGCAATAGATGCGCGATGGTAAACAAATCACGATAGATACACAAAATAAATGAGTGTGATAGATGCACAAAGTGAATGAGTCTGTGAGATACACAAAGCAAATGAGTGTGATAGTTGCTCCTTCTCTCTAGATTTGCTCTTTCTCATGGCGCCCGCAAACTTTATTCGCTAACACCTCTTGATTTTCTTCACTTTGAACCGATTGAAATTTGATTTCAACCTCTTGATTTTTTTCCTCATTTTCGCTAAAAGCTAGGTTTGTTTCCCTCGAGTTTCTCTCGATTTCTATACACTTTTCTTGGCTTTGACTTTTTCTTTCATTTTCTCTCTCCTAGGGTTGACTTTTTCAAGTTTACCCTATTTTCTTCATTTTCACCCATTTTCGGATGGCGGATGGTGTACCATATAGCGGGCCCCTCTAGAGGTTCCCCCTGTATTTCCACCTGTTTCTAAGGCGAATGAGCCAGTCGTTGCCGAGGCGGCTAGAGGTGTAGAGGCTGACCTCGAGGCAGAGTTCGAACCTGAGCCAGAACCATACCCAAAGCCACTATTAGTGAGAGTATAGCCATTTGATCAGGGAGGTACCATCCGGACACATATCTTGCCGGTTGGAGTATCGGTGCTTGATGACTTCATTCTCGATATCACGGAGGATCTTCTATTGAGGAGCTGACTTCATCATCATCCATTGCGGTTGAGGTATGAGCTTTGTTTTCATGCATTCATACTGTCTTTACTTGCATTTCTTACTTTGCATCCTCTGTTGTACTTTCATCACTGCCATATCTGATTCATCTGTTCTTTGCCAAAAGGCGAGTCTTGTGCCTTCTAAGGATATGAAGCTACTACTGCGCGAGACTAGTATGACGAGCTCCCTGTAGGAGCTCGTGATATCATAGATGAGGCAACTCGGCCTGTTACCTTGATTAGTAGCGGCTTATCGTGAGCCATCCTCTTCTGGGAGTGTTCATAGAGAGGTGATAGGACACCACCAACTCCTTTCACTTTTCTACTACAAGGGAGATAACGATGACTCCTTATGACTTCGCCATGATCACCGGCTTAGACTTAGGGGGTGATTCGATCCCTCTCGATTCAGACATGGGAGAGTGGAATGGGGCCTGGGTTGAGCTACTAGGAGCACATCCGCCTATATACCAGGCAAGCATAGTCAGATACACTTGGTTCGTTGAGCGATTCAGAGGGAGCGAGCCCGAGACTGTAGAGGAGATAGATCAGTACACTAGAGGCTTTTTGATGTTCATCTTTGGTACCACCTTGTTTTCGAACAGGTGGAACACCATAGGCCTGTATTTGCTGAGCGCTTTGGTGACTCTTCCTCGGGTGCGCTTCTATGATTGGGCCGAAGTCGGCCTTGCCACCTTATATGGATATATGAGCTCGACCTCCCGTCTGAGCGGAGAATTGATTGGAGGCTACTAGCAAGCCTGGGAGGTATGCATTCGATTCGTCTTTACACTTCACATTTTCTACTTTACATTTTTGCTTTATATCTGTTCAATATCTGTACTTTCTGCTTTGTACTTTCTGCATTTGTTCATCCATTATGCTATCTATTTTGCACTTTTTGTATCTGTTTATACATTGTGCTGACACATATCACTGCATTTTCCCCGCAGCTATGCGTGTATGCATATTTTTCGACTCTCGTCCCAGAGCCTGTGGAGGAGCTTCCGCTGGTAGTCCCTTACTCACAGGGATATGACGGTCGGCTCTAGCGTAGGACCTGTGAGACCTTCGCGTTCTTTCGTCATTGCTTCAACACTGTGGTTGCTCATGAGCTAACTTGAAACACAGTCATTTTTGCTTTAAAACTATTCTGATTCACATTTAGCAACTAACAACAACTAATAATCTGCACAACTTTTATTTATAAATCATGTGGCGACCATAGGCCATGATGCTAGCGGGATTCGGGACGGTATCTGGGGCACTGGCCATTTCTTGCTTTCATATCCTACTTGAGGCCGGTTTAGGGCACGGTTCTTAAGTGAGTGGTTTGTGCGCGATTGTGGGCTTACCTAATCGATCATTACGATGGCTCCACGAGTCCATGCGATTAGCGAATAGCCTATCCATTGATGAGGTCATTTAGTTTATGGTAGGCACGGATCGACTACTTTCGAGTAGAGTGGTATGTGTGGCCTTCATCGAGACACATTTCATGTCACTTTTGACCGATGCTTTCGTAGAGGTGAGGAGACAAGAGCCCTAACTGCGAGAGGCGCCTAGAGTGACGAGGCGACGGGGCCGTGTTTCTGGGGAAGCGGTGGTGGCTAGAGCTTCCTATTCTTGTTGACATCTTTGGCGGCATCCGAGGATGCTTACGGTCTCGATTGAGCTTATGGCGTGGACATGAGCTTGTTGGGGTTAGAGGCCCAACTAAGGTATGGACTACTCTTTACCACTTGCACTCCACATTTCATTTGAGATATATTCACTACGAACACTAATCATTCAAATGCATTTGTAGGCATCCATCAGCGTACATAGGGAGCACTCTTAGTGATAGCCTCCTTGATGGGTATAATCTGAGAAAAGGAAATGAGGCTTGGTCTCCATGGCATCCTCGGTAATTTCTTGATTTACATTCCGGTATCATCAAATTTTCACTAATACACTAGCATTTCAACTAAAACTTCCAAACTACATACTTGATCCACACACTATATCGACCTGCGCTAAGCTCGTGCATATCATGCTTGCATCGACACACACACTACATACCATACTTGTATCCGATATACACTGCCAAGCGATATGTGACAAGCTCCTTTTGGATCCCATCTATCTATTGCTCTGTGGCGGGAGCACTAGCGACAACGATGCCTCCCTCCGGTAGTGGAGGAGAGGCGAGGAAACCTCGAGCTTGGAGGCGATCCTTGAGCCCATCTTGAGGGGCGATGCTAAATGGCGACTTTGAGGAGGCGGTGAGTCGGCATTTAGAGTCATCTGAGGCGGAGATGATAGCTCGCTCGGGGAGTTACGAGTGGAGGTGATGACGAGGAAGGAAGTGGAGTGAGCGATGGCCCGGCTTGGATGCCGACTTAGAGGCAGAACAGCGGAGAATGAAGATAGTGCCCCAAAGTCCTCTTCTCCAAGGAAGAGGATAAAGAAACCTCTTGGGCATTTGGAGGCGGCGCTAATTTTTTTGATTTTTTACTTAGTTTCTTTTTGTTTATAGCATTAGCACATTGTATAACCAGACAAGTTTTATTGATTTAAAACTTGTACTCCTTTTTTGTAAAGAAGACATGATTGGAATAAAACTTCACAATTTTTTTGAAAAGTGTTGTTATCATTTTTGTATCATGAGTACCATATATGCATGACAATGACATGGAATGAAATGGCCAAGAGCACTTGATTAAAACAAGATGCTTAATCGGGTAATGAACTGACCAATAACCAAAATTCAAAACACAATATACAACTTGATAAACAGCATAACAACTCGATAAACAAAACAACTCAAATACAACTCAACAAATATGCCAAAACCAAACGGACTCAAAACAAGACCTTAGAACACACGAAGAGAAAAAGAAAACACATGTTAACAGCATAGGGCAGCACATAGGTGGACAGCAGTCATGAGAGGAAGGGTGCCGACTAGAAGAGGAATTAAATCGACCAATTGGCCACAAGAAATGGCCTCTAAGCCACCAAGGTAACTAGCGACCATCAATGTGTAGAACCTTGATTGTTGACGGTTGGCTTCCACTCTTGCCTTATCTTCTACAAAAGGTTGAACTTTGGAGATTCTTCATTTCAACTGCAAATTCTTCACAAATGGAGCCATTTTTCGCTAAAAGACTCTCGGATTGGATTGCAACTTTAGACGGCTCGGAAAAGGTGAATTTTCGGGGTTTCGGCATAAATGCACTTTTTTCGTTGAGCTGAACTCCACTTTGTTTTCTGTTCCTTTATGCCGCGGTTAGATGCTGGAACCCGATTACACATATCTTTAGCTTCGGGTTACAAGAAATGTTCTCAACAATTGAAGAATTTCAAGCATTAATGGAATCCCAGCGCAATGAGGAAATCATACCTCAGCCCCGTTTTGCTTAAGCCCAAGCTTTGGGATGGATGTGTGGGCTCACTACGCACGAGGCTCAATCTTTAGCCCACAACGGAGAACTGGATATTCCCAGCTTGATTCATCGATTTTCCGATATTGGTGATCGTGGCGACCGTCTTTGGTAGGGTTTTCGGCAATATGCCCATTGCTTATGCCTGCTAGCTCATTTCCTTCTTGCCCCTAGTTTTGGCAGATCTAGCATTCGCTTAATCGAAGTGGCGCAAGGCCTAAAAGAAGGCAAGAGTTGTATTGGTTTGGCACTAGCCGAGACTTTAATGGGCTTAGACGCCTTCCATCGACGAGAGACTACTAGATTTGCGGGAAGTCCACTACTTCTTTAGGTAATGTTTCCCACAATTTCTCATATATGTTTCTCACATCGCTTAGCACTCGTGCTCTGTTTTTCTCTCAAAGCCCTTTTCTCACTTTTCTCTCAACGTACATATCTCTATTCTTTAATCTCTTTTTTCTTTCATCCCTTCTCAGGTGTGGCTTATGGACAAGCTAAAGGTAGTGGAATCTTGCCCTACATACTCAGCTCGAGGCTATTTCTTCCGCCACCGACTAGTGGATTTCCCGAATGAAGGGTGGTGGTGTGAGTGGATGTCTTGGGTTTCTTTATTGACATAACTCGGCATTGCCCTGGTTTAATCTGACCGAGATGAGCTCTGACATGGCTCGGCGACAAGATTTAGTTGACCAGCCTGACTCACTGTGTATTCTATTTCCCGTTTCGATTCAAACGGCAGTTTGGGCATGATCAGATCTGCCCAAAAGAGGGGGTAGAGTACCCGATTTCATTCCCCATCTGAGGTTCACATTTGGCTAGGTACCTTACTGCTTGGAGGACGAGAGAGCTTCTGGCCCCTGTCTCTAGTCTTAGCTGCGCCCTTTCTGGTGAATGCCTGGCTTGGTTCAATAGGGAAGCACAAACCGGGCCCACTTGGGCTTTAGAAGCTTCCACAAGCACGAGCGGGGGACGCAGGAGCACCTGACTCATCTATGCCCCTAGTTTATTGCTTTGATCTTCCTTTTCAAGTTTTTTCAATGTAATAAAAGCAACTTTGATTTGTATCAGAGAGTTAGAGAACTTTGAATTGAAATCAATGAAATTAAAGTTGTGAGCATTGAAAATTTTCCTTTTGGTCAAAAAATAATCTAAGTTGTAAAAGGTAAAATTTGAGCAAAATCAACTTTTATTAAAACTTTCCAAAACCATTTTCGAGAAGGATCACCACTTGAGGATGAAGCTGCCTATGTATCCCGAAGATAAGAATCAGGCCTTACGTAGTTCGGTTCGGGTTCACTCAAGTATTAACTCTCCCCTTTTGCGCTCTAACTTTTGCCAAGGCCGCCCTTTAGGGTTTTCAACCTTGCGAGCTCAGTTTTTCTTTATTTTTATTTTTTTTGTGCTCTAACTTTTGCCTAGGTTGCCCTTTCAGGTTTTCGACCTAGCGAGCTTGTCAGGGATAGTATTTCTTCAACTTGTCCATGTTGATTGGTTGGGAAAATTCTAAGCCATCTAGGTCTATGAGAATAACAGCTCCACTGGACCAGATAGTTTTGATGATATAAGGACCAGTCCAATTGGGTCTGACCTTGCCCCTAGGGTCATAGATGGGAGCTCGGTTGTCTTTTAGCACCAAATCCCCCTATTTGAGATTTCGAAACTTAACATTCTTATTTAAAAGCCCTAGCAATTCTGTGTTGATAACCCTGAACATGGTACAATGCTTTCAGCCTTCTCTCATCAAACAACATCAGTTCTTCAAACCTACTCTGTTGCCAGTCCGCCTCTGCTATTTGACACTCAACCATAACCCGCAGTGACAGGACTTCTATTTCAATTGGCAGAACAGCTTCCATTCCATAGACAAGAGAATAAGGAGTTGCCTCTCAGAGATGTCGATTGAAGTTCAGCAGCCCCGAGTGCAAATAGCAATTTATCTCGCATCCTGTAGGTCTCAACCATTTTCTGCAAAATATGCTTGATGTTCTTGTTGGCGGCCTCAACAGCTTTGTTGGTTTGCGGCCAGTATATAGATGACTTATGAAAAGCCACATTGTATTTCTCCAACAAGTTTATTACTTCTTTCTTGAAATGGGATCCATTATCTAAAATGATCTTGTTTGGGACTCCATAACGGCAAATGATGTTGTTTCGGATAAACTTAGCCACATGCCCTGCTTTCAACATTGCGTAGGACTGAGCTTCCACCCACTTTAGGAAGTAATCAATTGCCACCAAACTGAGAAAGGCCATGGTGAAGTCATATTATACAGCTTCGACGTCAGGATATTCATGTGATTAACATGAATTTGGCATTTAATGGCATCACGAACAAAAGCGATACAATCCTCCTCCATAGTAGACCAATAGTAACCTTGTCTAAGAATTTTCTGGGCTAACATCACTTCGTTCATGTGTGCTCCGCACTCTCCTCCATGGATGGCCTCCATTAGGCGCTTTGACTCTTCTTCTTCAACATACAACTTGTGTATTCCCAGATGACCTCTCTTGTATAGTTTACCTCTGCAGATGATAAATTGGACGGCCATCCATCGTATTGCCCCTTTGTCTTTGGCATTTGCCCATGGTGGATAAACCTCATTTTCTAAGAAGTTCTAGATATCATAGTACCAAGGGTTTTGATCTTGCGCTTCATCTATTGCGGCGATAGTTTCATAGGCTGGCGTATATCTCTACTCAATGATGATCGGACGCATCTGGACTCCTAGCGTGTTGTCTATCATAGAAGATAGAGTTGATAAGGCGTTAGCAAAGCTGTTGTTCTCTCTCTGTAGATACGTGAAAGTTAACTTCTCAAACCTAAGAATTAGAACGTCCAGGGTCTGGTGGTAAACCATCATCTTTTCTTCTTTGACCTTCCAGTCTCCATTTGCTTAAGACACAACTAGGTTCGAGTCCCCGATCACGTCCAATTTTTTTGCCCCTAGTTCCAGGACGGCTTCCAAACCAGTGATACACACCTCATATTTTGCTTCGTTATTGGAGACCTTGAATCGGAGTTTGAAGGCTAAAGGTATATGGAAGTTGTCGGGTGCTATCAGCAACACACCTATCCTATAACCATATTGATTGGACGCTCCGTCAAAGTACATTGTCCAAGTCTCCTCCTCAACTTGCAGAATAGCTTCATCTAGGAATAAGTATTCTACTGCTTTATCCCCTTCTACTGGGAGATCTGCCAGGAACTCTGCCACAACTCTCCCTTTGACTGACTTGAGAGTAACATACTTCAGATCAAATTCGGAGAGAAGAAACAACCAACAGAGCTAGCCTACCCGTAAGCGCTGGTTTCTCAAAGAGATATTTGATGGGATCTGTAGACACCCCATTTTTGACCGTCCTCAAGACTTGGACATCATCGCTTGTGTACTTGATGATTGTGATTGCATGTGTTTGTTTTGAGTGCTTAAAGTCCTCGGTGGAACGCCCTGTCTTTGAGCCTTTAAACCTTGTCTTTTCTATGCCTTGTTTTGGAAAAAAACTTGGTGTCTGGACCTTTTGGTGACCTGCCGGCCACCACTATAGGCTGTCGGCCATGGCTCATGGTTGTTGGCCATTAGTGTGGCCGGTCGGCTACTAGTGGTAGTCGACGGTCACCAGTGTCTTTTTCTAGATATTTGTTAACTGCTGTGACAACTGTTAGCACATTGAGCTACATCTGCCTACACGTGTATGGTGGGATGTTTCTAAGCTCAAGGCATGTTTTTCTATGTATATGGGGGTTCCTCCTCCATTTTGGAGGGTTAGAAATTTTGGAATAAAAAATTTCTCTCTCTCTCTCTAGATTTTTCTCTCTCTTGTAAATTTGTGCTTAGTTGCTTGTTTTCTCTACACTTTTACATACACTACCTTAATCAAAGTTGCTTCTCTTTGGGCTGAGGCTATTTGAGACCCTCTTTGAGCTCTAGCAAGTGGTTTTAGCTTGGTTTGGTGCCTAAACTTGAGCTTTGCTTCAAAGGTATAACACTTGCCTTGTTTACTTTGTTTCAATATACTTGTTTTGCCATCTTTTCTTACTATTTTGGGGCTGGTTTTAAAATATAAGAAGTTTTGTTTTGGTGGCTTAAAAGTGGTGGTTTGAGCCCTTTTTTAGTTAGGATGTGGTTCACCCTTCTTGCTTCTTAGTTTGTCAAACTTTTGTGCATTTGTTCATCACTTTCAAATTACCTTTTTTTGGGCCTTTTAACCGCTGAATTTTAGAGGTTTTCCAGTGGTAAAAAACTCATTTTGAAGTCCAAAATTGGAAGGGTTAGCCTCCCCTCCTTGTGTCTTGTTTGCATGCCTAGTTAGCCTCAAGTATTAGCTTAATGTTTTAGCTTTTTGTGGCTTGAGTCCAGCATGATTTAGGCTCTGTTTTGACCTGTTGTAGCTCTGTTTTTGGCTGGTCAAGTCTTTTGAGTCTTGTTTTGCATAGTTGTAGTGTAAATCCTTTCACTAGCTTGGTGTTTTAAAGCTTTAACCACCATTGGTTTGAGTTTATTACATGTTTCAGTGCTTTTTCTCACCTAATTTCAGCATTTACAATCTCTGCAATCTCCCTTATTTCTTCACTTTTTCATTTGCTTTGAGGGTTGTTTCAACCTTAAGGTTGTTTAAGCTTGAGATTGAGGCTCATGCTTAATGGTTTAATCCTCCTTAGAGGGTTCATTACCAACGGCATGAAACTTCTCTCATGCTTTAAAGTATCTCTTGGTTGATACTTCTTTCATCTTAGAAGACACTCACCAATGGACAAATTGATTAATGAATGGTTTGGTAACTAAAATGTATAAACAAAATTGGCAAGTAAAAGAGGCAAGATAAGCATTCTTTGTGTTGCATTGTATGTGTTCAAATCGGACGTTAGTTTGAACACAAGAAAAATGGAACATATTATACTCAAAAGTGATGAAATGTGCCATTTTCCTAGGTCGCCATTGCCCTTGATCATGCATGATAGGGTGGTGGTCATTTGAGTCTTGTTTTTTTGCATTTATTAACTTGCACAATTGGTTTCACAAGCCATCATGCAATGATTTGCTTGATTGATGGTTTATGAACCAACTTTTGTCCCTCCTTTTGATTTTCCCATGAAGAGGAGAGGCAAAGTGTGCAAACAACCCTTGAGAAATATACTGTTTTGCTTTATTTGCTCTCTAATGCAGCAAGGAAGTCCAGGCTATTAGTGGGCTTGACCACCATCGGTAATGTGACCGTAATCGCCACCAATGGTAGCCGACCGGCCCCTCGTCGGCCATCAGTGAAATTTGCACAGTGTGTTGGTAAGGTGGAGTAGTGGTGTTCTGGAAGTTGGTAGCATTGTCAGTGCTCAAATGTGCAAACAGAGGCATCCAAAGAAGCGGTGACTTGTCGGATAGAAACCGAGCATGCATAGACCTCCCTCGCTTCTTGGGATTGGCTAATTAGTTTAATTAGCATTAAATCAAATACATGTTGTAATTAATTAGTTGTAGCTAATTAAGTGTTGTAAACAATTAGTTAGTTTAACTAGTTATTTGATTTTGTTTTGTAATTAGTTAACTAGAATAGTTAATTAATTCGAGTTTTGTAATAATTAGTTAGCTTAATTAGCGTAATTAGTTAGTTAGCTTTATTCATTCGGACCCTCCTTCGCGAGGACGTAATGTTGTAATAAGTGTGCGTGCGTGTGTGTATGTTTTCCAACCCTACGTCTTTCTCTCTTTTATTTAATCGCTTTCAATGGTTAGATTAGGGACATGTTTCAATTAGCATACCTTATGCTTGTATCCATTCATTCGTCTTGCATGCACCGAGGCTCGGTGCATCATTCAAACTGCATTTCTATTTCAATATCTTATTTGAATACGTGTTTAACAGCATGTTGTTGAAATTGTTTCATATGCCATATTAGTAGCCGAGCTTATTAATTACATTCTTTGCATGTATTGCATTAGGTATCTTGTATAGTTGGGATCATGCATATTTCACTAACTCATATTTTTTTGGCTTGGAGTACTAGGTGAGTTTTTATGCTTTAGCATACTTGCATGATTGTGAATGTCACCATGTTTAGCATGCTTGCCATGAGGCTATGTGCTTAAATGCTAAACTGCTTGAATGCTTGCGGATGAAGGTTACTTGTTTGAATTGGAACAATTCAACAAATGTGCGTTTTAAGCCCACTTTGTTGAGTGGCAAATAATGTTTTAAGCCCACTATGTTTGGTGGAAAATCTACCAGTTTAAGCCCACTTGAGGTGTCAAATTCAAACCATTTTTGCAAACAAACATGAGTTGAATTGTTCCAAATTGAGTAAACTAGTCTATACTTGCTTGTGCGCATCACATAGTAATGCTAGCTTAATAATCAATAAGAACACATAATGTTTATAAAAATCATATTATGATTAGTAGAGGCCAATCTTTGATCTAGCAAGCGGAGGTGCTCAATTCATGACCTTTTCCTCTCGTACATAAGTTCCCGAGCCGAGGCAACTTTGGTGATGACGGACACGTGGCCTTTAGCACGAGTCAGGGTTTCCTAAATTTTCCCAAAACAAAAAAAATTTAGGTGGTGACTCTGTATCTGGCAAAGTAGTCCAATTTTGACATTATTTGATTTAAAATTGATTTTCCAAAAAGATTTGCAGGATTTGGACTCTTTGGTGTTTATTAGTTTCACATTGCACTTGTGAGATTAGATTAAGAACCACGGGAGTTCGAACTATAGGGCTTTCTTTCAAACCTTCCGAAAGGGGACGTGAAAAAGTCGAGCCATAGGATCTAATCTTGAAACCAGAATTACGGAGTGAGCTAACAAGTAGTGCCTCAACTTCCTGGTAGCCCATACCAAGGCTAAGCAAGCTTCCTCCAAAGGAGTGTAGCGGGTCTCATAATTCAGCATTTTCTTGCTCAAACAATAGATGGTTTTCTCCACTTTATCCTTAGATTCTTGAGCAAGCATGCATCCCATTGTGGTGTCCGTTATTGACAGATACAAAATCAAAGGCCTTCTCGGCTCTAGCAGCGACAACACAAGCAGATTTTGAAGGAATGCTTAATCTGCTCAAAAGCAAATTGACATCGATCATTCCATCGGAATTTCTTTCATTTCTTTAGGAAACCAAAAAGTGGTTCACAAGTCAAGGTTAATTTAGAAATAAACCATCTTATGAATTGTACTTTACCTAGAAAGCCTCGTACCTCCTTTTCAGTCTTTGGTGGTGGCATTTCTAGGATGGCCTTGATTTTGGAGGTATTTACTTCGATACCCCTCTGTTTGATCGAGAAACCCAACATTTTCCCTGTTGTTACACCGAAAGTACATTTTTGCGGGTTCAACCTCAACCTGTATTCTCTGATCCATTGAAAGAATTTCTTCAAGGCGGTGTAGTGGCCTATCTTTCTTTGGACTTGACAATTATGTCGTCCACGTATACCTCAACCTCTTTGTGGATTTGTAGACGCGCTCCCGGAGAACTCCTGAGAAAATCTCGTTTTGTTCTCTGAGCTACTACAGTTCGGACTCAAATGTCACGGTTCTGAATCTAATCTCACAATGTGCGATGTGACACCGATAAATCACCAAAGAGTCCAAATTCGGGAAATCGTTTTGGAAAACTGATTTTTATAAATGAGTGCCAAACATGGATTGCTTTGCCAGATACAGAGTCGCCACCTAAATATTTTATTTTGGGGAAATTTAGGAAACTCTGACTTGTGCCTAAGGCCACGTGTCCGTCATCACCAAAGTTGCCTCGGCTCGGAAACTTGGGTACGATTGAGGAAGGTCATCTATGAGCACCCCCGCTCGCCCGATCAAAGATCGGCCTGTACTAAACATGATATCTTGTTTTTGAAAACACATGTGCTTTTATTCCGGTTAATTATCTAATCTTACTACGTGATGCGCACAACACACAAGTATAGACTAGATCGCCTAATTTGGAACAAAGCATCGCATATCCGTTTGTTTGAAAAATGGTTTGAAGTTTGCTACTCGCAAGTAGGCTAAAATGCGGATTTCGATGAATTGTTCCAATTCAAGTAATTCAACCTTCACCCACAGGCATTCAAGTAGTTAATCACGTAAGCAAATAGCCTCATGGCAAGCATGCTTTTATGGCAACATTAACACACGTGCAGTATGCTAAAGCGTAAACACTCACAATGTACTCCAAGCCAAAATAAGGAGCTAGTTAGAAATCATGCATGATCTTGGTTCATGTTAAGATGGCTAATGCAACACATGCGAAAATGGAAATAAAATAGGCTCGGCTATTCTAGAATGTCATGTGAAATGCAACTTGGTAACATGCTGTTAAACACGTATTCAAGTAATGTATTGAAAATACAATGCAGTTAGTATGATGCGCCAAGCCCGGTGCATGCAATATAGATGAATGGATGCACGCATGCGAGCATAAGGTATGCTAAATTAAACATGCCCTAAAACTAACCATCGTAAGCGGTTAAGCAAAAAGGAGAAAGAAATGGGAATTGGAAAACATGTATCACAAACACGCACGCTTATTACAATAATTGGCCCTCTTGAGGGAGGGACCGAATAAGAAGCTAACTTGCTAATCTAAGCTAATTAAACTAATTATTACACAACAAATTAATTAACTAATCCTAGTTAACTAATTATTACAAAACAACTTGAAATAGCTAAACGCATTAACTATTAAAGGTACAGACCAAAGCAAAACCTAGCTATCTAAGCATGGCAGCTACGGAAAGTAGTAAAAGCAGGAGCCTCAGAGGGAGAAGATTGGATGCATGCTCAGTCGCCTTGTTCGGAAATCCAATGCGATGCCCCGATTTGCCTCTGTTTTCATTTGTTCTCAGAAACTTGCACAAAGCTCCAGAAAACTGAAACTTCACCTTGGGAATCTTGTGGGAGGGTGGCCAACCACTTTTGGTCTCTAGAAACACCTGCCGACCACTTTTGGTTGTTAAAAAACCAGAAAAGTGGTCGCCCTACTTTTTTTTTGGTGGCAGCTTGTTCTTCTTGAATCGATTTTCAACAGAGAGCAATAAAGGGCATGGCAATGTATTTGCAAGATATGTGTGCACAACCACCCTCCCTATCATGTCATTAACTCAAGGGAGTGTAGGTTCTCGACCCTCGGGGCCACCAATCGCGCATTTCCATGCATGATGGCCGAGAGGCGAAGTTGCACAATTCAATATGGAACTGAATGCACAAGTAAACACATAAAGCCTAAAACTCTATCATGTATGATCAAGAGCGTCGGCGACCGGGAATTAAGGCACGTTTCATCACTTTAAGTATGAAATGTCCCTCGTTTCCCGTGTTTGGACTAACACTTATTCCAAACACAGTGCAACACAAGCATGGCATACATAATGCGACTCGAGCATACAAGTATGCAATATGACTTAAGCATGCAAACATGCAATGCAATATGAACAACCTAACAAGGCTAATGGCATGCACAATGCTAAAGCATGTAACAACTAGCATACACAATGCTAAATACTAAAAACTAGACGGCATACTCAATGCAAGGCATTCATAAGGTTCTAAGCATAATGTAATGCATGCATGCACAATGCAATGCAACAAGGGCAACTTATGTAATATACCAAGCATGGCATGCTCAATGTAATATACATGGTATACTCAATGGACTTAAACCAAAAAGGTAGACCTCAATCATGCCCAAATCAGTGGCCATTGGTGATGAAATGAAGGCACATAAAGCAAGGCATGCATGCACAATGCATTGGCCATCAAAGAGGCCAAAGAGCACAACTCTCAAGAGTGCTCAATGAGTGACAGAAGTGGAAGTGTAACAACACTAAGTGCACTAAAATGAAGCAAGAAATGATGCCAAATCATTCAAACAACATAAGTAAAGCATGCTAGGGTCCTAAGGCATGAAAGCTAACAAAGAGCAACACAAAGGAGGCATGCAATACATGGCACAAATGCATGAACTAAGCATGGACAGAGCTCAAGTTGGTCAAAACAAGGACCAAAACATGCTGAGATAAGGGTCCAAAGGCCTAGGCATGCAAGCATACGAGCTAAGCCATAAGCTAGGCAAACATGGACAATACTTAGAGGTATTCAAAGCATGAATGAAGTAGGAACAAAAGTATGCTATAAGCTCTGAAATGTCATGTTAGATGATGCCAAATCATGTACACAATACAAATGAAGCATGCAGTGGTGCTCAAAGCTTGAAGCAAGCAAGAGCACTTGTACTACAACTATGCAAAACATGAAGCATGTGGCCAAGGCAATCCAAAATAGTTCTAGAACATGTTAAAATGAGTCTAAAACATGCATGGAAGGAAGCCAAAACATGCTAGCATGAGGGGCATAAGACATGATACATACAAGGCAAATGAGGTGGATTACACTACACTTATTAAGACCAAGCATGGGATGACTTAAGCAATAAAAATCAGAGTTATATCATGGCACAATAACCCCAAAAAACCACTGAAATGATGGCTCGCAAGCTATGGCACGAAGGCATACGCAACGGTTCATGTTAAGGCATAAAGGGGTCAACCCTCCAACGCATTGAATGAGTAACAAATGTGAATGCATGGCCATGAAACATGGACTGAAATCACGTAACAAGTGATGTCAAATCATTGAAATAAGCCAAGTAATGCATGCTAGAGGATTCAATACACAAAGCTAACAAGCTAGATTGAACCAAGGCTATACAAAGCAAGTCATGCATGACCAATACAACACAAATCAGACCTTAAACATGCTAAAACATGAACAAAGTCTTCTGAAGTTAAGCCAAAAGCGTGCTAGAACGACATGTTAAAACATGATGCATGTTAGGCTATTTCAAGGAAATACACTACAAGTGCATGGAGCATGGAAAGGCTAACCAAACCAAACCCTAACAAAGGTATGACATGGCAAAACAAGCCCAAGAACATGTTGAAATGGAAAGAAAACAAGCTAGAATGACATGCTACTTCATGGAGCATACAAAGCTAGTTTGTGTGATTTACACTACAAGTGTATTAACCATGCATGGAGTGACCAAGCTAAGCAAAAATAGTGGTATGCCACAAAAAAATAACCACAAATACAAGCTAAGATATGGTCAACATACACTTAGTAAAGATGCTCAAACATGAGGCATATTAAGGCATGTATTGAAGATGCAAGGAGAGGGGACGGCCCTCCCCTTCTTAGGACCTTAACACACCATCCCTACCACTGAAATCCCTCTAGATTTCAGTGGTGAGAAGGCCAAAACAAGGTGGTCCCAAAGCTCACAAAAAAGGCTAAAAAACAAGGCCAAACAAGGCCTAAGAGGGGGTAAACAACCCCAAACACAAAAGTGATCTTAAACAAAGATCAAAAGCATGAAAAAACAGAACTTTTATCAGTTATAAGTCAAGCTTAAAACAACATGCAAGATAGGCTAAAAGCTTAAGCAAGAAAGGGGGATTTAAAGGTCAAAAGCTCACCCTTGAAGACCCTCTTTATAACTGCAACTCCAGTAGGTTTTTCAAGCTCAAGACAACCCAAGAACACCAAATTAGCCCCTAAGCACCTCAGTAGCAAAAGGATGGTGTTTGAGTGTGTGTTTTTATGTTAAAGTAAGAAAAATCTACACTTTAAGGCATAAACATGAAGCAAACAAGGCAATATAGATACAACACTATATCTATCCTCTTCCCTCATATTTTCTGAACCTGGAGGAGGGAGGAGGAGCCTCCCTCTTATAGAAGAGGAAAGCCAAAGCTTCTTGGAGAAGCTAAGCTTGAATGCCATCCCTCCATACAGGAGGATGGCTCAAATACTCTCCAGCTGTGCTAGCTGTCCCAAAATATCTCCAAAAAGGTGTCAAAAAACAGTTGACCACTTGAAGTGGTCAACCTGCTAGTTTAAGTGGTCGGCCGACCACTTTAAGTGGTCAACTAGAGCAAAAATTGGTTGGCCATAGGTGGGAGAGGTCAACACACTAAATGCAAGGTGGTGGTGTGGTGGCCGACCAGAAAGGATGGTCCAAAGACCAAGAAAGCCAGTTATCTGACAAGAAAACTAGCTAGAAAAAGGAAAAGTGGTCTCCAAGGAGAAATACTGGTCTCCCACCCTTGTACCACCTTCCAAACAAGGAAAACAAGGTTTGTACCAAAAACAAACCAAAGCGGATGCAAGACGAGAAGTCGGGAGGCGAAACATGAGGCCAAAAGCCCCGAAAACTAGCTGACGAGCATCAAAAGTGGTATGCAATGACAAAAGTGGTCTCCCGGACCACAGTGTTCCTCTAGGCAGAGGCAACAAGGTGTGATTCAAAAACCACGCCAAACGGAGAATGTTAAGCGGTCTCGAGACAAGGCGCGCGGCCAAAGGCTCCAAAAAACTGGAAACTAGTCTCCAAACGGGAAAAGTGGCCTATGACCACGAAAAGTAGTCTACGACCATAGAGAGATGGTCTACAAGAGCACTCCCTCCCTCCCTCCGGGAAGGGAAAACAAGACTTGGTCCACAAACCGAGCCAAAGCACAAAAGAGTTTAGAGGCCCAGAGGCAAGGCTCTCAGCCAAAACTCCAAAATCTCAGAACGAGCACAACATGTACCATCACCGAGCGCTCAATCGATGACGTCTGAGTCTTAAGGTCGGTCAAAAATGAGGTGTCTACAGGATCATATCATGTAGAATAGTGGTCGTAGTCCTTTGATAGGTAGCCCCGGCATTCTTCAACCCAAACAGCATCACCCGATAGCAGTAGGTACCCCGTGGCGCAGTAAATGCAGTTTTCTCTCTGTCTTCGGGCACCATCAGAATCTGGTTATACCCGAAAAACCCATCCATAAAGGAGAGCAATGCATGGCCCGTGGTGAAGTCCACCAATTCTTCGATGTGCGGCAGGGGAAAGTCGTCCTTCGGACTACCCTTATTCACATCTCTGAAGTTCACACACACCCGAATTTTGCCATCGTTGTTCGGTACTGGGACGATGTTGGCCAACCAAGTTGGATACTTAGATACTAGTAAGAACCCTGCATCGATCTACTTAATGACCTCTTCCTTAATCTTCAAAGCCCAATCCGGACGTATTTTCCGTAACTTTTGCTTGACGGGTTTGGCCTCGGGGTCAAGAGGAATCCGATGCTGTACAATCTGAGGATCGACTCTAGGCATGTCTTTGTAGGACCATGCAAAAACGCTTTTGAAATCTTTTAATAAAGAACCTAAGCATTCGCGCTCCTCCGGAGACAACGTGGACCTGATCCTTCACAGTACCAGAAGCGGATCCTTCACAGTACCAGAAGCGGATCCTTCACAGTACCCATATTAAGAGCAATGATTTCATCAGTAAGGGGTTTTGCAAACCTTTCATCCTCTCAATTAATCAAAAATTTCAAAACCAGAGGAATTCCTTCCTTTTCATTTTCATTAAAACTTTATCAATGTAATAAACAGGCGGCACAAAGAAATACTTAGAATCTGTAGTGGCATTCTCATTCACAAAGTCCAACTCATCTAGCTCTTCGGTTACAATAGACTCAAAAGCAAAAGAAAAAGAGAACCTGGACAAGACCTTGGCATCTGGGTTATTACCCCTAGGAATACCGGATTCAGACTCAGAAGAATCAAAATCTGATTCCAACTTCACAGACTCTGTGGAATTAGATTCTGGCTCATTGCCCAACTCAGAACTACTAGACAGGTAGCCATCCTCTAGTTGCCAAACAAGAGATGGTGCTTTAGATGCATCCAAAATGCTACTGTCATGACCCGAACCCGCCCTTATGGGTTAAGGACATAACTGGCCAGTAATCAAGGGATTACCTACGGCCTCAAACCAAACAAGACATAACTCGTCAGAGTAAAGGGGCCAAACGAAAGCAATTTCAAACTTTTGTCCACAGAGCTGTGCTTACATGGCACGTCATAACAATCCATACATACACATGTCAATAGCTCATATCAAGATATGTAATAACATAAAGTTCTGTACATACAGGATCATTCAAGTTTAAGTCAACCAATCAAAACTATATACAACCGTAATTCAAAGTTCTCGCTAAAATGACAAAAGATAGCAAACTAGCAAAAGGCGAAAACAAGTCTCGTGCGTGAGACATATGGCTGACTCTACAAAACCTTGGCTGTTTCTCACAAACTTCACTGAGGCTGGGTTTGGACCTCCCTTGGCTCACCTACAGACACATGAATGAGCGTGAGCGAAAGCCCAGTGAATAATATCAAATAAAGAAGTTACACGAACGGTACTTAGAACAATATGCACCAAACGGCCTTGGGCCCAATTCATATTTCTATCTAATATATATATACATAGGTCAAGTAACTGCGGTTTCAAACACATTGAATGGCCTCGGGCCCAATCCATTCATGTCAAACGGCCTTCGGCCCATTCATTCTTTCATTCATGTCAGACTGACCTTTGGCCCATCCATTCTTTCATTCATGTCAGACTGGCCTCTGGCCCATTCATTCTTTCGTTCATGTCAAACTGGCCTTGGGCCCATTCATACTTTCATTTATGTCAAACCGGCCTTCGGCCCATTCATACTTTCATTCATGTCAAACCGGCCTTCGGCCCATTCATACTTTCATTCGAATTAACGAACTTATAAGACTTACATAGAAGTCAGTAATTAGACAAATAACATACTTCGGATATCTTTATTAAGATATTACTCACTGTGATCGGCTAGATGATTTGCCCTGGAGCTCGACCCTACACATTCCATGAACACAATGGGTCACAAACAATTCAATCCTTTTTTAATTCACATATTCCTCTTTAGGCTTCATTCTTATCCTTTTAACTCATTTACAATGCTTAATGTATGCTTAAGAGTACTTAGAAGTAAAAGAGGATGGAAAATGAAACACAGAACACATTTACAAAATTCAGAAACAGGGGTCCCCGCTTGAGTGGACCCATTAGGTCTGCAAAGTACTGGTTGTCCCATTTTTACGCTCGAGCGTGAACTCGGGCACTCGAGCTGAAGGTCATTCTACATAGCTCCCCGCTCGAGCGTGAACTTTCCTGCTCGAGCGGACATCATGTCTGCAAAAAGTTCTGGGAGCTCGTATTTCCCGCTCGAGCAGACATCCCAAATTCTGGCAAACCCAGAAATGTTCTTGAGCTTCAAACTTGCATTCAACTCAACATATTTTGCATATTATGGCTCAAACTTCACATATACATGTATCAACATGATCCAACACCAAATTTATTACATTATGAAGCTCAATTTCACAAATTAATCACATGCATGTCCCAATTTACACCAAACTTATTTCCAACATAACAAATTCATGCATTCAAAACTCATACTCTTGTGAATTGTACATGCATGTGGAACACAACTTCTATTCTCAACTTAGATGATGAAGAGATGGCCAAAAATATGAGCTTTAGCTAAAATCTCACATGGATTATACATTTTATGCTCAAACATGCAAATTCATAGCAATTTCCCACATGCATGTGTATATTGACTTCCAATTCAACAAAACCAACTCATTTTCATCATAATCAATTCAATTCATGTTCTTGATCACCACTAAATCTTGAATTCACAAAATCACAAGCTCAAACCCATGAATCTACTTACCTAGAGGCTCAAATCCGTCAAATTATAGTTAACTCTTGAGTGTAGCTTCAAGATTCTCAAGCTTCTTGATCAAACCTTCAATCTCTTACACCCACTCTCTCTAATTCGGTCCTTTCACTTTCTAGAGAGCCAAAATCAGCCAAAATGAAATAAAAGAAAGGAATTGAGTGTATAAAGGTCTTTTTATAGTCCCACTAAATCAATTTTGATTATAGTTAATTAATGGCACTTAATTAATCGTTCTGAATCTAATTATTTTGATCCAAATCAATTTTCAATTAAATTTCACCGTAGGCTCTAAAAATTACGCCAATCACAATGGCGTAGTCAATTTCGGTTTCTGTGGCCGATAGGGCCTTCAATTTAATTTTCAAAGTAGAATGTCAAACAGATTTTCCTACGGTGAATAGATAGAAATTCAAAATCACATATATTCATATAATTGGCACTCAAAATCATACCAAACACATAATCACATATGCAATTAAGGTTAATTAGCATAATGCGGAGCAGAGTTATCACAGCCTTCCCCCCTTTAGGAAGTTTGGTCCTCCAAACTTATTTTACCTTCGTCGGGAAACAAATATGGATAGCGTAGTCGCATTTCATCCTCTTTTTCCCATGTGGCATCCGTCCCATAGTGTTCTTTCCATTTCACTTTCACCATTAGGATGGACTTGCTTCTCAATTGTTTCACTTGCCGGTCAATGATTTGTTCCGGCCATTCGGCATACTCCATATTTTCATCAAGAGCTACCCGGTGATAATCAATCACATGAAACGGGCCTCAAAGATAACCCCTCAACATTGACACATGAAACACATTATGGATTCGTTCGAATCCCGGTGGCAAAGTAATTCAATAAGCAACTAGACCGAGCCTTTCCAAAATCTGAAACGGCCCAATGTAATGGGGTGACAACTTGCCCTTCTTTCCAAACTTGACTTGGCCTTTCATTGGAGTCACACAGACAAACACATGGTCACCAACCTCATATTCAAGAGGTCTTCTTCGAATATCAGTATAACTCTTTTGTCGATCCTGAGCTGTTTTGAGCCTTTGCCGAATAGTTTTGATCTTCTCAGAAGTGTCTTGCACAATTTCAGGCCCAAGTAAAGCTCTATCCCCGACTTCTATCCAACAAATTGGTGATCTACACCTTCTACCATACAAAGCCTCGTATGGTGCCATGCCGATGCTGGAGTGGAAGCTGTTATTGTATGCAAACTCTGTTAGTGGCAAATAGTCTTCCCAACTCCCCTAAAAATCTAAGGCACACATTCTCAGCATATCTTCTAATGTCTGTATGGTCCGTTCTGATTGCCCATTTGTCGGTGGATGGAATGCAGTACTAAATGTCAGTTCTGTCCCTATAGCTTCCCGTAAACTCTTCCACAATCTAGATACAAATTTCAGATCTCTATCCGACACAATAGATACCGGAACTCTATGTAAACGGACAATCTCCTCAACATATATTGTGGCTAGTCTATAAGCATTAAATGTAGTTCTAACTGGTAGAAAATGCGTAGACTTAGTCAGTCTATCGACTACAACCCAAATAGAATCCATACCTCGAGGTGTTCGGGGTAGACCAACAACAAAATCCATAGTCACATGTTCCCACTTCCATTCAGGAATAGGGAGGGGTTGAAGTAGACCGCCTAGTTTATGATGTTCAGCTTTAACTTGCTGGAATTGAAGACATTTGGACACATATTCTGCAATCTCTTTCTTCATTTTAGGCCACCAATAGCTTTGTTTCAGATCCCGATAGATTTTATTGTTACCCAGATGCATAGCAAATACTGATTTGTGGGCTTCATCTAAAACCCTCTTCTTTAATTCCGAAATATCTAGGATGCACATTCGGTTCCGAAATCTCAACACTTCATTCTCAATGCTAAACTCTGCTTTCGGACTTGTCTCAAATTCATCAATCACTTTCTTGAGGAACTCATCCTCTTTTTGTTTCTGTTTGATCTCATCAATGATTGCTGGTTCGGCTGAAATAGAGGCTATCAATCCGCCATGTTCAGACAATACCACTTCAATTTCAGACCTCTCAAAATCTTGCAAGATCCCTTTCTGTTCTGTAAGCAAACAAGCCATACTCCCCATTGATTTTCTGCTCAAGGCATCAGCAATTGTATTAGCTTTCCCGGGGTGATACTGAATCTCAAGATCGTAGTCTTTTATCAGTTCAAGCCATCTCTTTTGTCGCATGTTCAACTCCTTTTGTGTAAAGAAGTATTTCAGACTTTTGTGATCCGTGTAGACTTCACACTTTGCCCCATACAAATAATGCCGCCAGATTTTCAAAGCAAAAACAACTGCGGCCAATTCTAAATCATGTGTTGGGTAGTTCTTCTCGTGTGGTCTCAATTGTCGGGAGGCATAAACAATAACCTTTCCGTTCTGCATTAATACACAACCCAAACCTTTATAAGACGCATCACTGAAAATTACAAAGTTTTTCGTACTTTTGGGCAATGTCAATACTGGTGCAGTGGTCAGTCTCGTTTTCAGTTCATGAAAGGCAGATTCTCTTTCGTCGTTCCATTCAAATGATTGTCCCTTGCGTGTCAACTGGGTGAGAGGTACAGCTACTTTTGAAAAATCCTTCACAAACCTCCTATAGTACCCAACTAAGCCCATGAAGCTATGGACTTCTATCACATTAGTCGGTGTAGGATAGTTCACAATTGCCTCTATTTTCTGTGGGTCCACTGAAATCCCATCTTTGTTGATAACATGCCCTAAAAAAACAACTTCATCCAACCAAAACTCACATTTCTTTAGTTTAGCAAATAATTTCTTTTCCCTAAGTATTTGCAGGACAGTTCTCAAATGATGTTCATGTTCAAGTCTATTCTTGAAGTATATCAAAATGTCATCAATAAAAACCACAACAAATTCATTAAGGTAGGTTTTAAAAATTTGATTCATTAAGTCCATAAACACTGCCGGAGCATTAGTTACCCCAAATGGCATAACAAGAAATTCAAAATGACCATGCCTCGTTCTGAATGCGGTTTTCTCAACATCTTCTGCCTTTACTTTCAACTGGTAGTACCCGGACCTCAAATCAATTTTGGAAAATACTTGTGATCCCTGCAACTGGTCAAACAGGTCATCAATACGGGGTAGGGGATATTTGTTCTTTATTGTTACCTTGTTCAAGTCTCGATAGTCGATACACAAACGTAAGGTTCCATTTTTCTTTTTCACAAACAACACAGGTGCACCCCATGGTGAAGTGCTAGGCCGGATAAACCCTTTGTCAAGCAAGTCTTGCAACTGTTCTTTTAGCTCTTTCATTTCAGCAGTAGCCATTCTGTAGGGAATTTTAGAAATAGGTTGGGTGCCTGGCATAATTTCAATTGTAAACTCTATCTCCCTGTCCACCAATTCCCCTGGTAGTTCATTTGGAAACACATCTGGAAATTCTTTAACAATAGGGATACTGTTCAATTCAACACTCACAGATGGTTCAGACAACACATAACACAAATAACCCTGGCACCCTTTCCTGATCAGTTTACATGCTATCATTGCAGATATTAAATAAGGTGGAGGCACTACCTCATTACCCACAAACACAATTTCTTCCTGTTCTGGTGGTCTAAACACAACCCGTTTTGTCACACAATCAATGGTGGCACAATATTTAGTTAACCAATCCATGTCCAGAATTATATCAAAGTGCCTAAAGTTCAAGGGCAACAAATCCACATATAGAATGGCATTCCCAACACGCATGTCACAAAAAACGATATACAGATTCACACAACACAGATTCCCCGGATGGAGCAGATATACATAGCAGATATGGCAATAATTCTAGAGGTCTACTCAGCTTAGATACAAATGCACATGTCATAAAAGAGTGTGTTGATCCGGAGTCAATTAATACAAAAGCATCCGGATTACATATAGAGATAGTACCTGAGACAACTGCGTTGGCATTCCGCGTATCGCCCGGAACAAGCGCAAAAACTCTCCCTTGCCTCACGGTATCTCCGTTGGTAGTAGATCTTATAGCATTTCCCGGTTTTGGGATCGATGCAGTGGAACTAGCAGCTATCTTCCCACTGTTCTAATTACAATCTCGGACCATATGCCCTTGTTTACCACATTTAAAATAGGCTCCCGACACACGGTAACAAAACCCACAATGCCTTTTATTACAAATATTGCACATAGGAGATGTATCTCGGTGAAGAATTCGAAGTACTTGAGGAGCCCGTGTTTTGCTTTTTCGAAAATTTCTTCTTTGAAAAGAAGCCTTGCCTTTTGTTGCCTTTCTAGTCAATTGTTGACTTAGTCTGTCTAGCTATGTTAGCTTTTGATATTATGGCTCGGTCTAGCACCCCAATGTAGGTTTTCAGCTTCAAGACATTCACCCTTTCTAAAATGTTGCTTCGAAGCCCACCTTCAAAATGCCCTGCCTTCTTATAATCCGTATCAATCACATGTGGTGCAAACCTGGCCAATTCGGTGAATTTGGCTTCATACTCAGCCACCGTCATACTGTCTTGCTTTAGTTCCATGAACTCTGATACTTTCCTGTCTCGGACACATTGCGAGAAGTACTTATCATACAAAATTTCTAGAAATTTGGTCCAGTCAACATCTTTGTGATTCTCACGCATTAACATCCACCATCTTCTTGCTTCATCTTCTAGCATAAAGGTGGCTAGAAGTACTTTCTATGTCTCCGAACAAGGGAACACTTCAAATAACTTTTCGATGCCGAGGACCCACGCTTCGGTTTTCAATGGATCTAATCCCCCATGGAACTGTGGTAGTTTCATTTTCTTAAATTCTTTGGTGAGAGCTATTATTTGATCATCATTCTGATTATTTGGCACGGGTGGTGCCGGAGGTGGAGGTGGAGGTGGAGGATGTGGTTGCTGCCATTGTTGTTGCCTCAATGTTTCTGTTATTTCCTAAATCAATCTTTCCATCCTATCCATTCTGGCAGTAGAGGACTCCTCTATCTCATCACCTCTTGTTCTCACCATCTGATTAGACTTGCATTATACTCTATACAAAAGATTCAAAGGTATGCATTTACTAACGAGCATACATATTCAAATAATTTGCAATGCAAACAATTCACAAACTTATAGCACATAATTGTTCATATCAAAACATTTAAGCATATTCTCGATGCTTTCAAATTCATACTTATCACATGAATGCATCCTAGATCTTTTCTAGATGCTTATTGCTCATTTGGACAAGTGTGTGAATTATTAACTCGTGCTATGATACCACTATGTCATGACCCGAACCCGCCCCTATGGGTTAAGGACATAACCGGCCAGTAATCAAGGGATTACCTACGGCCTCAAACCAAACAAGACATAACTCGTCAGAGTAAAAAGGCCAAACAGAAGCAATTTCAAACTTTTGTCCATAGAGCTGTGCTTACATGGCACGTCATAACAATCCATACATACACATGTTAATAGCTCACATCAAGATATGTAATAACATAAAGTTCTGTACATACAGGATCATTCAAGTCTAAGTCAGCCAATCAAAACTATCTATAACTGTAATTCAAAGTTCTCGCCAATATGACAAAAGATAGCAAACTAGCAAAAGGCAAAAACAAGTCTCGTGCATGAGACGTATGGCTGACTCTACAAAACCTTGGCTGTTTCTCACAAACTTCACTGAGGCTGGGTTTGGACCTCCCTTGGCTCACCTACAGACACATGAATGAGCGTGAGAGAAAGCCCAGTGAATAATATCAAATAAAGAAGTTACACGAACGGTACTTAGAACAATATACACCAAACGGCCTTGGGCCCAATTCATATTTCTATCTAATATATATATATATACATAGGTCAAGTAACTGCGGTTTCAAACACATTGAACGGCCTTGGGCCCAATCCATTCATGTTAAACGGCCTTCGGCCCATTCATTCTTTCATTCATGTCAGACTGGCCTTTGGCCCATCCATTCTTTCATTCATGTCAAACTGGCCTCTGGCCCATTCATTCTTTCATTCATGTCAAACTGGCCTTGGGCCCATTCATACTCTCATTTATGTCAAACTGGCCTTTGGCCCATTCATACTTTCATTTATGTCAAACCGGCCTTCGGCCCATTCATACTTTCATTCATGTCAAACTGGCCTTTGGCCCATTCATACTTTCATTCATGTCAAACCGGCCGTTGGCCCATTCATACTTTCATTCATGTCAAACTGGCCTTTGGCCCATTCATACTTTTATTCGAATTAACGAACTTATAAGACTTACATAGAAATAAGTAATCGGACAAATAACATACTTCGAATATCTTTATTAAGATATTACTCACAGTGATCGGCTAGATGATTTGCCCTGGAGCTCGACCCTACACATTCCATGAACATAATGGGTCATAAACAATTCAATCCGTTCTTGATGCACATATTCCTCTTTAGGCTTCATTCTTATCCTTTTAATTCATTTACAATGCTTAATGCATACCTAAGAGTACTTAGAAGTGAAAGAGGACGGAAAATGAAACACAGAACACATTTACAAAATTCAGAAACAGGGGTCCTCGCTCGAGCGTGGACTTTCCCGCTCGAGCGGACCCATTAGGTCTGCAAAAGTACTGGTTGCCCCATTTTTACACTCGAGCATGAACTCAGGTGCTCGAGCTGAAGGTCATTCTACATAGCTCCCCGCTCCAGCGGACATCATGTCTGCAAAAAGTTCTGGAAGCTCGTATTTCCCGCTGGAGCGGATATCCCAAATTCTGGAAAATCCAGAAATGTTCTTGAGCTTCAAACTTGCATTCAACTCAACATATTTTGCATATTATGGCTCAAACTTCACATATACATGTATCAACATGATCCAACACCAAATTTATTACATTATGAAGCTCAATTTCACAAATTAATCACATACATATCCCAATTTACACCAAACTTATTTCCAACATAACAAATTCATGCATTCGGAACTCATACTCTTGTGAGTTGTACATGCATGTGGAACACAACTTCTATTCTCAACTTAGATGATGAAGAGATGGCCAAAAATATGAGCTTTAGCTAAAATCTCACATGGATTATACATTTTATTCTCAAACATGCAAATTCATAGCAATTTCCCACATGCAGGTGTATATTGACTTTCAATTCAGCAAAACCAACTCATTTTCATCATTATCAATTCAATTCATGTTCTTGATCACCACTAAATCTTGAATTCACAAAATCACAAGCTCAAACCCATGAATCTACTTATCTAGAGGCTCAAATCCTTCAAATTATAGTTAACTCTTGAGTGTAGCTTCAAGATTCTCAAGCTTCTTGATCAAACCTTCAATCTCCTACACCCTCTCTTTCTAATTCGGTCCTTTCACTTTCTAGAGAGCCAAAATCAACCAAAATGAAATAAAAGAGAAGAATTGAGTGTATAAAGCTCCTTTTATAGTCCCACTAAATCAATTTTGATTATAGTTAATTAATGGCACTTAATTAATCATTTTGAATCTAATTATTTTGATCCAAATCAATTTTTAATTAAATTTCACCGTAGGCTCTAAAAATTACGCCAATCACAATGGTGTAGTCAATTTCGGTTTCTGTGGCCGATAGGGCCTTCAATTTAATTTCCAAAGTAGAAAGTCAAATAGATTTTTCTACGGTGAACAGATAGAAATTCAAAACCACATATATTTATATAATTGGCACTCAAAATCATACCAAACACATAATCACATATGCAATTAAGGTTAATTAGCATAATACGGAGCAGAGTTATCACAGCTACTACAAGGGTTCACACTCGGTCGGTCCCCGATCATAGAGATGGTCAGGTTATCCCCCAAGCTCTCTGAGTCGGCCGGAGAATCTAAAAAGAGACATGTCAATGCTGCCCCTATTCCTAGCACGCTGTTGCCCAAGTCATTTTCCATACTCTATTCAACTTTAGCATTCGATTTAGCCTTTTCTTTGGCATCACTATCTTGCAACTGGAGGTCGAAGAAGATTTCGAAACAGGGGACACGTTGTTTTGCAGAATTCATCCAGGGCTTTGGAAAGTTGCAAAAGGGGAAGTCTTCACCCTCCCGAGCAAAGTGGCCATTCAGTGTTCCCCGGATCGGCTTGTGAACGAGCTCATAGTGTTTTCCAGCCTGCTTGACTCTGGCTCTGCCTACCATCTCTTCTCTTTTCATGACCCAATCCTCTTTGGTGGGCGTATAGCCTAAACCAAAGGCATGTGGATTATGCGGCACATCGACCAATGCTGTGATGCCTTTCTGGCCACTTCTTTCCAACCCCATTCCTGGCACATGTTGGAGCTTTCCTCTTTGCACAACCAACAAGAGGTACTTCTTCCATTATCATCTCTAAACTTAATCCGGCTATGCTAAAACTGGCCAAACTGGAAAAGATATTCAAAAGGTCAAAAAGAATTGACTCTATCCCCAACATTGAAGATAGTTATACAAAAATAGCTATAAAGTTGCCCAAATGATTCAAGATGCCATATATTGGTAGATTCGATGGATTTGGTGACTCTATGATGTATATTCACTTATTTTCTAATTTCTTGAAGCCTATGGGTTTGACTCATCTGCAAAAGCTATCTTTATCCGGACAAACTCTGTCAGGAGTGGCTGCCATCTGGTATGTCAAGCTAGAAGACTCGGTGTAACAAAGTTGGGAAGAATTAGTCGAGGCTTTTATCACCCAATACGCATATAACACTCAGATCGAAGTGACCACCCGGGAATTGAAAGCAACCCGTCAGGAATGAAATGAAAACTTTGTAGCTTTCATCACTAGATAGAGGGCTAAGGCGGCAATGATGACTAATAAACCACTTAAAAAAGACTAAATCCGTATGGTGGTAAGAAATTTGCACGGTAAAATGTTGTAAAAGATAATAGTCCTTCCATTGTTCACTTTTAAAGAACTATATGAAATGGGGGTCCAAATAGAAGATGCAATCAAGCAGGGAATCATTGTTGATGAAAAAGAACCTGCACGAAAAACTTTTGGCCACAGTTCCAATGCTACTACTAGTAGTAGCACAGTTGTGAAGCCGTTGAAAATTAACTCAGTTACTATTACCACCAAAATGGGTGACCCTTTTGCCAGTGCTAGTACATAAACAGCAAACTCAACTTAACCAGAACATTCACCCCTCTCCATATGTCTCTTACTAGAGCTATGAAAATCTTAATAGAAAAAGGATATCTCAAACTTCTTGACCCTCGACCTCTTTTCGATCCTTTCCCAGCCAAACATGACCCTACCAAACATTGTCCCTTCCACCAACAACCCAGACATGATATTGATCGTTGTTTCCATCTCTGTCATGAGATTCAAGATCTCATTAACAATAAAGTCATAGCTCCTCTATAGCCGCCAAAACCCAATGTCACTATGAATCCATTGCCACCCCATGACAAAATTCCACCACCTCCTCGTCTTAACTTCATTCATACACTATCACTTACCTTTGACCCCAACATCTACATCACACCCTCCCATCTACCTAAACTCGAGGTATACATTCCTGAGAGCACTGATCTGTGCATGATGGATGTACCTTTAATGCAAGCCAAAAAGAAAACAACCGAAGTGCCTATGATTGAGACTGGGAAACTACCAGAGAAAGACTGCATTCCTAGCAAGTATATCATATCCATTGGTCAACTAAAGCCCGAGGTTGTTTTGCCTGACTCACTTTCTATCAGTATTGTCTAAGAAGATGTACCTAAACAAGGGTTGAATGACAGGGTTGACCTGGAGGAAGACTTGGCTAATCTCTATTTCTTTGAAGAATTAGACCTTAGGAATGTGCAGATAGGATGGTGGGATCTAAGAAATGCCGATGCCAATCAAGGTTGATCAAGCAGTGGTGAAGTTTCTGATAAGAAAACTGAGAGGAAAGGGGATGAACCAAAAATCGACACCGAAAAATCTAGAGACAGTAGTAAAGGAAAAGGTCCCTGAAGAGAAAGAAGAAGAACCAGAAATCCAACCAGAGTATAATGTGGGAATGATTCGAGTAGAGCCCGACAATTGACTTTTGGTCAATGAAGGCGAGTGGTAGGATGATAACGACCTGCAACTCGCCTACATTAACACTAAATAGGGAAGCAATGTGCCTGACGAAACTTGGTACTCAAAAGAAATTGATCATTTGACTAGGAGTGGGTGCTACTTCAAGCCATCACACTTGGACCAAGGAGAGTCCTCGATCAAAGACAAAGAAGCTAAGAGAGAGAAAGAGAAAGAGAAAGAGAAAGAGGCGGAAGAAGACTTGGTTCTAAAGCAGCTGAAAAAGATCCAAGCAAACATCTCCATCTGGGGGCTTCTCATGGCTTCCCAAGAGCACTGATAAGCGATGTTGTCTGCCTTAAGCAGGGCTAAGCTATTAATTGACACAACTCCAAAATTGCTTGTATCACTAATCACCCCAAGAGAAATAGTCCCTGGTGATGGCCTTCTCCGACAAAGAGTTACCACCAAAAGGATCATCACACAATTTATTAATAATCCTATTTACTGTGTGAAGCAGACAAGTATTGACTATGTTATTCATTTTGGAACAATTTGACTTCATGTATTTGGAAAGAGTTTTGAAGATGTACAACTCATAAAAATTGAGTCAAACATGAAATTCAATATCATTCCGAATTAAGCGACACAACCTCCATCCACCGAAATTCATAGAGTTATATCAAATAAGCAACTAGCCACATGGTAAAATGCTAAACATAGTAAGGAAAACACACACAAGCGGGATGCTAAAGCATAAAAATTTACATTTTTACTGACGTCCCACGAACAACTACAAAACAAAGTTAGCGAAATATTCATGATCTTATATACAAAATCCTAATGCAATTCACACATGAAATGCAACTAAAGATTCAGATTCTAAGATATGAATGTTCATAATCTCAAGAACATGAGGTAGCGCACATAATCACATAGGAATTGATTAAATCCACAAATGCAAACTTAGCCAAATCAAGATGCATAAAACATGGATGTAAAGCATGGATATAATAAATAAAAAAAATATGATGCTTATGCACAACTAAGAAAAGCAAGCAAGAGAATGGGATAGAAAGAAGCGGGACGGGGAATTATTACAACACTTTTAAATATTACAAACCCAAATAAAAGGAGGAGCGGAGAAAACAAATATTAGGAAAAAAAATATAGAAATCCTCACAGCTCTCAAATTAAAAAAAGAAAAAGAAAAAGAAAGAAAACGAAGTATTCATATGCCTTGGAGATCATCGGAAACATGTTCGGTTCACCGCTGGAAAGACTACTCGATTTTGTCTCAAGCTTGCCGGCACAGTGGGCTAAGGAAAAGGGGCTGGCCATCCAAAAAGGCAAGATAGACAGCCAAGAAAATTAGCTAGCCGGCCAACTAAGCTAGGCTATGACTCTATTTTGTTTAAAAGACCAAAGATAGCACAAACAAAGGATATGAGAGCGATTCAACTCACCACTTCCGATTAAATTACAACAGATTATAACACGAAAGTAAGACAAGAAACAAGATAGAAATTAAGGCAAGAGACTTGAAACAAGATTGAAGTCAAGACAAGAAACTCAAAACAGATGGAAAATACAAGGAAACGAAAGTGTGCAAAATTCACTGTCCAATGAGAGATGAACTTCTTGATTTACAAACTTTCTTCTTGATCACCCTCAAGCGTAGGAAGTGTGTTCTCAATCCTCAATTCGAAACTAGAATGGAGCTTTGGAAATGTTTGATGGTATGTGTGGTGGAAAAGTGGCTAACTTTCTTATTTTTCCTCACTTTCAACAATACTCACTCTTTCCTTTGATCAATCACGACTGAAATTCAGCTATTTCAAAAAAATTTGGAGTTGTTTTGGATGTATAAAAGGTGGAATTTTAGTGTGTATAAGCTGTGGAAGGTGTATATGGGAGATGGAAGTATTTTTGGCTCAAAACTTGAACTTTCTCTTTTTTTTTTTTCTCTCATTTCTCACTTTTTTCTCTTCAATTTCATGGTTCTTTTTTCTCTACACAATCAGATGATGTATATAGGCAATGAAGAAGAGCTAAGGTCAAAGAGAAGGTGGGAGACAAGAATGTGATAGGAGGGCAAAGTTTTCAAGGTGGTTAGATTGGATCCCTCTTTTATAGATTCAAACAAATTTCTTTCTTACAATGGAGGACGATTAGGTATATGTTTGGTGATATATGGGTCGACCAATGGGGTAGGGGAGTGTCCCATACAAAAATAAATAAATAAATAAAATGCAAAAACACACCTTCTCTACCTATTGGTTTGAAGTGGTCAAATATTATTTGGGAGGAAATATAACATAAGGTAATGCTTTGGCAGAATGGTTATGGCTTAGGATGTGGAGTTTCAAACCCCTTCACCAACATTCTTGTTTATTTTTTTGGGTAAAGACATGTTAGTGCCACATCATCAGCACAGACCAATCCAGTCATGCCACGTCAGCAAGACCGCCACGTCAGCCCCACAGTCAGCATTGACGAAATATTCTGCATATGGATCGAATATTCTCTAACTTAACAAAATATTCCCTGCCTTAATAGAGTATTTGTATCTTTAACGGAATATTCTCCTAAAAAGGTAATTTGTGACTGTTTTTGAGACGGAAAGACTTGTTCCTAATTAAAACACTTGGCCAAAATAGGTTTAGGGTTGGAAATAAAGCTCAAATTCTTTTTTTTTTTTTTTTACTGAGTATTCTGTGAGAAACATATTCTTGTTTTCCTCATCAAGTGATCAAAAGAAAGCGCCCAAGTCTTAGGGTCGGTCAAAATAGGGTGTATACAGTTGCCCCTCTTTGACAGAGCTTGGAGTCATTTCTTGACGTGAGTGAATGTCAAAGCCCAGAGACGACCTTTTTAACAAGATCGTAAGACATTGGGCAAACAAACAAAATGCAATGCAATTGATTGAAACCGAGGGTTGCCTACGTATCCATTTGCAAGGAATCAAACCTAGTTCAGGAGCAAAATGCAAATGATATGTTCAAAATATAAATTGGACTTACACACTTTGCAAAGCCGATTTCATGATGCTTATGAGATGATGTAATGCAACAAGGCAAACTTTAAACATGCGTTATACATGATATAGTGAATATTTAAAACAAACTGGGACACAAACTTGCTTGTCCCAAGATGAACCTGATCAAGGACACATCGTCATGTATTTTGATATAAAAACCACTCGAGATCGCGTTCCTACATGCCTCGAAATAAAGACCAGTTGGCGATATGTCTCACGCATCCAGAGAAAAACCACTCAGGATCGCGTTCTTGTACGCTTCAAACGCGTCTCATGCGAGTGGAGGCAACTCAAAATTCAAACGCATCTCATGCGAGTGAAAGAAGTGTAAATTCGCGGTCCAAGCACATCTCATACGAGAGGAGAAATTGTAAACCCAAAGTCCAAACGCGTCTCACGTAAGAGGAGGAAATATGAATTCACAATCCAAACGCGTCTCATGCGAGAGGAGGAATTGTAAATTCGAAGTCCAAATGAGTCTCACGCAAGAGGAGGAAAGGTGGTGTAACCAACGGGTATACTTAACTGTATTTCATATGAAGAGAGGGAAGGTTTTAACCGAGTTAACTTAAAATCCTAACGTATTTCATGCGAAAAGAGAAAAGATGGTGTAATCAACAAGTGTATCTAACCGTATCTCATATGGAGAGGGAAAGGTTTTAACCGAGTAAACTTGAAAATCCTAACGCGTTTCACGCAAAAGAAAGAAATGTGGTGTAATCAACAGGCGTACCAAACCGTATTTCATGCAGAGAGGGGGAAGGTTTTAACCAAGAAAACCTGAAAATCTTAACGCGTTTCACACGAAAGAATGAAAGGTGATGTAACTAACAGGTATACCTAATTGTATTTCATACGGAAAGGGGAAATGTTTTAACCATATAAGATTAATGCAAAAATATTTTTATATTTTCTATTCTTTTCCTTCATTCTTTTGATTTTTTGTATTTTTGAAAATTTCTTTTTGAGGTTTTTTTTTTTTCTTGATTTGTTTCTTTTTTGTTTTATACATACAACATACATTTGCATACACATATATATACACATACAAAATACATACATACAAATACATATAAAAATAAAATATGAACAGATATACATATAAAATATATCCATACACATACATATACGGATACATAAACATACATATATATGCAAACAGACATACATATACATATACATATACATATATATATATATATATACAGACATACATATATACATAGACATATATACACAATATACAACATACATATATACATACGGTATATACACATTATATATAGACAAACATACAGACTAATATACATATATATAAACAATATATTCATACAAATACATACACGATATACACGTACACACGGGTACATACATACAGATACATACATGTTATATACATGCGGATACATTCATATGGATACATACATATATATATACATATACATATTATATACAAAATATATATAAATTATACAAGCCTCTCTCTCTCCCCTTTTTTTTCTCTCTCTCTCTCTCTCTCTCTGCTCCTTCGTCTCCGTCGAATGTCGCATCTGGCGCGCGATTTCCACAATCACGGCGCGCTTGACTGACAGCAGCTAGATAGGCCTCCATTTGTCAAAGATTGCCTCGACAATCTACATCTCCTTGGCTTTTTCTTCTTTCCCATTCTTTTTCTTAAACGGAGGCCAGCAAGAGCAGAGCAAAGCAGAGAGCTGCAAACTTCCCCCTACTATTACTCTGCCAATTCTTGTTTTAAAGGCAGTACACTCCCCTGACATGGTTTCTTCTTTCCGTTCCCTCACTCTCTTCCTTGATCTCAATGACTCCACAATCGAAATTACCAGCTCGTTTGAGTATAGAAAAAGTGCCCCTGACATTGCTTCTCTCAACTTTCCTACGCTATCAGTCGAGCAAATAATGGCAGCTCAATCTGACATTGAAGCCAACCACTACACGTTGAAGTCCTGCGTGGAGACAGTGATTGCGGTCTCCAATTTGTCTCACTGGCTGTAGAATAGGATAAATAAGGTACACCGGTTAAACGCCCAACTCTCTCTGCTCCAATGCATGTATGAGGATGCTTGAGCAAAGATTAGCACACTGAAGAAGAAGAATAAAGATCTAAAACGGTAGGCCACCTCCATGGCTTGATTCGGAGTACCTTCGCACTCTGCATTTGATAGCCAGCGACGAATAATCTCCTTCAAAGGCTTTGTGAATACGGAGACAAAGTCCTCCAAGGCTTCGAAAAAGTGAAGATGAAGTAAGGCTGCCGATGGTAAAATCAAGCGATGAAGTTGTGTACAAATGATACCGGTTGTAATTTTCGCCGCCGAGTTGCTGCCGAAAAACTAAGAAAATGCCCTCTCTCTGTTTTTTTTTTTTTTTATATATATATAATTTTTTTCAATTTTTAATTTTTTTTTTTGTTTTTTTTTTCTTGTTCTTTTGCTTATGTTTTTGCTTAGGAATGAGCACCAATCCTTCAAAATTTTCTCTCTTTTGTTTCAAAATTTCTTCATCTTTTTGTAATGTTGTAATTGGGAGGGTTCACCCTGGAATTTGAATAAAAGAAATTTTGTTTTTGCACATCATGGCGTGAATGGCTTTGCACTTGAGTTTGACAATATTTTATTGAATTTGAATTTGAGAATGATCAAATTTGAATGAATTCTGAATTGGACATTAAGCCCAACACTAACCAGAAATCAAAGAATTACTTAATGGAAGAATAACAGAGCAAAAACAATCCAAACAAACCTATTTACACTAACTGAAATGAAAGAGACTCAAAACAAGACTCTAAAAGACAAGCCATTGAGCTTTACACAAATTCTTTAGTTTTCCCATTCTGGGTTCATAAATTGGCCTGCCAGCAGATTGAGTGATCGGCTGGCTGACACAAACAGGAAACACACCTGGAGTCAACTAAAATCTGGATGGCCGACTAAATGGTTAACCGGCCAGCTGAAATATGAACATGGGACTCGAGAGTGCGAAGAGAAGACATAATTCCTTACTCGACTATGCCCCTAGTTCATTGCTTTGACCTTTTTGACTAAAAAGATTTTGACCAACATGGGAGTTAAATTAACATGCTTGTTCCACTCTCTATTTTGAAATCATGTAAGCTAAGCTGTAAGCATTGACAATTTTCCTTTTTTTGAGTCCAAGAATGGTCTTATTTTGCAAAACTGAAATAATTTTTGAAAAAATTAGTTGACTTCATTAAAAAAAAACTCAAAAACTTTTTTCGCAAATGGCCACTACCCGACCAACACGGGATCAACCCTTGAGATGCACAGACTCAAATTAGATAACCCGGGCAGGATCTGTCTTCCAACTGAATCGGAATAGGACAATCGAATTGAATGAAGATGAGCTAATTGAATAGGATAACCAAGTTAAATAAGGATACACCAATCAAACATAGACGAGACAAGCAAGTTTAAAATGGTTAGGGCCGAACTTCGAGATAATGCTGCCTACTTATCCCAAAGATAAGAATTAGGCCTTATGTAGTTCACGGTAAGGCTCACTTGGGTATTTTGACTTTCCTTTTGAGCTCTAACTTTTGCTAAAGTCGTCCTTCCGGGTTTTCAACCTTACGAGCTCTTTTCATTTTTTATTTTTTTATTTTTTGATGCTCTAACTTTTGTCAAAACTTCCTTTTCGGGTTTTCGGCATAGTGAACCTCTCAATGATAGTACTTTTTCAGTTTGTCCATATTGATTGGTTATAAGAACTCTAAACCATCCAAATCCATGAGAATGACTGCTCCTCCTGACCAAATTGACTTGATGATGTAGGGACCCATCCAATTGGGTCTGAACTTATCCCTAGGGTCATAGATAGGAGCTCGATTGTCCTTCAACACTAAGTCTCCTTCACTCAAATTCCTATATTTGACATTTTTGTTGAATGCTCTGGCAATCCTGCGTTGATACCTCTAAATGTGGTATAACACCTTCAATCTTCACTCATGAAATAGTATCAGTTCCTCAAATTGGTTTTGTTACCAATTAGATTTTTTTATCTGACATTCAGCCATAATCCTCAATGAAGGCACTTCTATCTCAATCGGCAAAATAGCCTCCATTCCATATACCAAAGAGTAAGGGGTTGTCCCTGTAGACATTCGGATTGATGGCTTATATCCCTAAAGTGAAAAAGGCAGTTTGTTGGGCCAATCTCCATAGGTTTCTACCGTCTTACGCAAAATGGTTTTGATGTTCTTGTTTGTAGCTTCAACGGCTCCATTGGCTTATATTTTTCAAGTAGAACTACCACTTCTCCTCTGAAGTGTGAGCCATTGTTTGAAATTATTTCATTTGGTATCCCATATCTGCAGATGATGTTGTTCCTGATGAATTTGGCCACGTGTGATGCTTTCAACACTAAATACGACTGTGCTTCAACCCACTTGGTAAAATAACCAATGCGAACCAAGATGAACTGATGCCCATTTGAACCCTTCGGTGTGACTTCCCTAATGGCATCTGTGCCCCAGACTACAAAAAGACCAAGGCAAAGTCAAGTTGTAGAGTTTTGATGGCGGGATGTCAATGTGATTGGTGTGGATTTGATATTTGTGGCATCGCCTAACAAAGTTGATACAATCACTCTCCATGGTTAACCAGTAGTATCCTTGTCTAAGGATTTTTCTAGCTAGCATTATACCGTTCATATTAGCTCCACACTCTCCTCCATGGATGTCTTCCATGATACGCTTTGCCTTTTCTTCCTCTACACACAACTTGTGCATTCCCAGATGCTCTCTATTGTATAGCTTATCTCCACAGATGATGAAATGAGTGGCTAGATGCCGTATCCCCCTTTTGTCTTTGGCGTTTGCCCCTTGTGGATATGTGCCAAGGGTTTTCATCTTGAACTTCTTCTGTTACGGCTATTATTTCATACGTTGGGGCGTACCTTTGTTCTATAAGGATCGGGCGCATCTTGACCCTGACCGGTATATCTATCATTGATGCCAGGGTTGCCAACACATCAGCAAATCGGTTGTTCTCTCTTACCAGGTGTGTAAAAGTTAATTTTTTGAACCTCGAGATTAACATGTCCAAGGTCTAATGATTGAATTTCATTTTTTCCTCTTTAACTTTCCAATCTCCGTTGGCTTGAGAGACGACCAAGTTCGAGTCCCCGGTCACATCTAACTTTATTGCCCCTAGTTCTAGTACTACTTCTAATCTGACAATGCACGCCTCATACTTTGCTTGGTTGTTGGATACCCTGAATCGGAGTTTGAAAGCTAAGGGGATATGGGAATCATCCAGCGCTATGAGCAACACACATCTATCCCATAGCCAAATTGATTTGACGCTCCATCAAAGTACAACTTCCAAGTGTCTTCTTCCATCTGCTTGACCTCTTCATATGGGATCGAATACTCCACATCTTCTCCTCCTTCAACTGGGTGATCAACCAAAAATTCTACTACGGCCCTTCCTTTGACAGATTTGCGAGCGAAATACTTAAGGTCGAATTCGGAAAGCAAAAGCAACCAATGAGCTAGCCGGTAGTAAGTGCTGGTTTCTCAAAGAGATATTTGATGGGGTCTAACCTTGAAACCAGAATTACCGAGTAAGGTAACAGGTGGTGTCTCAACTTCTTGGTGGCCCATACCAAAACTAAGCAAGCTTTTTCCAAAGGAGTATAGCGGGTCTCATATCAAGCACCTTTTTACTTAAGTAGTAGATAGCCTTCTCTACTTTCTCATCCGACTCTTATGCAAGCATACATCCCCTAGTTGATTCGGCCGCTGATAAGTACAGGATCAGCGGTTTCCCTAGCTCTGGCAGTGATAACTAGGGTTGCAAACGAACCGAGCTGTTCATGAATAGCTCGAAGCTCGGCTCGTTAACAGCTCGTTTAAGCTCGTTCGATTACCAAACGAGCCGAGCTCGAGCTTTGTTACCAAGCTCGATTATTAAACGAGTCGAGCTCGAGCTAATATGAGCTCGGCTCGGCTCGATTATATTATATTATATTATATATTAGTCACAAAAAAAAATTGAAAATATTAATTATAACTAGTTTCCAAGTCATCAATAAATAATAAAATCTCCAAGTCATTAGAAAATAATAAACAATTAACAAAGCATTGTCCAGCAAAAAAGAAGTAAGAGAATGGAAAACAATTTATAATGGGTGAGATTCCTTCAAGTTGCCTTATCATTCGATGTGGGACAGCCACTGAACAAACTTCAAGTTGCCTTATCAAGTATCCCACATCGCTTCTTTGACAAAATCAAAAGGGACAAGGGCTCTATATAAGTGGAGAAAGCCAACAACCAACCATTGCTTCAGCCTCACGAGCCACATGAGCCGAGCTCGAGTTTTGCTTCAGCCTCACGAGTCGAGCTCGAGCTAAGTAATGTTGAGCTTGATTCGAGCTCGAGCTGAGCTCGAGCACTTAAAACTTTATTCGAGCCGAGCTTGAGCACGATGATGCTCGACTCGGCTCGGCTCGGCTCGTTTGCAGCCCTAGTGATAACACAGGTGGATTCTACAGACACTACTTGACCTGCTTGAACGTGAACTGACATCGATCATCCCATTGGAACTTCTTTCCTTTTTTCAGGAGACCAAATAGTAGTTCACAAGTCAAGGTTAGCTTTGAAATAAACCTTCTTATGAATTGCACCTTTCCCAGAAAGATCCGCACTTCCTTTTCAGTCATTGGTGGCGGCATTTCTAAGATAGCCTTAATTTTAATGGATCAACTTCGATTCCTCACTGTGTGATCAGAAATCCCAACATCTTACCCGCAGCTACCCCAAAGGTGCATTTTTGTGGATGCACCCTCAGCCTGTATTCCCTAATTCTCTCAAAGAATTTCTTCAATGCAGTGTAATGGCTTTCCCAATCTTGACAATCACGTGGTCTACATACACCTCAACTTTCTTGTGGATCATGTCATGCAAAAGTGTGGTAGCGGCTCTTTGATAAGTGGCCCCGACATTCTTCAAACCGAATGGCATAACCCTATAGCAGTATGTCCTCCATGGTGTAGTAAATGCATTCTTTTCTCTGTCCTCTAGAGCCATAAGGAACTAATTATACCTCAAAAAACTATCCATGAATGACAGTAAGGCAGGCCGGCCGTAAAGTCTACCAATTCATCAATATATGGCAATGGAAAGTCATCCTTCAAACTAGTCTTGTTCAAATCCTGAAAGTCACTGCAAACTCTGATTCTACCATCTTTCTTTGGAATTGGCACAATATTGGCTAACCAAGCAGAATACTTTGATACAATCAAAAACCCAGCATTGATCTGCTTAGTAACCTCTTTTTTGACTTTCAAGGCCTAATCAGGACGAATTCTGTGAAGCTTCTGTTTGATAGGTCGGGCCTCATGGTTGAGAGGGATCCCATGTTGTACAATCTAAAGATCAATTCTAGGCATATCTTCGTAGGACCACGCAAAAACATCTTTGAATTCTTTTAATAAAGAAACTAATTTCTCGCGTTCCTCCGAAGACAATGTAGAACCAATCTAGACCAAGCGAGGATCTTTCTCAATACCCATATTTACAGAAACAATTTCGTCTATTAATGGCTTAGCACGCCTTTCTTCCTCCTATGCGATTAAATTTTTTAAAGCCCTAGGAATTTCTTTCTCTTCGTTTTCATCAAAATTCTGAAAATTCTGGTCAATGCTATGAACTATAGGTATAGAGAAATAACCGAAAATCACAACATCTTTATTCAAAGCCTCGGGCTCAATAATTGCAATAGATTCAAAAGAAAAGGAAGACTCTAACTTGCCAGACAAACTCAAATCTGACTCCAACCCCACAAGCCCATCGGACTCAGACTCAATAGCCAATTCAGAACTCCCAATAAAACTTCTTTCAAAATGCCAATTTGTTTGCGGGCCATTCATTAGTTCAGCACTAGTATCAAACTCTTTCAGTAAATCAGCCAGTGTTAGACCTAGGACATCCTCTGTGCTGCTTTCCAAACTGACATCATTGTCTTGACCAACGTTGATGCTAGAATCTACCCACTCCTCGTCATTGTTGAACAGTTGATGATCGAAAAAGATTTCAAACCCAGGGTATCTCTTTTTCTCCGTTTGGTCAATCCATGGTTCAGGAAACCCACAAAAGGGGAAATTGTCTCCTTTAAAGACAAAATGTCCATTCAAAGTTCCACGGATTGGCTTATGAACCAACTTAAACTATCGCCCCTCTCTTTTTGCTTTGATCCTTTCCTTGATCTCTTCACCTTTCCTTTTCTAGTCATCTTCTGTAGGTGTGTACCCTAACTCGAATGCATACGGGTTATGGGGTACTTCATTGGTTGTGGCGGTGTCTTTCCTACCTCTTTTCCCCAATCTCATTCCCAAAATGTGCCTCAATTTACTCATAAATTAAATCAACTAGGCACTAACATACATTCCCTCATCATTTGCTATGATCATTTGAACCAACTGAGCCTCTACTACAATGCATCCAGAGAGAAAAATATCTTCTTCCCCATGGCTAACTTCTAGTACTGGTGTTGTGACCTCTAGAGGATGGTGAATATATGAACTTCCAAAAATAGTGGCAATGCCTCATTCATATGGATATTTCACCAACTGATGGAGCGTAGAAGACACTACTTTAATTTGGTGCAGCCATGACCATCCCAACAACAAATTAAACGTTACAAGAACGTCTATAACATGGAATTCAACTTCTTGTTTAGATGGGCCAACCATTATTTGCACTTTGACTATCCCCATATCCTCCCGACTAGTATTGTCATAAGCCTAGATCAACTGAGTAGTGGGTATGAAATTTGTCGGCTTTAGCCCTATTGCCATAAGCAGTGCGTGAAGGGCAGACATTGATGGCAGATTTAGTGTCAATCAGAACAATTGGGATCCATTTTTTTCTACACTCCAACGATATATATAGTTTAGGATGTGGAGTCTTAGGTTGGGGGTTCAAATCCCTTCACCAACATTCTTGTTTTTTTTTTAGGTAAAGACATATCAGTGCCACATCATCAGTACAAACCAATCCAATCATGCCACATCAGCAAGACCGCCACGTCATCGTCACAGTCTGCATTGATGGAATATTCCACATATGGACGAAATATTCCCTGACTTAATAAAATATTCCCTGCCTTAACAGAATATTCTTCCAGAAAGGTAATTTGTGACTGTTTTTGAGACGGGAAGACTTGTTCCTAAGTAAAGCACTTGGCCAAAATAGGTTTAGGGTTGGAAATAAAGCTTAAATTCTATTTTCTTATTGAGGATTTTATGAGAAACACCTTCTTATTTTCATCATTAAGTGATTAAAAGAAAGCTCTCAAGTCTTAAGATTGGTCAAAATAGAATGTCTACAGGGGTAATTCTTGAGAATAGGATCAACATCCTCAATTTGATCACCACAACTCAAACAACCCCCTTGTAACTCTTACAGACGATTAAATGAGAGGCCTTTTGAGGAGGGCTTAGATGATCTATCCATTGATGATGAGCTTGCGAGCGATGATGAAAAAATCGAAGACCCCATGACTCTGGATTCGAATGCTCTGGGCATACCATGGATCTTAATCCCCAAGAAGCTACTAGCTAAGATTAGAAGACCGTGGAAGAACTTCTTAATCATCAAGCTTTTGGGGGGAAGGGGGTAGGTTACAAACTACCCATGACAAAGATTCGTAAGTTATGGGATTTACAGGGGGATTTTGAAGTTATTAATCTTGATTGTGGCTTCTTCCTCATTAAATATCAAATGAAGGACTCTAGTTATGTCTACACAGGGGACCCTTGGATAGTGCTTGATCACTATTGTATCGTCCATAAATTGACACACAATTTCAAACCGTCGGCAACAGAATAAGCAACGACAGCATTGTGGGTTAGATTCCCTCAATTGCCCATTGAACACTACGACGAAGAAGTGTTATTCCACATAGCAAAAACAATGGGCAAACCTCTAAAGATCGACCTTAATACAGCTACCTCGAACAGGGGAAAATATGCTCATGTTTACATTGAAATAGATCTAATAAGCCTCTTATTTCTTATTTTGTTATTAGCAAATAAACTTATTCAATCGAATATCAACATTTACACACTTTTTGTTTTAATTGTTGTAAGGTTGGTCACTGGAAGGAATGGTGCTGAGAGAAGTCGCCGACGTCGGCTAAACCTGTCAATGCCGATGTCTCTGCAAATTTGCTATCTACTATTGGAGTTGAGTCAGTAAACCAGGAAGACCTAATATTGTTTGAGCAAGCCCAGCAACACGGGCTAAAAGATAATAATGAGGAAAAGTTTGGGCCATAGATGTTTGTGGATCGTAGAAGTAAGAAGAATCATTATTCAGGTCATAGAAATGGCCCAATTCCAAAGCCCAATGGCATGGGTGCCCAAAGATCCACTAATCCTTCCCACTATAATGGGAAATGGGAGCTACCCATCAACATTTGGCCAAGGTCCAATGGCTAAAATCAACCTAGTTAATCACCATTTCCCCAAGCACAGTGGTAGCAAAGCCAGCTTGATGGACAACAATCTTCAGCGATCACGTGAAGGTTAGTTTACACCCATTGATTGCATAGACAATCAATTCACATCCAATACTTTTGATTATCCAACCGATACAGTTGCAAAAATAATTGATGCATCTGAGAAGTTGACAACTCACACAGGTTTGGATACAAACAAATCATCCTCCTCTAAGCCTCCTTTCCTTATGAACCATGTGAAGAACCCACCCCCATTCATCAATAACCCAGTGAATACCCCAAACCCTCAACCCCCTTCTAAAATACTGCAATAGAACAGAGATTCTAGAGGTTCTACAACATAGAATAACAAGCAACCAGATGTATATTGTAATAGATCCAAAGATAGAAGCTACTCACCTAATCGCATCACAGTGGTGGATAGAGGAAGCCCACGTCAAGATAGAACTCAACATAGAGAACTTCAGGGTCACAACCCATAGACTTTTGATTGGCTCAACAAAAGCCATAGTGAACGACTGTATTTGGGCAAGAAAGATACTAGGGACACCTGACTTCTGTCATATTCCGGAATTCCCAAATTTGTCATCCATGAAGTTGCTTGTATGGAACTGCAGGGGTACGAGGAATAAAGTGTTCAAACGCAACATGCGTGATCTCATTATAATCCATAAGCCCACTATCTTGGTTCTAATGGAGACTAAAGTCTAGCTTAGCTCAATGGGGGCCTTTTTTCAACAATTTAGGTTTTATAGCTTCAACTCCTGTAGATTCAATTGGCAAGTGCAGAGATATCTGGATGCTTTAGGACATTTTTAAAACTAGTGTCATGGCTTTGATGCAAACCCACAAGTTATTCATGCCAAGATCAAACATGACAATTTCCAGATTGAATCCTTTCTGCGATTTATGCAGCCCTATTCCTAGAAATCGTGATGCTCTTTAGGACAACTTAGAGTCTATAGTTGATAATATGACCAAACCGTGGGTTGCTACAAGGGACTTCAACTTTGCAAGCTAAAATGCAAAGTGTAGTTTCTATACATCCCAAGATCAAACAACAACTCGTAAATTCCACTCTAGACTAAACATGTGCAATCTCATGACCTAGGGTGTTCAGGCCTTCGACTCATATGGACTAATGGAATGTAGGGAATGACCAACACACTTGAGATACTTGACCGTGCCATTTGTAACATCAAATGGAAACTGTAATTTCAAGAACAAGCAGTGAGAAATCTTTTAAGAATGTACTCTGACCATGCTCCTATGATAGTCTACACCAAAGGTATATATAATCCCAACCCTCTATTTAGACCCTCTTTTTAGACCTTTTAGGATATTGGTTGTTTTGTTTACTAATCCCATTTTTAAAAACTTAGTTATGGATTCTTGGAGTAAGGCCAACAATTCAATCCTAGAAGCCATCCCGTCAATTACTTCTAAAGCTATCCTATGGAATAAAAAACATTTTTGGTAACATTTTTCGTAACAAATGATGGCTTCTAGGTAGAATTAAGGGCATCCAAAAGGCCCAGTCTTTTAAGTTTTTGCATAATCTATTTGTCTTTGAAAAAGGGCTGATTAAAGACTATAATACTATTCTCTTCCAAGAGGAATTGTTTTGGTTTAAAAAATCCCGTACCAAGTGGCTTAACATGGGCGAAAGAATAGATTATTTCATGTTTCTACTTTGACTAAAAGAAGGAAATCTAAAATTAACACTTTGAAAGATAGTGGTGGTAACTGGATTTTAGATCCTATTGGTTTGAACAATCATGTTGGGAATTATTTTGAGAATGTGTTTACTTCTATGCCTAATTCTATTGGGATCAGTTCCAAATTCACTCCGAATGACAATGCTGAGCTTTGTAAACCTATTTCTAACTTTGAAATCCAGAAAGCTATGAAGTTTATAAAAGCTTTCAAGGCCTCAGGTTCTGATGGTATTCAATCACTATTTTATCACTCTTATTGGGACATTGTGGGCTTCTTTGTTTGTAATTTTATTAGGTATTTTTTTCCCTAAGAGATGTTCCCCCTAATATTAACACTACTCTTATCCCCCTGGTTGACAACCTAGAATCCATAATCTAATTCAGGCCCATCAGCCTTTGTAATGTCCTTTAGAAAACCCTCACTAAAACCCTGGTGAGCAGACTTAGACACATTCTTGTGAGAGTGGTTAGTCCCAATCAGAGCAACTTTATCCCAGTCAGAACCACCAATGACAACATCATTATTGCTTAGGAGATCATCCACATACTTAGATTCAAAAAAGGTAAACAGCGTGACATGATCTTGAAAATAGATCTTGAAAAAGCTTATGATAATGGTTTTTGGTCCTTTCTGCATGATAAACTAGTTGATTTAAATCTCAACCAACAGTGGATCAAGCTCATTATGAACTGTGTGACCAAAGTTGGCTTTTCGGTGTTGTGGAATGGGGAATGAGTGCGTGAGTTTCATCCTAAAATGGGTCTCCAACAAAGTGATCCTCTATCCCCATATCTCTTTGTCCTTTATGTGGAAAGAGTTTCGAATTTGATTATATCTAAAGTGAGCAGTGGTGAGTGTAAGGGCATTAAAGCCTCTTCTAGAGGCCCTGCTATTTCACATTTTTTTTGGCAGATGATCTCCTCCTTTTTGCCAAGGCTAATAATAATAACTATGAAACCATTCTTGAGGTGTTAAGTCACTTCATTGAGTGTTTGGGTTTGAAAGTTAACGTTCCTACATCAAAAATTTTTGCTTCTCCTAATTTGCCTATTGCTAAGGTAAGGAATTTGAGTAACAAGTGTGGCATCCCCCTTACTCAAGATTTGGGCAAATACCTCGGTATCCCATTCTTGCACAATAAAGTGAGTAGGGCCCATTTCTCATTTATTTTTAAGAAGCTACAAAATAGGTTGACGGGCTAGAAAGCTAGTATGCTTTCGATTGTTGGGAGGGCTACCCTTATAAAATCTATTACTTCTACTCTCTTTGCTTATATGACGCAAACTATGGATTTACCTATGAAGGTGTGCAAGGATTTGGATAAGTTGAATAGGAACTTTCTTTGGGGTGAGAAGGACACCACTAAGAAAGTCCATATGGTGAATTGGGACTTGGTTTGTAAGAGCAAAAAAATGGGTGGTCTTGGTATTAGAAAAACCAAAAACCACAATATTGCCTTACTTCCTAAGTTGGGTTGGAAACTCCTAAATGGAGAGTCCTGTCTTTGGGCTAATGTACTAAAACCTAAACACCTCAATGAGGAATTCCTTCTTAACTACTCTAGTAAAAGAGAATGGCTTCCCACACTTAGAGTGGTGATGGGTCGTTGAACACACCAAAAATAAATCACTAAAGTATACCAAATTCTATTAGAATAATGGCAAGCCCAGGTATCGATCTACAAGGACAAATGTGAAATTAGATTAATTCAATGGCAACATTCCTAAATTAATTTTGATTAAAAAGATAGGATTGATTTTATAACTAAACAACAATTAAATGATATTGAGGAATTACACTGACAATTAAAATTAAGGTTTGAGATATTAATTTTTGGAAAAAATCCTAGGGCAGAGAATTCACCACTAACCACATGAATGAGACTTAACATTGGCCAACAATTACGATTCGGTTTGAACTACCCAATATTTCATAACTACAAGTTTGAAATATTGATCAAGAGGGTTATCGCATTCAACACACAGGCACGAATCATCCTAAGTAGTAGGAGTCATTTGCTCTAAACTAAGGTAGCAATACGACCCGTCTCTCATAGCATAACTCGTCTTATACTTTGAATACAAACACAAAAAAAACTAATGTATGGAAAGCATTAAACAATTACAGAGAGTAGAATGCTTGAAGAGATGAAAGAAACAAATATTAGAAACTTCTAAATCATCCATACATCCGTTCAAACCAATTCACAATTAAAGCTAATGAAAAATCCTATTACATGGCTAGGGTTTCATCAAAACCTTAGAAAAAACGACTAGCCACTCATGGAGGAGTAGGAAGAGAAAGAAGATGAGGAAGAAACCCCCATAGAAGTGTCCTTCAAGCTTTGGTAGAATGAATCACCTCTTTAGAACCCTAGCCTCCTTTTTCTCTGAAGTAATTTTTCGTACCCTAGGTTTGGCTATTTTTCTGTCTTTTATTCGCAGCAAAACAGACCAAAAATTCCGTGCATACGTCCCTAGGTAAGCCGCTCGTGCGCCCATGTTGGCCGCTCGAGCGGTGGTGGGCCGCACGTGCAGTAGTCTGGCTGGCTCGGATTCTTCACTTCTCGCACGGAAGATCTGCTTTCGCGCTCTTTTTTTATTGAATTTTCATATTTCTTGCCAAATCTGTACAAGTGAATGAAACACATCATCTCCACCAAATAAACAAAATTAAAAGACTAAAAATATAACTTAAGTGGCCTCAATGTGGTACCTTTCGGCCTACATCAAGTGGTATTATCAAAACCCGTGACACTATTGTGAAAGACAGTAAATGGAACATTGCAATGGGTCCAAGCGTCTATTTGGTTTGATTGGTGGTGTGGAGAGACTACTTTGGCCTCTCTTTTCCCTAATTCTCACCTCATCAATTCTAATAAGGTGGATACTGTTGACCACCCGGAATTCCACTTCGCACGCGAGGGCGCGAATCGTGGTTCTTAGCTACTACAGTTCGGACTCATGTCACGGTTCTGAATCTAATCTCACAAAGTGCAATGTAAGACTGATAAATCGCCAAAGAGTCCAAATCCGGCAAATCGTTTTGGAAAATCGATTTTAATCAAAAAGCGCCGAACATGAACTATTTTGCCAGATTTCAGAGTCGCCACCTAAATATTTTGTTTTAGGAAATTTAGGAAACCCTGACTCGTGCCTAAGGCCACGTGTCCGTCATCACCAAAGTTGCCTCGACTCGGGAACTTGGGTACGAGAGGGGAAGGTCCTAAAATGAGCACCCCCGTTCGCCCGATCAAAGATCGACCTCTACTAACATAATATGTCGTTTTTGAAAACACATGTATTCTTATTCTGGTTTATTAGCCTAATTTACTATGTGATGCGCATAGCATACAAATATAGACTAGATCGTCTAAATTGGAACAAAACATCTCATGTTTGTTTATTTGAAAATGGTTTGAAGATGCTACTTGCAAGTAGGCTAAGACGCGGATTTTGCCACCCTCAAGTGGGCTTAAGAAAACATGATTTTGCCACTCTCAAGTAGGCGTAAAACTCGCATTTTGATAAATTGTTCCAATTCAAGCAATCTAACCTTCACCCGTAGATATTCATGCAGTTATATCATTTAAGCACATAGCCTCATGGCAAGCATGTTAAACATGGCAACACTTACACGCATGCAAGGATGCTAAAGTATAAACACTCACAGTGTACTCCGAGCCAAAAAAGGAAGCTAGTTAGTAATTAATGCATGATCCTAGCTATGTTAACAATGCCTAATGCAATACATGCAAAATGCAACTAAGATAGGCTCGGCTATTCTAAGATGTCATGTGAATGCAACTTGATAACATGTCTTCAAATTGGAATTGAAATACAATGCAGTTTGTATGATGCGCCGAGCCCGATGCGTGCAAGACAAATGAATGATGCACGCATGCATAAGGATGCTAATTGAAACATGCCCTAAACTAACCACTGAAAGCGGATAAGTAAAAGGGAGAAAGAAATGGGGGTTGGAAGACATGCATCACACACATGTACACTTATTACAACAGTTACGCCTCCTCGACGGAGGGTCTGAATAATAAGCTAACTAGCTAATCTAAGCTAATTAAACTAATTATTACAAAACGAAGCCAATTAACTAACAAGTTAACTAACTAGTTATTACAAACACAAATGAATAGTTAAGCGCATTAACTACTTAAGTACAGAACCAAAGAGCTAACTAAACAAAGAAGCTAAGTAAAGCAGTAAAGAGATGTCCTCAGGGCGAGAAGTGCATGCATGCTTGGTCGCCTCGTTCATAAATCCATTGCGATGCCCCAACTTGCCTCTGTTTGCATTTGATCTCAGAACACTGCACAAAGCTCCAGATAGCTTCTACTCCAACATGGAGACCTCCAAGAGCATTGTCGACCACTTATTGGTGGTGTAGACCACTGGGAGACCACTTCCACTTGCTGCAAACCAGAAAAAGTGGTCGGCCAGCTACTTTTTCTGGTCGGCCAGTGACTTTTTCTGGTCTGCCGACCAGAAAATTCTGCACAACTCTGGTTTGCTGCAACAAAGAACAAAAAGGGGCACGACAGTGTATTTGCAAGGTATGTGTGCACAACCACCCTCCCTATCATTTCTTAAGCTCAAGAGAGCGCGGTACTCGACTCTCGGGCCACCAATCGAGCATCGCAATGCACGATGGCCGAGAAGCCAAGATTGCACAATTCAATGTAAATGAATGCACAAATAACACTTAAGGGGCCTTAGCCTCTATCATACATGATCAAGAGGATCGGCGACCGAGAAATGAGGCACGTTTCATCACTTCAAGTATGAAACATCCTTTGTTTCTCGTGTTTGGACTAACACCCTATCCAAACACGATGCAATGCATGCACATAGAAATACAATGCAATGTAATATGGGCATGGCAAGTATAATGTAAACAACATGAGCATGCAACCACATAATGCAATGCAACAACATAATGCAATGCAACAAGCATACAAAATGCTATTCTACCAATGCTAGGATGGCATGCACAAAATTCCAAACACAATGCAAGGCATGCACACACTATGCAATGCATGCATATGCAAACAACATGGAATGTAACAACATGCGAACAACATGCAAACAAACATGTTATATGGACTTAAACCGAATATGGACAGATCTCAATCATGCCCAAAACAGTAGCCAAAATGCTGGAATGATGGCATGAAATGCAAAACAAAGCATGCAGATGCTCTAGCCCACCAACTAAGCATAAAAGCATAACTCTCAAAAGTGCTCAAGGAGTGACAAATATGGAAGTGTGACAACACTATAAGCATTGAAATCAGGTATGAAATGGTGCCAAACCACTTAAACAACACAAGTATGGCATGTAAGAGCCCTTAAGCATAAAAGGTAGTGAATGGGACTACACAAGAGGCATGCAATGCATGGCACAAATGGATGAACCAGCCATGGTCAGAGCTCAAATAGGTCAAAACAAGGACCGAAACAAGCTGAGATGGGAGCTCAAAGGTCTAAGCATGCATGCATGCATATAATTTAGGCCACAAACAAGGCAACAATGCGTAACTCTTAGAGGCACTCAAAGGGTGAAAGAAATGGGAACATGACAATGCTATATGCTCTAAAATAACATGTGAAATGATGCCAAATCATGTACATGTCACGAATGAAGCATGCTAGGAGGCTCAAAGCTTGAAACTAGCATAGGCACTTGCACTATAGCTATGCAATACATGAAGCATATGGCCAAGGCAACCCAAATCAGTCATAGAGCATGCCAAAATGATGCTAAAACATGCATGGAGCAAAGCCAAAACAAGCTAGCATAAGGGCATGAAGCATGAAGTATGCAAGGCCAATAAGGAGGATTACACTACACCTACCAAAACCAAGCATAAGATGACTTCACCAACAAAAATTAGAGTTATGACATGTCAAAATAACACCAAAAATGGGCTAATACCAAGTCAACACATGCTAGAATAGTAAGCTCACTCATTAGGCATGCAAGGCTAGCAAAGAGGACTTACACTACAAGTGTAAGAAACAAATGAGGGATGTTCTAAACAAATAAAAATAGAGTTGTATCATGGCAAAATAGGACCAAATACATACTGAAATGGTGGCCCAAAAGCCTAGGCAAGATAGCATATACAATGGCTCATTTTTAAAGCATAAAGCACCAACCCTCCAAAGCATTGAAAGAGTGAAAGATGTGAGTGTAAGGCCACACTACATGTACTGAAATCACATATCAAATGATGCCAAATCATGCAAATAGCCCAAGCAATGCATGCTAATGACTTGGAAACTCAAGGCTAGTGAGCTAGAATGAACTATAGCTATACAAAGCAAGGCATGCATGACCAAAACAATATAAATCAGGGCTTAAGCATGGTAAAACATAAACAAAAGCTTCTTGGAGTTAAGCCAAAACATGTTAGAATGATGGTCAAAAGTGTGATGCATGTTAAGCTAGATTGCAAGATTACACTACAAGTGTAGAATGCATGCAAGTGGTGACTCAACCAAGCTAAAACAGAGGAATGCCATGTCAAAATAGTACCAAAACAAGTTGAGAATAGGCCAACACATGCAAGGAAAGTATGCTCAAACATGAGGCTAATAAGGCAAGCATTCAAGATACAAGGAGATGGGATGACCCCTTCCTATTTGGGACCTCAAAACACCCTTTCCGCCACCGAAATTCCTCTGAGTTTCAGTGGTGAGAAGGCCAAAAGGAGGTGGTCCCAATAGCTTAAAAGTATAGCACAAAACCAAGGCCAAACAAGGCACAAGAGGGGGTAGACCACCCCCAAAACCAACAAGGCCTTAAACAAACATTTCAAGCATGAAAATCAAAACTTTTTGCAGTTAAAAGTTAGGCCTAAATCAGCATGCAAATAGGGCCAAAAGCTTAAACAAAAACCAAGGTTTAAGGGGTTAGAAGCTTACCCTTGTAGAACCACTTCAAAGCTGCAACTCCAGCAACCTTTCTGAGCTCAAACCAGTCCAAGAACACCAAAACCAGCTTCTAAGTGCCTCAGCAACAAAAGGGTGGTGTTCCACTATGTGTTTGTGTGCAAAAGTGTGAAGAATTAGCACTTTCAAGCACAAATAAGAAGAGAAAGAGCAATATAGAGATAGATGGTATATGTATATCTCAAGCAACTTTTTCTGAACCTGGAGAAGGGAGGGAGGGTCTCCCTTTTATAGAAAAGCATGCAACAAGCTTGTTGAGGAAGCTAAGAGCTCCAAGCCATCCCTCCATATACATGTATGGAGGATGGTTTATGTGCCTTTCAGCTGGCACCAAAATATTTTCAAAAAGATACAAGAAAGCTGCCGACCACTTGAAGTGGTCGGCCAGCTACTTACACTGGTCGGCCGACCAGTGAAAGTGGTCTCCCAAAAAGAAAAGTGGTCTCTCAGGGGGGAGAGGTGATCTGTACCAGGAAAGAAAGGTGGTGGTATGGTGGGAGACCACTTTTTCCAGCTGCAAACCACTTGTAGACCACCAAAAGTGGTCTATAGGGAAGAAAACTGGCTGGCGGGGAAGAAAAGTGGTTTTCAGGGAGAGAAATTGGTCTCCCACCCTTATTCCACCCTCCAAGCAAGGAAAATAAGGATTGTGCCAAAAACAAACCAAATAGAATGCAAGACAAGAGTCCGGGGGTCAAGGTACGCAGCCGGAAGCCTCGAAAACTAGTCTACGGGCACCAAAAGTGGTCTACGAGGAAAAAGTGGTCTCCAAGACCTTTGTGTCCCTCTACACCAAGGCAACAAGGCATGGTTTGAAAACTAGGCCAAAAGGAGAACGGTAAGCGGTCCCGAGACAAGGCGCGCAGCCGAAGGCTCCAGAAACTGGAAACTAGTCTACAAGAGGGAAAAGTGGTCTACAGACCCTTCTCTCCCTCCAAGTAAGGTCGACAAGGCTTGGTCCACAAACCGAGCCAAAACACAAAGAGTTTAGAGGCCCGGAGGCAAGGCACTCAGCGGAAAACTCCAGAAACTCGAAACGAGCACAAATATGCACAATCATCGAGCGCTCAAACGATGACATCTGAGTCTTAAGGTCGGTCAAAAATGGGGTGTCTACAGATACCCTCTTGTATGAGGAAGGAAGATGAGATATTGATAAAATATCTGTTAAAGTGCCTAGAGAGGCTTGGACCTTATCTTCAAGGTGCAACTACCTAGGTTTGTCACTTATCCTGATATGCCAAATTGGAAGGGCTCTAGCTAGAGGTGCTCGCAGTTCGATTGCGGCCGCGGAACTTCAAATCCGTGATCTGTCCGTCGGATTGGCAGATACGGATTAAGCGGATTAGTGGATGGATGCGAATCGGTTTGGTAATTTAAATTTTTACAAATTTTGAACATAATACAACAATTTGTCAATATTATTATTATTTTTTGGATAACAATCCAACTCAACATAACCAAAATATTATCAAGTAAATTGTCAAATACCAATAATAAATACATATAAGAAAACCATGCATTTTCAAAACTATTTCATTACTTTTTTGTTTTATTCAAAAACTATTTCATTTGATTTTATTTTTTTTAAATGGCAAAATTAAGTCTTATATTTTCCACACAAAAAGACCAAATATTAACACTTGCCATTTGATAAAAGGATTTTCAAATTGAAAACAAATTGAAAAAATAACAGAATATCTAAACTCTTTTTCAATTAAAAATACAAACAGAATATCTAAATAAATTGAAAACACAAAGTCTTACAAATTACTAAGGATGCTTGCAGTTTGGCAGTTCGGTTACGGCCAAAGAAATCTCAAATCTACCATCCGTTCAAAACTAGGCGGATTGAAAAAAATTAATCAGTAACCGTCCGCTCATTATCACATATTCGTCTAAAATGCGGTGGATCAATTTGGTTCGATCGGTTTGGGCGGATCAGAATATCCGCTGAGCATCCCTAACTCTAGCAATGGTGTGTTTAGCTTCAGCCTATTATTTGGTAACTAATTAAGGGGCTGATTTTGGTAATTGGCTTTGGGTTTGGAAAATAAAGACATTTAAGTTATGACTCATGATTTCTTTAGTTATATCTCATGTTGTGTTTAATTATGATATTTTTTTTAGTTATGATTTAGAAAATTAAAATTATACCATTTTTCTTTTTAGTTATGAGGTGCATATGGTGCATATTATTTTGCGAAGATAAAAATATAATTAATAAAATTGTTTGGTAGTTAAAAGTTTTAGGGCATTTTTGGTTTGTCTCTCAAAACATATTTTTGAGGAAAAAAAATCCAAAAACATGTTTGGTTGAAAATTTTAAAAAAAAAAAATTCAAAATTACTTTTCTTTCTATTACACATTAATTAATCACTTTTTTTTTTCTCTCTTCTCTCTTTTTCAATTATTTATTCTCTCACATCTATCTATTCAACTACAAAAAAAATATTAAATCATTTCAAACTTCAAAACTCTAAAATTATTTTCAAAATATACAACTAAATAATTTTAAAAAAATTTTAAACTCTTTTAAAAAAAATTATTTTTGAAATAATATATCAAAATACAAACTAAACAAGGCCTTTTAATTTTTTTGGTACTCCATTGTAACTGTATTATCATCGGACTGTCGCATGACCATCATTGGCATCAGAAAAAATCAACAGACGTGGTGGCAATTGGTGGTGATATACGTGACATGCGGATAAATTAAAGAAAAATATTTTGAAGCTTTAATGTTTTAGCTCTAAAGGTAATTTTAATGAGTTGGCAATGAACTCTACTTATAATGATGTGATATTTTAGTCTTGATTTGTTTTTATTTTATTTTTTTTATTCATTGTCATGTTATTAATACTCTATTAAAATATCAAAATTAACAGTCTGAATCATTACTGTGAATTAAATAGGAAATGACACGCAGAGAGATATATGATATTTTTGACAAGTTGACACTAGACACATAGCTAGAGGTGATATAATTTTTCAAATTATTTTATTTTTTTATCCCAAAAGAATAAAATTTGAGACTACTGTTCCAAAATATTTTACTTATGGTCGGACACCCTTTTTTTTCCTGTTCATTTATATTTATGAAGCAATTTAATGTAATTTATTTGAATTATTTATAATTATTTTTTTTCTTTATTTTCGGAGTTTATTTTTGGAGAAGTTTCTACTTAGTACAATTTACCGGGCTTAAATAAATTAAAAAAGTAATTATAAAAAAATTAAAAAATTATGTTTTTAATTATCAATTTGTAGCTTATAATATGAGAATTACCAATAAATCCTATACGTTGGAATTATATTTCAATTAGTCATTTTGAATGTGTAATAACTCATTTGTCATTATAATCTCTTTAATTATTACAGTTTGTTGGAGTATTACGTTTAGAAAAAAATATATTAATTTTTTTTTAGTGTGTTACATTAGAGTATTACGTTTGGAGAGCCTTTTTGAAGTGTTACATTGGTATGTTTACGAAAAGTACACTAATAAAATTTTTAAAATATTACATTGGAGTATTACGTTTTTTGAGTGTTACATTGGAGGTATACTTAGGAGCTTTTTTAGAGAATTACGTTATTACATTTGAGAAAAGTGCACTAAGGGACTTTTTAGTGTATTACATTGGAGTGTTATGTTGGAGTGACGGAAATATGATAAAAAAAATTAGATCCAACTTTTCTAAGATGGTGTCTTACAATGAGGAAGGGAAGAAACATCTACCAAATTATACTAAAATTCAAAATAGGATTTCACAATAAAATTATCAAAACAAATAAGACTCATCAATATATTAGAAAATCCATTGAACTGATTAGAATAACTTATTCTCTATGAGACTTTTTGATCATTTATCCGATAATAAACCACAAATGCCCATAATCATGTTTGCAACTTTTGGGATAATTTTGGGTGGAGGTTTTACATAAGTAATCTAATACTTTCACTTGGGTTGGTATGTAGATGAATCACGCTTCAATTTGTGAATTGGCATGTCGAGAACAACTTCCGATTAAATTCTTAAATTTTTATTTATTGTGTTTTGAAATTTATTTTCATACTATAGGTAATTTTTAATGGAAATTGATGCATAAAATATTGAGTTTTTTTTTCCCAATTGATAGAAGAATAATTACAAGTATAAACAATATTTATATCATCAAATAGGTTGCTAGCTTGCAATAATTGGACGGGGAATTTGTTCAAAATCTCTCATAATAAAACTTTAATACATTAAGGATAAGTACAAAAAAAAATTTTGAAAAGTCCAATACAAACCATTATTACAAAAATATCTTTATTGACTAATTTAATATTTTATAAAATGATATATCGTTTGATCCAAATGTCAATTTTTAATAAAATTAGATTTTTAAAATTTTCTCATCAAGATCTATCAAATAAGATCCATATTGACTATAAAAAAATTTAAAAATATAAAATAAATTAAAATAACGTCGAAATTAACGTAGACAATAAAATTTTATTCTAATTCCTAGTAAAATTTTACTACAATTTATAGCAAAAATTTTACTGTGATTACCAGAGTAAGGTGAAATCGCAGCGTCATTCAGAGTAAGATTTATTGTGATTTAGAGTAAAATTTACTGTCGTTAAGTAGATCAGCAATCAAAGTTCATTGTCGTTAACTAGAGTAAAATTTTACTGTTACAAAAAACAGAGTACATACTAGATGAACGAATCATAGTCAAATTTTACTTTAGGTCTATGAACAAACAAACAAAAACTTTTGATTTTTTTATTACAATCTCTTGATTTCTCATTTTTTTGACAAATCTGAGGTCATTGGAATCATAACGCAACTATGAAATCCACTAATTAGGCAACGACACATCGTAGCACTCGGATAAAATACCAAATTTTGGCCCCATAATACGGGTTCATAACAATTAACCCAATGTCGTACCTGCTTTGGAAACATTGAAGAAGCCAAAACGTTTGAATCATAATACAATTGTCACATCCTGTGATAACCCTGTCCTATGTTATGCTAATTAATCTTATGTTAATTGATCTTATTTATAATTGTGATTATGTGCTTGATATGATTTTGAGTGCCATTTATATGATTATATGTGTTTTTAAATTTTTATCTGTTTACTGTAGGAAAATCTGTTTGATTTTCTGCTATAAAATTTAATTAAAGGTCGTAGAGGCGACAGAAACTGAAATTGACTGTATTTTTGCACTTAGCATTATTTTTAGAACCTATGGTTAAATTTAATTAAACATCGATTCGGATCAAAATAATTAGATTAAATCAATTGAATTATATGCAATTGGTTAACCTTAATTAAAATGGATTATTTTAAGTTAATCACTTAGTATATATATGGGTTAAACACACTTAGGCTCCTCATTTTGATCTCAAGAATATGAAAATACACTCTAGAGGGAGAGAGTGAGCCAAATTAGAGAGAGGGAGCTCAACCTTGGGGATTTGCAAGTGAATCCAAGAAACTAGGAAGATTAACTCACAAATTGGCTATAATTGGAAGAGTTGAAGCTCCTAGGTGAGTAATTGAGCTCAAATTCATGAGTTTAAATTTATAACTAAGTGAATCCAAGCATGATATGTGACTAAGAACAAGAAATGAGTTGATGTAATGAAATTGGAGTTGTATATACATGCATGCTTGCATTTACCATGATTATGTTCATTTGAGCATGAAACATGAAGAATTGAGTACCAAATCATACATGCAAGCATAGTTCTGTTGAGCTTCATGATTATAAATATCATTTGTACCATTTGAAATGGAATTAGAGTCAATGAGTTACATGCATGCATGATTCATGAAGGTATGTAACTTGATTGCATGAGTTTTGAAGAACTTGAAATGATTTGGGAAATTTGGAAAATGGACCATGATTTTGGGACAATTGGTTTCAAATTATCTAAGTTTTTATGTTACACAATTTTTTTCTACCTTTTGGCATCAATTTGCAAACTTTGGAGCCTTTGGGGTTGTGTTTTGAAGCTTAAATAGCTTGCTGGAAAACCCAAAATTCGACCTGTCCGCTTGAGGAGGAAAGTATTGCTTGAGCATGAAAGTCAAGCTCCCAGAAGTTTTACAGAGATTACATGGTAGCTCGAGCGGCAAACCTTGCGCTCGAGCAAACCCTATTTTGCAAAACTCCTCGCTCGAGCGTTAGAAGCCTCGCTCAAGTGTAAAATACGTGCAACCAGTACTTTTGCAGAGTTTTATAGGCCGCTTGAGTGACCAAAGTTGCGCTCAAGTAGAGGGCCCTGTTTCAAAAATTTTGAAAAGTTGTTTTATGTTTCGTTTTTCATTCTCTTTCATTTCTAAACACTCTTAGGCATGCATTGAACATTGTAAATGAACTAAAGGGATAAGAAAGAGGCCTAAGAGAAATAAACAAATTAAGAACGGATTGAATCGCTTGTGACCTAATATGTTATGAAATGTGTAGGGTCAAGCGCAAGATATTTCAAGTATGCTACTTTCCAAATGCTTACTTCGGTATAAGTTTCATAGATTTGTTAATTTGAATTGTGAACGAGTATTCATTATGCCAATGAATAAATTGGGCCCGAGATCGTCTGATATGAATGAATTGGGCCCGAGGCTGTCTAACATGAATGAATTGGGCCCGCAGTCGTCTGACATGAATGAATTAAGTCTAAGGCTGTCTGACATGAATGAATTGGGCCCAAGGCCATTTGATATGTTTGGGCCTGAGGCCATTTGATGTATTGGATAGAAATATGAATGGGCCTAAGGTTGTTTGATATGTTTGTTAAGAATTTCATTCATGTAACTCCTTTATTTTGATATTATTCACTAGGTTTCGCTCACTCTCATTGATATGTATGGAGGTGAGCAAAGAGACGTCCAAATCCAGCCTCAGTGAAATATGTGAGAAGAAGTCAAGTTTTGTGGAGTCAGCCTGAACATCTCACACACGAGACTTTGTTTCTTGTACTTGCCCTTCTGTTTTGCACCTTACTACCTTGGTGGTTCCGCTGGATCACTTAAGCATATAAACTACTGGCCGGTTATGGCCTTAACCTACAGGGGTGGGTTCAGGTCATAACGCACCACTAATTAGGCAATAAAATATTGTAGTTTTCAGATAGAATATCAAATTTTACTAATGACCCAATGTGAATATGTGCTCAAACTAAATACGGGTGTGACATGGTCGTTGCATCACATCAACTAGGGTGGGTTCATAACAATGCACCCAACGAAAACAGATAGACACAATGTGTAATCCAAACCAATGGGTCATGTAGTAGTGGAATGCAACGGGTAAACATTGTAACGATCGCATTAGCAAGTAAAGGCTTATGATGTGAACGCGACATCTATATAGACGTGGACAATAAATTAACGGGACAATGTAACACTTAGTGTTTTGAACAAATTGACATCCATACAAATATGACATGCTCATTGTGTGACATCAAGGGGCCTAACATCGGTCAAACTCTTGTTTTGAATGCGACAACTACACAAATGCACAATCGATTCATTCAAGTCATTTGCAATTAGCAAACAATACATAATACATTACGTAATCAACACACTTACAATTATGTACTACTGATTCCACGTAGATCAGCTTAATCAATTTGAGACGTACACCACAAGTAGATGACATTGAGTATATGACTGTATGTGTATATGTTGTGCTAGCAATGTATCGACTACAAATCGTTGGCCAAACATTTCAAACTAAAAAGTAAAAAACCCAATATTATTGAGCAAAACTTGGTTACAAATGTTAAATAAAAAATCAAAAGTAGGGAAAAAAAACATAAATTATGTCGTGTCAACAAAGTGTTGACTAGAGATCGTCTGTCATGGTTTTAAACTCAATAATTGATATGGACTGAATGACTTTATTAATGGGATGTGGTATGCAACCAAGGTTGCAAAGTTACCATCACTAAATTGGCCCTTTATATGTCTTCCTATTGTGACTCCCCATGTGACCACAACGTCCACACTTGATCTAGCTCAACTTCTCTTCCCAAGATGCTATCCACTTCTTCTTTGGTCGTCCCAATGGGCGCTTAACTAGCAGAGGTAATATGAGGTAGCCATCTATTGATAATGGCGATTTCTCAACTATTGGAATTGGTTGTATGTAGTCAGAATATGCTGCTTAGTACTCGACCACATGGAAAAAAGATTTGATACACACGTATTAAGATCCTTCCTACTATTGTGGATTGCAACCACTGCATATGCACATGAGAACCCATTCAGTTGCCACTAGTAACATGAAAATGTACACCTACCAATGCTACCAAAATAGTTGGAAATGAATGAACCTCGTATATTATCTTCATTCGATTTGCTAAAAATCCACATGCTACCACTAGAGTACACAGATCGGATAAAGCTTGTCGTTTTTGGACAAATGATCCCATTTCAATTACTAGCTATCAATTTGCAGTCAACCATCTATTTCATTATTTGATTCCTGATACAGTCAATCAACTGAGTGATTAGGAAGTTACGTGTATCACATATCCATGAATTGAATGATTCTGCAACATTAGAGGTCATCTCCCTATATCATTGGCCCCTAGCGTATTTAACATTAAGGTTAATTGTGAATGTGTTAGCTTTTTTGACTTTCGAAGGTTAATAATGTAATTTGGAGCGTGCCAGCAAGGATCAATCAGTCCTTATAGAATTTTTAATTGCCAACCAATTATCAGGCGATTGTATTGAAATTCTTTCAGTCTCAATGAAATGGACTTTTACTGGTGGCTTGTTTCAAAAGCAATTTATAAGAAATAACAAGTATAGAACAATTCAGAAACTAAATTTCATTGAGTAAATAATAACTTACAATGAAATGACCAAACCTTGAAAAGGTTTACATCAACGACTACTTGAGACTACTCCTAAGAAATGAAGTGCAGCACATGAATTAAAGTGTTAAAAATGTAAAGAACTGGAAATGTAAAAACTAGAAAGAGAATATGAAGTAAATGACTGGTTTCTAGATCTGAGTTTAGGTCCATGCAATGTAGCCATAAATGGCTACTTATATGCAAATATTTGTAGGAAAAAACTTCTAGCAATAACCCAATAACCACCTAAAACTACCCACTCTTCCATCTTTATTCTCATAATTCCACATATCCCTCTATGTCTTCATAATTTCCTTTAACCTCTAATTTATGCTCCATGTTCTCCACTTTGTCCTCCATGTTCTTCCACATTATGCTCCATGATCCTCCACATTCTACTTCATCTATTCATATTTTATAACTTCTCATAACCTCCAAATGAGTAGGAGGATGCCACATGTCCTGCAATTATATAAATAATAAAAATTGCAGATTTATAATGCTAACATCACTCCCCGCGGCCCTTAAAAATGATGTTTGCTTGAATTTTTGAAAGGCCAAACCAAGCACATGACTAATCTAAGCAACAAAGTGCTTCGAATAATATCAATAAAGTACTCTGAATGATATAATAGCACAAATAAAGTGCTTTGAATGAGCATGAAATTATGACTAGACGTTATTATAAATGTACTTTGAATCAGCATCAATCTGTTAAAGGAAATTAAACAATTTTATTTTACTCGTACTTTAAATACTTAGAAAACTTGGAACCTTTTGAAGTAGGTTGATGTTGCTTGCACTTAAAATCATTCTGAACCTCATATTTTTAAGGCAAAGCCAATGATTCACCTTAACAAGCTGTTACACATGCTAAATAACAAGCTTCGAATGTGGTATAAAGGACCAAAAATCACCCTTTATGGTCTAAGTGTTTATAAATGACCAAATTCATCATTTGAAGGTCTTGTGGAAAAGCTTCAAAGGATAACCTCATATTTTCAAGGTAAAATCAATGATTCACCTTAGCAAGCTGTTACACATGCTAAATAACCAGGTTCGAAAGTGGTATAGAAGACCAAAATCATCCTTCGAAGGTTGAAGGTGCTGCCAACAAATGATGAATTACATCCTTGGAAATACTCGGTAATGCTTCGAAGGTTCACAACCACCAATTTTGTTTCTTTAAAGTTGTTGTTGAGGCAAGACGGAGTGCTTCGAAGCTTACAAAATTATGGCAAAAGGGCTTTCAAAGCAACTTTTGACCAACTTCGAAGGTTCACAACCACCAATATTATTTTTTGGAAGCAGTTGTTGATGCAACACGGAGTGCTTCGAAGCTTACAAAATTATGACAAAAGGGCTTTCGAAGCAACTTTTGATCAACATTGTGGTTATTCAAATTTTGTATGTTTTGGTTCACACATAATTAATGAAAATATTAATTTTATGCTTCCAACCAATTATTAATTCTCCGAAGACAATAAAACCATTGTTCTTCGAACCAACTTTTGTAGAACACTAGTTACATTTTCATGTAACAAATGGCTATAAAAATGTTTATCAATAAAGCTACTAATTATCATGCCAAAAATAGGCATTATTTGACAATTAATTAATTTTCATTATACATATATTTGAAGGGAGGTACACATTTCGAAAGTCTTCTCGTTCCTTATTACATTTCGAAGGTGTATATTGATGACAAAACCACCATTCGAAAATCACATATGTTACTAAAGGATCAAAGTCGTTCTTCGAGAGTGCTTACGACAACTCTTCGAACCAAATCCAAAGAGTTGGATTAAAATCCTCACATGTTCTTAATAACATGCTTCAAAGTGTCTTGGGACATGCTTTGAAGGTGTAGACACCCGATTTTTGACCGCCCTTAAGACTTTGGCGCCGCTGATTGCTTACTTAGTGATGCAGGCTATGCTATGCAAAGGTTCCATTTCTTTGGCAAGGAGAATTCCAAATCCAAACCTCACACCCCATTGTTGGACCAAAAATATTTTAGATCTTAAAACCCTCTCTTTCAAAATATTTTGAAAAAGGTTTCTGCGATGCTCCGAGGCTCACATTTCGTTAAATGTCACGTTTTTCGATAAACCGAGCAAGGACAAAGTGGAAATGAATGAAAGAGAGGTAAACTCTTTGAAAAATCTTTAAAACATCTTGTTTAGGGGTTTGGAGTTGAAGATAGAAGAGAAGAGGGAAGAAACCAAGTTGAGGGAAAAGATGGGCGTGAATCGTTGAGAGAAAGTCGAGCAGCTCTCGCTAAATCGGGCCTATCCGTCTATACATTTGGATTTAAGCTATGAGGCCACCACCGTTGAAAATAAGAATTCTGGGGCTTCATTTTTTACTCAAGAATCTCCTAAAGCCGAGTCCGGATGAGGGAGATATAGTTGTTGGAAGTTGGGCATCAATCCGTTATAATCAAAACTGAGCAGTCTTCACTAAAAGAGGCATAACTTTTTACACAGTTGAAATTTTGATATGAGGCTTCCACCATTGGAAAGCTTACTTCCGGAGCTTCAATTTGGACACAATAATGACCTGAAAAGGAGTCTAGATGAAGGAGTTATGCCCATTTGAAGTCAGACCTGCAGAGCAGAATTTGCAGTCGGTCACTGGAAGTGGCCAATTGGCCAACAAAGTAGTAGGTTGGCCAAAAAGATGGCCGGTCAGCTAGAAATGACCCAAACTCAGATTTTTTTGAAGATCTTTTCCCTCTAGCTGTTCCACACAAGCTCCAGCTGTCCCAATTCAGATATTTCGAACCAAGCTCTTATTTTTGCTATATATGGAGGCTATATCTCATATTTTGAAAAAAAAAACATTGAAGTAGAGAAACATGCCTAGTTTGCCTCTCTCTCTAAAAAAATTCCTCTCTCTAGAAATTTCAGAGCTAAATTTCAGCCTTTCTCTCTAGTTTGCACTCTCTCTCTTGCCCTTTTGTGCATAGAAGTAGAGAAACATGCCTAGTTTGCCTATGCATCCTTGATCAAACTTGTCTATCTTTGGGAGGAAGTTGCTTGAAGCTTACTTGGGACTTTGTTTGAGCTCCAAAAGGTGGTTTGAGCTCAGATTTTTGCCTGTTTTGGTGCTTGGCTTCAAGAGGTATAAACTTTACTCTTTAAACTTGTTTTGCATAGCTTGTTTTGCCATCTTCTTCAACTACTTTGGGGCTGTTTTGGGGGTGTTTTTGAACTGAAAAAAACTTTTTTTTTTTCAGTCTTCAAAGTGGTGGTTTTAGCCTTGTTTGGCTAGGGGGTGTTTCCTCCCTTTTGCTCATTGGTTTGTAAAGCCTTTTGAGCTATCTTTCAAGCTTTTGAAACAATCTTTGTTTGGCCTTTCTACCACTGAAATCCAGTGGATTTTCAGTGGTAGAAATGTGGTTTTGAGGCTCAAAATAGGGGGGCGTGGTCCCCTCTCCTCTTGTCTTGTTAGCATGTGTTGTTGGCCTATCAAATGAGCATGTATTTCTCTCTTCTTGAGGCTTAGTTTGAGCATGTTTTTGTGACTTTTTGGGCATGCTTTAACTCTGATTTTGGCTAGTTTGGTCACGTCTTGCTTGCATTTTGTACTTGTAGTGCAAATCGTGCTTACTAGCTTAACATGCTTGATGTTGTAGCCTATTATTCTAGCATGTTTTGGCTCCACTCTGGCAAGCTTTTACTCATGTTTTAACATGCTTTAGGTCTGTTTTAAGTGGTCTTGGTCATATATGGCTTGCTTTGTATAGCTATGGCATAGTTGGCTTCACGAGCTTTGTGTTTGAGGTCCCTAGCATGCTTGGAATGTGATGTTTGCATGGTATAGCCTCATTTCTCACATGATTTCAGACCATATTTCATTGCCGCACTCTCACATTTTCCACTCCTTCAATGTGTTTGAGAGTTGTGTCTTCATGTCTTGTTTGTGAGCCAATGTGTATGCATGCTTGTATAAGCTTTTGGGCTCCCTTTTCAGCATGTTTTGGCCTTTGTTTTGGCATGGTTAAGCTTTGTCCAGAGCTGGTTTAGTTGTTTAAGCTTAGTATTGCATGCTCCTTATGTATTGCTCTTTAGTAGCCTTGTGCTTTAGGGCCTCTTGCATGCTATACTTGTTTTGTTTGAGTGATATGGCATCATTTAACACATAATTTCAGAGCATATAGCATTGTTATACTCTCATGTTTATCACTCTTTCAATGCGTTTGAAGGTTAAGCTTTGTGCCTTGCTTGCAAGCCATGAGTTGAGCATGCTTTTCTTGCTTCTTGTGTTTAAGTTTCAGCACATTTTGGCCATTGTTTGGGCATGCATGAGGTCTGTTTGGGGTTGGTTTAAGTCCATTGAGCATTGTATTGTATGCCCCTTGTATGATGCTCTTTACTTGCTTTGATGCTTTAGGCTCCAAACATGCCATACATGCATTGCTTATATGATGGAACCTCATGAGTGCCACTCTAGCATTGGTAAATAGCATGTTATTTGCATGTGTGTTGCATTGCATTGTGTTTGGATCGGATGTTGATCCAAACACAAGAAACGAGGGGCATTTTATACTTGAAGTGATGAAACGCGCCTCATTTCTTTGTCGCCGTCCCCCTTGATTGTGCATGATAGGGTGGGGGCCTCTTGAGTTCTATGTGTTATTTGTGCATTCATCGACATTGTGCAAGCTTGACTCTTTGGCCATCATGCATCGAAATGCGCGATTGGTGGCTTGAGAGCCAAGCACTATACTCCTTTGAGCTTGAGACATGATAAAGAGTGTGGTTGCACACACATTCCCCTGCAAATACACTGTCATGCCTCTATTTATGCTCTGTTGCAGCAAAAGGAGAAATTGCAGGAAGCAGTGGCCGACCGGCCATCAAAGCTACTGACCGGCCACAAAGGCTGCCGATCGGCTATCAACTCTGGCCGATGGCCATCCCTCTTGGCCGACCATCCTTCAGCATGTTCCTAAGGTGGGTCAAAAGCAACCTGGAAGTTGGCACAATTTTTAGAAATACAGAAGTGTGTAAACAGAGGCATCTTGAGGCAAGGTGGTGGATTTCCGGGAGGACGCGACTGAGCATGCATCCTTCATTGCTCAAGGCGGAGCTGTGGCAGCCTAATTTAGATACTTTTCATACTTAGTTGGTTTTGTAACTTAATTAATTTGATTAATTAGTTGGTTCATTCGGACCCTCTGTCGAGAGGGCAAATGTTGTAATAAGCGTGCGTGTGTGTGATGCATGTCTTCCAACCCCACGTCTTTCTCCCTTTTATTTGCCAGCTTTTGATGGTTAGTTTTAAGGCATGTTTCAATTAGCATACTTATGTTTGCATGTGTGCATCATTCATTCGTATTGCATGCACCGGGCTCGATGCATCATTCAAACTGCATTGTATTTCAATACACTTTCTTGAATACGTGTTTCAAAGCATGTTATCAAGTGTTGCATTCATATGCCATTCTAGATAGCCGAGCCTATTTTAGTTGCATTTTTGCATGTGTTGCATTAGGCATCTTAACATAGCTAGGATCATGTATGATTTCTAACTAGCTTCTGTTTTGGCTCGGAGTACACTGTGAGTGTTTACGCTTTAGCATCCTTGCATGTGTGTAAGTGACTGCCATGATAGCATGCTTGCTATGAGGCTATGTGCTTATGTGTTTAACTGCATGAATGCCTGTGGATGAAGGCTTCATTACTTGAATTGGAACAATTCATCAAAATGTGCGTTTTAAGCCCACTTGGAGTGGCAAATCATCATGTTTCTAAGCCCACCTTCTTTGGTGGCAAATCCGTGTTTTAGCCTACTTGCGAGTAGCATCTTCAAACCATTTTCAAAAAAACAAACATGAGATGTTTTGTTCCAAATCGAGCGATTTAGTCTTTACTTGTATGATGTGCGCATCACATAGTAAGCTAGCTAATAAAGCGGAATAAGAACACATGTGTTTTCAAAAACAACATATCATGTTAGTAGAGGCCGATCCTTTGATCAGACAAGCGGGGGTGCTCATTTCATGACCTTTCCCTTTCGTACCCAAGTTCCCAAGCCGAGGCAACTGTGGTGATAACGGACACGTGGCCTTAGGCATGAGTCAGGGTTTCCTAAATTTCTCAAAATAAAACATTTAGGTGGCGACTCTGTAATCTGGCAAAGTAATCCATATTTGGCACTTCTTGATTAAAATCGATTTTCCAAAACGATTTACCGGATTTGGACTCTTTGGTGATTTATCAATCTTACATTGCACTTTGTGAGACTAGATATAGAACCGTGACAGGAGTCCGAACTGTAGTAGCTAAGAACCCAAATCCGCGCCCTCTCCGAAAGGGGGGCACGCAGAGCGAGTTCGGGCGGTCTACAGAAGGTAGCCACAAAACCAAATGGTGATGGTTTTATGGATCAACTAATAACCATATTTTTGGCCCAATATATTGTAATAACGAAATACTATTTGTTAGCCATTTTATCAAAGTCAACGTTTGATGTGATCCACAGATCCAAAATGGATTTTGAACAACAAAAGTCATGGTATAGTGTGACCATGAAAATTCATACTTTTTGACACTTTGAAAAATGTCAAAAAATTTGAATTAATGAACAGTGGCTTGTTCATTATTCTTGGCCATGTTTGGTTTAAAAACATGACTTTCGCCGAATTAATTTTCATAATTATTTGGCAAAATGGGTTGTTTTTCCATGTTAGCCATTAATGGCTTATGAAAATCCCCCATAGGTATATTATTTTCATGACTTGACTCTCTAAAAATTGGTTTTTGGACCCCCTGAGCCATGCATGGAACATCATTCTTAGCAAAATGTGGCTCAAGAACATGCTCTTTCGTTATGTTAATTTCATAATTTGGCTCTTTAAAAATTGGCTCTTGAACCCCCTGAGCTATTGATGAAATCAACTCTTTACTTTTGCTATGTTCAACCATGGAAACATTATGAAAAAATTCATCAATTCCGGCCATTAAAGCCTTAGTTAAAGACTTGGTAGTAAGAGTTGACAACTCATCATTCCATCGGCGAATTTCCATATCAAGTTGATGAATTTCTCTAATTAAATTGTGTCTTTTTTCTTCCACCAAATAATATTGTAAGGGATGAAAGTTTATTTCATCAAGAAAATGGATCTCTTCTTGAAGATCCAAAATTTTTCTTTCACGCCAATATATTTCATTTTGACAAATTTGAATAGCAAAATTCAATTCGTTTGTCATTTCTTCTTTTATGCCTTCTTCAAGGCACTCGTTTTCTCCTTGTCATCTACGTCAAGCCATTTTTAATAGTCCCACTGGGCGTGCCAAAAAATATATGCTGGCTTTTTTGGTTTTTGAAAGTTAATAATGTAATTTGAAGCGTGCCAGCAAGGATCAATCAATCCTTACATAATATTTAATTACCAACCAATTATCAGACGATTGTGTTAAAGTTCTTTCAGTCTCAATGAAGAGGACTATTACTAGTGGCTTGTTTCAAAAGCAATTTATAAGAAATAACAAATACAGAACAATTCAGAAATTGAATTTCATTGAGTAAATAAGAACTTACAATGAAATGACCTAGCCTTAAAAAGATTTACAGCAACGACTCCTTGAGACTACTTCTAAGAAATGAAGTGCAGTACAAGAATTGAAGTGCTGAAAATGTAAAGAACTGAAAATGTAAAAAAATTGGAAAGAAAATATGACGTAAATGACCGGTTTCTAGATCTGAGTCTAGGTCCATGCAATGTAGCCATGAATTGCTATTTATAGGTAAATATTTGTAGGAAAAAACTTCCAACAATAACTACCCAATAACCACCTAAAACTACCCACTCTTCCATCTTCATTCCCACAAAGCCACATATGCCTCTATGTCTTCATAATTTCCTGTAACCTCTAATTTATGCTCCATGTTCTCCATTTTGTCCTCCATGTTCTTCCACATTATGCTCCATGATCCTCCACATTCTACTTCATCTATTCATATTTCATAACTTCTCATAACCTCCAAATGAGTATAAGGATGTCACATGTTCTGTAATTATATAAATAATAAAAATTGTAGATTTATGGTGCTAATAAAATGTAAGCAAAATTTGAATTAAATATATTTCACAATCAAAATACAATGCAAATGTGCAGTGTGCCAAAGCCAAACGTGTCGCATACAATTATCATATACAAACTTGAAAAACGCGTTGGCCTAGTGTTGCGGTTACAACTCTTCCAAGAAATCATTGATCCTAGAGCGTCCAGATCCCTTAAGCTTAGTCAGATGTTGTTGAAAATATGCCACGGTCGGAGCGTATGCGCATTTATGCAAGTTGCCCATTAACCCAAACCTGATGCAGTTGTTGACCCACAGTAATTTGTTCCTCAGATTCGCTTGGATATGTTGTAAACAATACGTGTGATACGTAGTTGGAAAGACAACATGCATGGATTCAAGCAGCCTAGCATTCCGATCGGATACAAATGTTAGAGTCTGAGCATTGTTGATCACATTAGATAGTTATTGCAAAAACCACGTCCAATTTGCAGTCATCTATAAGTTAACAATTGCGAAAGCCAACAGGAATAGACTTGTGAGTAGTAAAAGTTTATAGTTACATTTGCCGTGGGCAAAACAATGTTGACATAAACATTGACAAACCTACACGTGTTGAAGTATTGTGACGCTAGAATTGACATGGGGGATCATGCGAATAACACTATAATTTGTGATTTTATTAAACTAATTTCTTACTTTTCATGTTTTTAAAATATTTTTGTACACATTTTCGAAGTGACATGTGTTCAATGTGGGATTCTTCTAATTGGTTGTATGATGCATCAACATATACAATGAATATTTAATTAATACTGAACAAATACCTTTGTTCCCATCCTTCTTCATTGCCGCAAGTAAATTCCCTTTGAATCTCCCTTTCAAGAATGTGCCGTCAAGGAACAATAACGAGCGACAGTGATTAAATCTATCCAGGTAAGCTTTAAATGAGACAAAGAACCTTATGAATCGACCATTTGCTTGAACAACATCCAAATTCACATAACTCCCAGGGTTATATTGCATGACTGCATCACCATACCACCTAAGTTAGTCGAATGAAACATGATGGTCACCATAGAGTTCACTTCTGGCTTTCTCCACACCTCACGAAGCTATGTGATAACTTACATTCAAGCCATAATCCTTATTGAGGTCAAACATGACGTCAGAGGGACGTGTAAGTGGCTTGTCACACATCCAATCCCCAACAACATTGGAAACCAATTAGAGTTAATCCTACTCCCTCCGTCCCAAAATATTAGTCCATTTTCAAAAATCAAGTACAAAAATAATATAAATTTTCCATTTTGCCCTTCTTTTAAATTGAATAACAATATAAAAAAGTACAATTATGACATTGATATTCCACAAAAGATGTACTACCAAAGGGTAATTTTGGAAAATTAATTTTTTAAAAGTGCAATAATTGTACTACCAAAAAAAGTTAGATTCCCTAAAAGAGACCATTATTCTGGGACAGAGGGAGTGATATTTTTGCCAGTGCGAATAACAACACCACAACTATGCAAGTTATTCCACCTCTTCATTTATAAGTATCCATTGCAAGTTTGAACATTTCCATGTATCAACCATGTGCCCTTTAAACGTGCAAACAGTCGTGACCCGCATTGAATCATTCTTAAGGTATCTAACCTCAAACCCACTTTGAATAGCATATTTGGAAAGAACCAAGTGAAACTTGGTAGCACCCCTTTGAAAATTTTGGCCTATGCAAGTAATTCCTTGTCCCCAACTCTCCGTTATCAATATTTTTTCACTATGTCGACAGTAATTGTCACGACCCAAACCTACCCCTATATGTTTAGTATCGCAATCGGCTAGTAATCCTGAGATTATCGAAGGCCTCTAAACAAATTAAACAAAGTTAAGGGGCTAGCGGAAGCAACTATCATAATATAATGTCCATAAAACTATGTAGACATATATGGGACAGAAAATATAAAACTTACATACACATATATGACGTTATATTCACGTTGGTCTTACGTCACCAATACAAATACAGTCAAAAAGGGACTCAACCCTGTATACAGAGTTTATAAAAATTGTTCAGACAAACAAAAGAAAACAAAAACTTAAAACTTGTTTATAAAAGCATGGCCACACTTTAACTCGGGAACCTCCTCAAGAGGCACAGTAGTTGGTTGACAAAACAGATCTCCAAACAACAGCTTAGGCCTAATCACGCGCCTGGTCACCTACATACACAAATAATACAATACGCTAGAACCCAGTGAATAATAGCAGCATAAAGGTTTTAATGAATGATGATGTCCATAATAGATTCAGAAATCAGAGTTCGGAGTCAGAAATATATTCATATTCATGTTCAAAATTCGAAATTTACAAATAGTCATACGTGATACATCCATTAGCGCTAACATAACACGTTACCCATAAAGCGACTGAGTGACCCATAAAGGGAAGTATACGGAGTAGATACAGAGCAAATAATGGTTATGCTTCACCAGTTCCATAATAGAACCTCTAGTACCAGGTAACAGATAACAGATATCACATGATGTTAAGAATGCCACAAATACACTTTAGAAATTCGGACAATCAATCATTCTTACATAATCTAGTATTTCAGAAAGCTGATCATAGCATACCATTCAGAAAATAAGTAAAGTTAAACATAGCTTTATAGAGTTATTACTCAAAGATAGCTCTAGCAGTAGAATAGACAGAGCAAACAGATTAGTCAGTCTATAGCGCGTGACCTACACAAATACATAATGGATATACATTGAAACACATGCTCAAAAAACACTTAACTCATTTATTTTCTTTCTTGGTGTGTTTCTAATCCTTATCCTCATTATTGTGTCTTTATTAAGGCTTAGGAATGCTTAAGATGCAATAAGGATGCCAAAATGTAAATTGAAATACTTAGTCAAATTTTAAAAAATAGGGCAGTTCGCTCGAGCGCAACTTTGGCGCTTGAGTGGACCCCTTGGTCTACAAAACTTCTGAGAACTCTCATTTTACGCTCGAGCGAAGAGCTTGGCCACTCAAACCAAGATGGAAAACAAAGGGTGGACGCTTGAGCATGGGTTCTGTCTCTCGAGCCTAGGCTCATGTTTGCAAAAGTACTTGGAGCTCGAATTATAAGCTCAAGCCAAGGTGCAAAACAAAAGGTGGTTGTTCGAGTGCAACTTTGGTCACTCGAACAATAATATAAAATTTTGTAATATACCGATTGCTGTTCAAGATGCAAAACTCAAATTCAAAGCTTCAAAACACATCCTTTGAGCCTAAAACTTGAGAAAACACTTGTAAACTTGTAAAACATGATTAATTAAAGATCATTGCGCAAAATTAAGGCCCAAAAGCATGCCAATTGTTCAAAATCAAACTTGAAACTTTTGAAACACAACATACAAGAGTTGATATGAACTTCAACCTTCCCAAACATGATCAAATAAGATAAAATGACATAGAACGTGATGAATTCTCAAAACAAAGTTAGAATTACGATATGCATAAAAGAATTCTTTCCAAAACAACTTTAAAACTTCATGAAATGCACATGTATATATGAATGGTTCTCAATTCCAATCTTTAAGCTCAATTCCCATGCTAATTCACCTACTTCACTTGATTTCATACACTTAACAACTCAATTACATAACTAAAGGGCTAGAGTTTTACCTTTAAGTCTTAATTTGCAAGAATTCCAAGTTGTTCTTCCCAAATTTCAAGTCTCTATCTTAAGTTGTAAAGCCCCGAAATACATGCCATAAATCCATCTAAGATCATATATGAATAACATTAAATCCAATACATGTAAAGCCCTTGGCTTGAATCAAAACAATAACATAGTACACAAAAGAGCAGCGTTCAGCTCCGATTCCTCCTCAGCTATTGCCTTGGTGAAGGCATATCACCAACACTTGAAAATGTGTTTCCCATATAGGGTGAGTCAAAGTCCAGTAGAAATAATCTAGCACAATATATGAATCTTAACAAAAATATAAGTGTAACATGCATATACAATGCCCGCGATAAAATCATTTATAACTCTTTTGCAAAATCATACTATGTCAAACTTATATTTTGAACCATTTTATCACAAACCATGAATCACTTTCATTTCATTCAGAAAACCAAACTGAGGATACAACTCAATGAGTCTCTAACTAATATAGCCATCATATAATTACTTCTATTTGCCATTTTACAGATATTTCGTCTCCAAGAATCGGCACACATGTATACTCGTGGTTTTCAAGACTTTCATCCTGGACACTCTAGCCAACTTAATTCAATGGAATACATTCTCTTTCTTCTCTCAAACATGGAATACATCCCCTTTCTCCTCCTAAACATCATACATTTACAATGTATTAAAAATGTAACAACACATAATGCAATTTCTACAACAATCATAGCTATCATCCACCGATAGCCAAAAACAGATATTTCTAAACAGATATATAATCTCCAAGACAGATTAATTATCCAAAATCCGTAGGCAAGCGATAATACATATCCAACTCCACCATTTATAAAGACATCCATCCAATTTCACATTTCCAATATTAATTCCATTTATGTATACAAAATAAATATTTGCGACATTTTAAGGTAAACCCCATTTTCTTTCAAAATTCAGCCAAAGTATCAAAATCAACAATTTTATTGCAACACAACCTCATATTCACTCCCATAATCATTTTCAATACACCCATTTGTAAACTCCTCTTTTGATTTTAAATCAAAACCCTAGGTTTATTCAAAATCCTCCAAAATCACAATATTGTTTATTAAAAGTAAATAACTAAGTTAAAAATCATAAAAGAGTATAGAAAATCCCTACCTCAAGTTTAGAAAACCAAAGGAAGAAATGGAAAGACTTTAAAAATGTCAAAACTCAACTCTATTCAGGTTAAACGGGAGCCCTCAAAGTGCTCTATCTTTTTATCAAAGAGAGTAGAGTAGAGAGATCCTGGATACGAGTGTATTTGTAGAAAGAAGTTGGGTTTTAGAGAGAGAGAGAGTGTCGATCTAGGGTTTTAAGAGAAAAAGATATGAAAAAGTGATGTAAGAGGGTGTTTCTGTGAACTGATATACGTGGAGCTTGCTCGAGCGCAAGAGTTGTCGCTCAAGCGACCAAACACAATAAGTTGTTCTGCTCAAGCACAAGAAGCTTCGCTCGAGTACAGAATGCATACTCTTAAAAGTTTTAAAGACAAAAAACAGTCACTCGAGCGCAAGAAATCTCACTTGAGCGAAAAATGCTACCTCTCTAGTATCTCTACAGGCCTGCAAAAGTACTGGGAGCTCACAAAAATCGCTCAAGCGAAGAGACCAAATTCTGGACAACAACAGTTTGAACCAACTAGCTACCAACCTATTCCAAACACAACCAAGGCACTCCAATACTCAAATCCAATGAGAAATAAGGGAAGTAAGACACGAACAACAATATGAAACCATGAAACCTGAGTCCAAAATACAAAATGGGTTGGGTCTAGGCCAGAATTGCTATATAAGTTCAAAAATTCCTTAATCTTTCTCTTTTTGATCTCAATCTCTAGCTCTCCCTCTCTTTTACGTTTATGTTGAGCTCGAATGAGTGAAGAAAATGTGTAGAATGCATTAGATATGGCTTGGTTTAACTTAGGCTAATTAATTGTTGTTAGTGCTAATTATTTTATTCTAAATATTTGATTCTGAATCGAATTCTAATTAAACCTACCACAAATTTCTAAAAATTTCCCATTACATATTAACCTAGTCAATTTCGTGATCAGTTGCCGATACGGCCTTTAATTTGCATACCGAAACAGAAATACGAACAGATATTCCTATCATGAACAGATGTAGACTCAAGTAACACATAGAATACACAATTAATTCATAATTTCATCTTAATTCCTTGTTAAGCATTCTTAATTAAGAATTATAGGCTAATCACAAGTTAGGGTTGTTATAGTAATTGAGTAACAAATCTGGTCCAATATCACTGTATGAATTTTGTGCCATGTTATGCATTGTTCGACATTCGTAATTGGTCACGTTGAATTGGCCACCATGATCCACATTATCACATCCATTTTGTAAGCCAACCTCAACATCGATATGGTTAAGACCAAAAGATTTTACAATAGAAAACATGTTTTCCATGTCGACATCACTATTCATCATGAAATTGTTGTTATGACCTGGTATCTTGTAAGATATGGAAATTGAACATGGTGTCAAATCTCTCCACCTCCTACATAAATTATCGACCAACAATGAGAATGTCAACCCATGTACACTCTTTACAACAACATTGGATGAACCGTACGTACCAGTAGCATAATGTCAACACCCATGTCGCTAAGTAACGAAATTGAAAACATAAACGTGTAAGTAAATTCCAAAATTGATCACAGAGTGACATGTGGCATATGTATGTAATGTTTGCAATGTAATGTGACATGTATCCCAAACATGATCGTAGCAAGTACATGCGACATATGTGAACACTATAAACACTAGAACGACACAACCCAATGTGAATGTGTGCTCAAATTGACATCCATACAAATGTGACATGTTCATTGTATACATTAATGTTTCACCCTGATGGATGAATGTAGAATAACGTTATATCCTAAATGTTATTTGTATTTAAACATCATCATTCCCAACTCAACGTAACTCTAATTGCATACAACGGGGTCAAATAGCTTATTCAATTACCAACTATTGTAGCAGTGAATGACTACATGTGGATATGAAAGTGAATATTAACTAACCAATATGAGAAATTTCTAAAAATGATTATCCCTAACCCAACCTACCCTTCAACCCATAAACACAACACATGTAAGGTGAACCGAATTGAACACACTACCCAGCACAACAATGGAAATAAAACACACTCAATGAAAACATAATTAACCTACTGTGCCCTTGAATGTGTATCACTAAATGCCAATTCACCATTGCTGATCATGAATGTGATACATGATCAAATGGCTTCACATTTCAACAAAAACCCAACCAAAAAAAAAGCATACCTCTTTATTGCCAATCACTCATTCTCTCAATCTGATGTATGAAGCAACACACAACCCTCAAATCTTCATCTTTTATCTACCACATTTACATCCACTTTAAGTTCAATTTTGAAATGCATCAAATCCCGCTATCATTGCAATAAACAATCCCTCGATTCATTCTTGGGGTATTCACTTTCCCAAAAACCAATCCAAATGCAATATATGAGGAGACAGACTATAATGTGAAAAAGGAAACAAAATAGGGGTACAATAGCCACAACTACCACTGATTTACACATTTTATGATCTTATAGAATACATTTCTATCTAAATAAGACTTTACAGTCTATAAGAATTTTCATAGGACTTCACATTTAACAAGTTCCCATAACAGGACTTACAAATAAAAACCTCAAGAAAATAAAGTAAGAAAAATAAAACATAAACAATAAATAAATGAAAAAAATAAGAAGAGAAAGAAAGTCATGATGAGAAGTGAATAGTAATGTAAGAGATTCAAAATTCAGTGTGTAACATTGACTTCTATCGCTATGTTATGGACATACAAATCGTGCAACTGTGTAACTAAATGAACGCATGGCTAGTAGTGAGTCGTGTTAGCTTTACAACAACACTCGATCATAGCATTGGAGACTGCAGTAAAACTGCTCCCAAGTTCACAAACCTTTTATAGGGGCCACAACCCCCCAGAATCCGGATCCTCAGCCGCCCTTCCCGGCCGCCCTCCCAGCAGCCCTTCAAAACGACGTCGTTTTGGAGGGTTTTTTTTTTCTATAGATTTATGAGAACTTACCGAAATTTCTTTTTCCCCTTGCCAAAACGACCTCACGGATAGCAATGGTGTATCCAAATCCCAGTTAAGAAGTGTTCTCACTCCCCTCTTTGATTCAAAGTTGAAAACTGGCTGATAGATCAAGATTTCAATTTAAAAAAAAAAAAAACCGAGCAAGGCTCGTTGACTCCATCCTCTCTCTCTGCAAAAAAGACCCACTCGTCTCTCTCCTCACTCTTCTTCTCTAATCATTCATTCACTCCATCTTTGCCTGGTATCACAATCCAACTTCACAAATCTGAGATATATCTCACATATATATATATATATATATGTGAGTCATTTTACAAATCTGATATATATATATATATGTATATATACAAAAATCTGAGAAAATCTGAGAAATCTGAATTTTTGTATATATATATATAAATGTGAGATATATATAAATGTTCAATTTTGATTTATCATTTGGTGTTCATTATATATATATATATATGTTCATTTGGATCTGAGAAATAGACTATTATATATATATATATATAGATGTTAAATTGGATTTTTCTCAAAATCTGGATATATATAAATGTTAGAACAAGTCAAAGAAGACATTGATGAAGAAGAATCAATGAATTCGGGCTAATCGGGTTCTGCAAAACAGATCAAAAAATTGAATAGTGAATGAAAGGGGTTGGGTTTTGAGGTTCTTTGTGATCCTCCACTTCTCAAAGATGGAGAAGAAAGAAAGGACAACGAAGAAGGGGAGAGTCCACGCGTGTTTCAACGGTTGGTTTACTTTTCAGAGAGAGAGAAAGAGAAAACAAAAAAGGACAGAGTTGGGTGAAGGGTGGCATCACCAGCAGAACCCATTATTGATGAAGATGATGAAGCTGATGATGATGTTGAAGATGATGATGATGTTCAAAATCTGAAGATGAAGGAAAAAAATGTTGATGATGTTGATCTGGATTGAAGATGATGGTGATCTGGATCTGCAAAATTTTGATGTTGATGAACAAATTTTTTTTTTTTTTTTTTTGTTGATGTTGATGAACCCAGCAGACCCTTGTTGATGTTGATGAACAAATTTTTTTTTTTTTTTGATGATGAACCCAGCAAAACCCATTCTTGATGAAGATGATGAAGAAACATTGTTCCTCCCATTGTTGAAGTGAGGAACTTGAGGAACATGATGAACCCAGCAGAACCCATTGTTTTTTCTTCTTTTTTTTTTGTGTGAAAATTGGCCCCAAAACGACGTCGTTTTGGGGCGCTGCTGGAAAGGGCCACTGGGTAGGGCGGCCGAGGATCCGGACTCCAACCCCCCAACCCCCTCTCCCTCTACGCCTGCGAGAAAGCATTACTCACCTCTTCATCCCCTATGAAAACTACATGCTATTTTATCTTTCTACTGTATTGGTGAATCATTATCCATTTTGAAACTAATGTTAAAAAATTGCATATATTCAGCAACTTGGTTCCAAATTTTTTAAACATCAAGAGGTCTCCTCTTCCTGTATGATGGAAATTTAGGCTAAAAATCATGTCTATAAAACTTAGAAATAATTACTGGATGGAAAAACAAGTTCAGAAGACTGAATACAGAACCAAAAACAAAAAAAAAAAAAAATCCCAAATCAAATCTTTATAACCCACTTTTATGTATTAGAAATAGTAGTATAAAAGTGTTTCGATTAATCAATACAAATGAATATATAGTAAACCCAAACAATTAAGAACAATGAATATAAAACAATAGAGGAAAATATTTTATCAAATTTCAGCCGTGGTACAGAACTAAATCCGTTGTCCTTGAAAGTGATTTCGCCCCCACTCGATTCTTTCTTTGGTGCAAATAGGTTCTTGGCGATCACCCTTCAAAATTCAACGGCAAGACTGTTTGTGTGCACTCACAAACAATCCTTCAAACTTGTAACAATGGATGACCAATAATATAAACGAAAAGAGAAAGAGCATAATTTTTTTTCTGTACATATTCTGCAAATCTAACCCATAATATATAAAAGGTAGAGAGGATTTAAATGTAAATATTTATTCCATATAATACGGGTTGGAGCCTATTAAGAGAGTAAAAAAAGGTTTCCAAATTTTTGAATTAAGAAGTCCAAGATTTATTTTAATTAAAATCAAAATTTTGGAAATAAAAACACATATATTTATGTTGCTCACACACAATTTGAAGCATTCCAACATTATGTACCTCATCTCGACAGAGTGAAACAAAAACATGGCTTGCTTGAAAGAAGAGAGGAGGAGGGACATAGCCTAGGAAGTAGGGGTGTGAATGCTGCGGTTTAAGCAATTTGAGAGTAAAATTATAAAACAATTGCCAGATTAGTGGATAATCAAATCACGATTTGAATGGTTTGGAACGGATTAACGGATTGAAAAATATTAATATATAATATTGATTTACATAATATTTTTCATATATAACACAAACTAATTTTACATAATATTTTTCATATATATAACTACTAATTTATAACAAATTTCACATTTTAAATCTATCTCACACTTATTTTTATTTTGATATTTCATTAGATGTTAAAAAATATATATGTATTAATTTTAAAGGCAAATTATAAATTTTAAAATTTAATCCGCAATTAGTAAATTAATGTGATTTTAGCGAATTGAAGAATATTTGGTACATCCCTACTATGAAGTGTAAAATGATAGAGAGACATCCTCTATGTCTATGGGGAAATTGGGGGCAAGAAAAAAAAATATAAATTAGTGATAAAGTTTATACATTTTAATAATTAAAATTTAAATGTTATACTCTTAATTTTTTTTTTATCGTACCACTTTGTTGTTATTTTTCAAAAATTATTTCATGTGATGTCTTTGATCAGTCACAAAACGCTCTCCTCATATTTTTTAATTACTCAACATAAAATTATCGGTCTCACTTTTTCTACCAATTATAATACAGTTAAAACACTAAGTAACCATACCACAGAACCACCAAATAATTTCTCCAACAAAAGGGTAGTAAGTACCCTATCCATCTGAATAATAAGAAAAATGTTAAAAATTTTAAAAAATTTATTAAATTTTTTATTAAATATCTCCCATAAATATAGAACTCATACCATGTGAAACATATTTAATAAAAAATTTGATAAAAATATTAAGATCTCCACAATTACTCGAATAATAATGAGGTAGTTCTCTTTCACGTGCCAAACCAATATGGACAGAAAGACTTAGGCATCCAAATTACAAAATGGTCTACGAACATAACATACTAGTAAGAACAACATAGGAGGACAAGAATGGAAACAAAAAAAAAAAGAGAGCCACACGATTACTATTAGTAACTCTCTCCTATATATAGAGACATATGTTGCCTCATAAGGGTTGTAAACCCTAGATTCCCACCTTCTCCTCCTCTCTTCTGTACGGCGATTACTTCTTCTGCTTCTTCCCTATGGTCCATTTCATTTGTTTATACAGAGAAATCACGGTCGAGACTCTCTGATTGATTGATTGAGTAATCAAGATCAGTCCTCTCTCTCTCTCTCTCTCTCTCTCTCTCTCTCTCTCTCTCTACCGTGTTTCTCTGCATAAAGTGATGAACTGAATCTTGATCAAAAATCATTATGCAGTATAAGGATTTTTTTGGTGATGTTCCTTAAAAATCTCTCTCTCTCTCTCTCTCTCTCTCTCTGTATATATATATTTTGTATGTCTGTAAATTTCTTAATTAAGATCGGAATTAGATCTTGAAGCTGTGTATCTAACAAGTTGTGATACGAATGAGATCTATCTTTCTTCTTGTTTACTTATATTTGTCAGGAGCATTTGGTGTTTACGTGATTGTGTCATACCTGTGTAGTCTTTGGTTTAAAATTTTGATCAAATAAAATAATATTTAGAGAAATATAATTTATTTATGTATAAAAATCTACATAGAATTATATTATATGAATTTTTATTTATTTACTGTTCACAAAACAATTATGCATATTTAGGCCTAGTTTTACATATTTTAAAAAAGATAAAAAGTCAAAAAATTACTCAAAAAGTTAAAAAGTTATCACTATTTATTAAAAAAAATATTAAAAAATTAGTTTTACTTATAATTAAATTTCAGACAACTCTGACATCCCACAGGCGGAGCTGACTTTTTGGAAAAATTTCACTTGCACAAATAACACAGTGATATTTAGCCTGTGGGGGTCCATCATGGGTTCCGTTTTAATAATCTGAACCGAATGTGTATAACTCGTTGAGTACTATATGTTTGTAAAAAATCACGTTGATCGGATATCGGCAACTATATGATCAAATTAGTTAAAATTTATAAAATGAATGTTGCTATAGTTAACGGTTAAAAAAAAACTAATTCGATCAGATAGCTATCTGCATATTGAACTGTTTTAATTAGCAAAACAGGACCCGTGGTGAGTCCCCACGAGCCGAACAACACCTCTAATTCAATGCTCGAAAAACAGGAAATCATATCTCAACCTACACTCTGCACCACTTAATCCATCCCAATTTTTTCCTATAAACTAATTTATACAATTTTTTAATACACATTTTCTCTTAATTTTCTGCTATATACTAATTTATACAATTTTTTAATACATATTTTTTTATAAAAAGTTAAAAAGATATCTCAAATAACCATTTTTTTTTCTCAACTTTTTAGTCTAAAAAGTCAAAAAGTAAATTTATTTAGGACACCCAAAATAACCTCTTAATATTTTCATTTTATCCTGTTTTCTTGTATTAATATTTTCATAAAATTTTTGATTTTTTTGGGAACTATTTTAGTCATTTGCCAAACGAGTATAAAATATAAATTGCCTCTTTAGTTTTTGAAATTAAAAATACCTATTATTAAAATTTTACATTTAATAGAATTAATAAGAAGAAAAATAAAATTCTTAATTACTCTTTTATACTATAATAAAATTATTTAATTTTTTTTAAAATTTTTTTAATGAGTTTATTTATGCGAGGATATGACAATAAGTTTCAAGCGAGATGTTTTATGAAGATAAGAGTATGATTAATAAAATTATTTATTAATTGATGATTTTTTATTTTTTATTTTTTTCACTCCACTGAAGCTAGATAATCATTGGACTGTCACCTCACCATTGTCAGACACCGAAAAATTTGGAGTTCGGATTTTCTCGCGGTTTCAATTACCATCCATCCTGACCCATACAAAGCAGCGTCGTTTTGTATTTTTGTTTGATCTCGACGAGGTTCGCTTTCTCCCTTTCCATTCTTTTCGATTTTTCCTTTCGATTTTTCCATTCTTTTTTTTCATTCTAATGTGTTCAATATTTATAGCTATTTTTCCATAAGCGAGACGAGGGTTTCGTTTTTCATTCTATTCCCCAACTTGTGGAGTCTTGTTTCTGACGATTTTTCCATAGCTAATAATTTTCCATAGCTTTCCCCTTTCATTCCATTCTTTACTCTGAATTATTCTACATTACTTATTACTTGCACTTATTAAATTATTGTTAAAAATCTTAACAAAAATTATTAGGCCTCACCATTTTAACCGATAAATATTGATATAAATTCCAAGATTGCTATACTCATTTTAACAGTTTGATCAAATAAAACAGAATTTGAGATCTTTGATGGGTGTATGAGAACAAATAGAACAGAATTTGAGAATGTTTAACAGTTGGAACAAATAGAACAGTTTTCTATTTTATGGACGAATAGAACAGGTTTCTATGTTTAGAACAGAATTTGAGATCTTTGATGGGTGTTTGATCACATTTCACATCTTTGAACGAATTTCACCTTGCCTCCACAAATGTGTTTTACTGTTTTATGGATGAAATTTGGCACTTGTTGGATCATTTGAAGGTGGGTTTATGTGAGTGAGGCATTTTTTTGGTGATAATCAACATATTTGTGTTGTCAAACATGTGTTTTGATGCATTGTGTTTGTAGTTGAATCACATAACCGCTTTTTTTTGAGACTTTGTTTGTTCCAATTTTTTTTTTTTATTTGGTTTTTGTTGATGCTATTCTAAAATCTAATAATATGATTAGGGTTATCGAGACATGTTGCTAGGTTTTTCCAAGGACCAATTTCATTTCCGCTTATAATATTTCATAATTCATTGTTATTAAACAATAACCCATTTCAATGTTATCTGACACAAGATGATAATAATGCAAATATATATATTTGCGATTAAAGGATTACTTTAAGCAATTAGATGTATGGTTGTATGATTTTAAATGTTAACCTTGCTAGCTTTGAAGTCATAAAACGGCAAACTAATGTTATGGATGGGGTCTTTAGACTACTTAAGTTCTATAATCAATTATTTTTTTTTATATCTTAATTAGTAATTGCTTAATTAGTAATTGATGTAAAGCTTCACATTAAAATAGTGCTAGTTGATGAGAGTTATTTCGGAAACAAAAAGAGTAAGTATGAGTTGGCGATCAGAATATATATGGATAGAACTTTTAAAGGGGTCTCGAAAAACAAGTAATTTGTGCATTTTTCAGCAAGTCCAAGTTTAAATATTTGTTCACCATGATGTTTGTGAATGCTCAGCTGTTTATTCCTCCAGAATTTATTCATATCTTCTTAAGTACCATAATATATTATCAGTGCACCGTACATAATATATAACTTTACTATGAATTGTATGCATAATTTTGCAGATGTCAAGTTCAACTGCTGAATCTAGGGTACATCGATTTTTTGGCGTTAAATGTAAATTGCCCTAAATGTCATAGGAAAGCAACTATTCAAATTTGGAGAGCGGAACAAAACAAAAACAAATTATTTTGTTTTGTAAAAAAATGGGATTTTATCGGATGGTGCTTCGCTACAAATTCACAAAGACATGAAGAAGTAGTGCAAATGGAAAATATGTCAACAACAACCGATTTCACAAATAAGAACTTCAATTTAAAACATAAATCAAACCCCGTCGTATTTTATGTGTTACGTCTCTTGCTTGTAATTGGGATCGTGTTAGTTATAAAAATGTAATACTTTTGTAATCTTTGCGAACCATGGGAGCTAATGGCAGTTTGTATGGTTATGTGGTTATGTACACTATATCTTTGTATGGTTAACTGGACTTGTTTATTTTGTATGGTTATATGGTTATGTAATAGCACTTGATTATGTTGTTCATTTTGTCTCTTGTGTATGGTGTTAAAGTTCTCACTTTGGGTTCTCAATCTATCCACTAACAGAATACAAATGAATCATGCTAGTGAATGTCACAATATCGATGACACTGCTCTTTTTTCCTCATTGAATTGAAAATATCAATTAGTTCAAACTTTCAAATGCATTGAATGACTTTTGTAAGAAGACAATATTGTGTGTCACAGATCGGGCCCAACTCCATTTTCCATTAGATCCACATGCATTGATCAAGTTGTTATATGTTGATCGAATAGGAGCCCAATCCCTAATAAAGTAAATAAGCTAAGGTCAACATGTATTCTCAGAGAATGATGGCCTAGACTGGAGAAACTACACAAATAAATTATACAAATAAAAATCAAAGATCTATCCTCAGAGAATGATGGCATCGAGATGTATTATGTATTTGAGAACCATAATATATTCACTCTTCAAAACACATCCATTACAAGGTGTAATCAAAACAAGAAATAAGTGTAATCATTCATTACAGAAATGAAATCAAAACATGAAATAAGTTTAACCTATCCATTCAAACAGAAAAAGATGTCCATCAAAAATATCCATCCTCACCAAACTTTACAAATACATAAAAAGATATCCATACAAATTATACAAATCCCACAAAATACATACAAAAAATTGTCCATCAAAAATATCCAAATCCCTTGAACATAAATAAAATACACCCAAATCCACAAATATAATAAGATCATCGTTCGGTGCAAGCCTTCTAGGATGTCCATCCACATATGTGATCAGGAGACTATGAGGCTTCGATAGTTAGTTTGACTCACTATATCTAAAAGCAATTTAAAAACGATGTCTGAGTGGGATACACTAAAGGCATTGAATGGTTATTTCCCTGCAATAGTGATACATGTAGTAAAATATTTTTAAAATCTGTGCTACATTTTCAATGTAAACTATGTAACCAATTACAACTCACATCATATGTAGGATACAAGACATGATGAACACTTGTACATTGGGATTCAGGTCGAGATTGGGATTGAGGTTGAGAAATATAGATTGCACGACCATGACCCTGAGGTAAACAACATACATAAAGAAGTGACATGAAAATATAGTAATAATGCATTTTCATTTTAAAAAACATACATTTTGAAATATTACCTCAACATAATTACTATGACCCATGGCAAAAGGAGGTCGAGATTGACCTTGTGGAGGGTAAACACCCTAAAGTAAACCAACATAAAGCAAAGAATAAGACAACGTATTTAATAAAAAAGTTCATAATACATTTTCATGTTAAAAAACAAACAATATTTTATGGTACCTCAACATAATTACTACGACTCATGGCAAAAGATTGACCTTGTGGAATGTGAACATCCTAAAGTAAACCAACATAAAGCAAAGAATAAGACAACGATGGCAAAAAAAATTAATACATTTTCATGTTAAAAAACAAACAATATTTTATAGTACCTCAACATAATTACAACATCCTAAAGTAAACCAACATAAAGCAAAGAATAAGACAAATGGCAAAAAAAAAAATTAATACATTTTCATGTTAAAAACAAACAATATTTTATAGTACCTCAACATAATTATGGCAAAAGGAGGTCGAGATTGACCTGAACATCCTAAAGTAAACCAACATAAAGCAAAGAAGGTTGAGATTGACGTCTATGCATGTCAAAGGTAAACACCCTAAATTAAATATTACCTGTATTGAATGATTACCCATGTCGGAAGAAGGTTGAGATTGACCTTGATAAGTAGAAAAGAACCATCCTACATGCATCACAAAAGACCAAAAATAATAAATATAACACTACTACTTGCAAGCATAATCAATCCAACAAATTAATACAAGGTTGCACACGATAGTAAAAGACTAGAAATATTACCCATGGCAACAGAGGCTCATATTGACCTCCATCGCAAACAACCAAATTATTTAATAAATTATTTTCCTAACACACATAATACAAAATTGATAACATATAACAATCACACATAACTTCAATTAATTACCTGCTTAGATTGCATTCTTTTCTTCTTTGCAATACATTTTTCCATCCCACCCTTGATCCTCCTTCTTCCCTTACTAGTTGCTTGTCTTTTCTTATTGGACAATCTACTTCATCACTCAGGCATGTGTTAGCCGAGGAATTTCAATCAAGAATTCCACTTCAAAGACAAGTGTGCACACTTAATTTGTCTTCAATCATGACACTCGCTTCACCTTTTGCAAGTGACAAATGATAAGTTTCTTCACTTTCTACTTGCTATAGCTCTAAACATAGTCATCAATGACCTATATGATGTAGTTTGACATCGCCTTTACATCATACCCACGCCTATCTTTCAGCAAATTTCTTGCTTTTTGGTCCATCGTTTGAGTATGTATTGTGCAGGAAGGTCCTTTGCATTGATTATCTCTCTAAGCACCTTTAAACAATGTTGACACACTATGCCCTTCACTTCAAACTTTTTGCAACTACAACTCAAAAAACCATCTCTATCCATTGTCACATTCTTATTTTTTTTTCCATCTACATCCGTTTGAATTGTAAATATGGTACTCTCACCATCATGAATAGTGCCTACAATGGTGCCTAATGGACTGCACGTACTCATTTTGGAATTCCTCAAAAATTGTTTTGGTGTAAATATCTGCCATTTGCTTTAACACCACAGTTGGAATGGAAATTCTTGGCAATTTTTGAGACAAATTATACTCGGCTTCCAATTCTTTATACCTCTTGTCATAGAGCACCCTCTCAAAATGCTTGAAAAATTCCATCAAGTTATGATCACAATTTAGATAATCCTTCAAAAATGCATTGAATGATTCACTTAATTGAGTACTACTCATTCCACTGCCCAAGAATTCATAATATACATCATATCTATCAAGCATTTGGTCCCATTGTATTTTGAATTCTTCTTCATCATCAATTTGATGCATAAATTTTGAAAATACACCTTTACCCCAACATCTTGAAAGAGAAGGAACATTCTTACTAACATTTTGCATCAAATGCCATGTACAAAGTCGATGGTTTGTACTAGGCATGACAATTGGAATGGCCTTAGCCATCGCAAGATCTTGATCGGTGAAAATAGTTTTGGAGCTTTGTTTGTGAATGATTCGGCGGTCTCATCATACATCAACGAAAATCAATACAACAAGCCGATGATGATTAAACCCAACAAAGGTTCCAAAAGGTCTATGTTGATTATTTAATTTGTAAGTAGTGTCAAAGGTCACTACATCACCAAATTGAGCATAGTCCATTATCATTTGTGCATCCGCCCAAAATATGTTACTTATTTGCTCTTCACAATCTAATTGGACGCATAATAAAAGGATGGATTTTCTAAACTTTTCTTCTGAAAGTATTGCAACCTCCATATTCCAAATCTTTTGTCTCTTCGATCTCAAGTAATTTTTTGGTCCAATTTGGTGAAGCCAAGTGATGCTCTTCCACCGATTCCTACCAAATAGCTCATAAGGGACTAAAGAGAATTTTGATTCTGAAGCCAATTCTACTTCAATTGCTTGGGTGGTAGATATTTTGGATGGCAACATATGAATGCACTCTCTTGACAAAATCATGATTATGATGTTCAACAAAATCAATGGCAACATATTTTCCTAAATTTCTATCTAACTAAATTTTACTAATGGATCTCTTGTTGTCAATACCGAGTTCCCTCTTTGTAACATACAAAAGTCCGTGAAGTTATTTCCTTAGTATGTTTGTTCTAATACTAAACCCCACCTTTAGGTATTGTAAAAATCATATGCAAATAACATGCCCAATCGCTTCCAACCACAATTAGGCAACTCATTAACAACATTATTTTCTTCGATTACGCAATTCGATTTATAGGTTCAATGAATCAATTTATATTACTGATATCTAACCGTAATTCGATTTATAGGTTCAATGAATCAATTTATATTATTCGATCATTTAATGAGAATTAAAATAATTTATTATATTTCTTGTTAATTAAATTACTAATTAAAAACATATAATAAATTAAAATCGAGCTTATAATAAAAAGTGATGTCAAGAAATTGGGAAGGTGAGAAGGTGATATAATAAACATATAATAAAATCGAGCTTATATAATAAACATATATAAGCTTATATAAAATCGAGCTTATATAAGAAATTGGAAAGGTGAGAAGGTGATATAATAAAATCGAGCTTATATAATAAACATATAATAAAAACATATCCAGATCCAAGGATGAGAAGGTGATGGTGAAAATTTCGATTGATTATTTTCTTCTCGAGAAGGCAGTCTTATTTTTGTGTCAAGAACATTGCAAATGTAATGGTTTTGAAACAAATCTCGACATATATATCATCAAAATGCGTTCTATCATGCAAGTCCAGAAGAACCAGACTCCAATAAGCTTTACATCTCTGTTTGATTATCCAAAAAAAATGTAAATATAGAGACTGCAATATACATATATACATAACACGGAGACTAAAATATACCTCCGCGCGTCGGCGGCGTCGCCTCCGCCATCCGCGTCCGTCCAATCCGGAGGACTCACGTCTCCTCCCCTCGCCCCATCCTCATTGCGCCCCTCTCACGTCCGTTCGTTCGTAGCAGTCTTAGGCTAGCTCTCCCTCCCTCTCCTTCTCAGCGCCTCTCTTCTCTCTCTCTCTCTATCCACAGGGGGCAAAACAAAAGAGAGCGGAGGGGCGGGGTTAGGCAAAAACACGAGGAGGAGTGGGACTTAAGATGAGTCAAAAATAAAAATTGGAAAAAAAACCAACTAAACAAAAGAGCGACGTTTTTTTTTGGAGGCCGAGTGCTGCTGGAAAGAGCGGCCGATGATCCTTGCGCAAAAATTTGATGGCAGTAGTAGTGATTGGAGTGGAGGTAGCGGTGATAATATAAACAGAAAAAAAATAAAAAAAAAATATTTGAAATTCTATTTTTTTAGACTCTTATAATTTTTTTCAATTTTAATTATTGATGTAGTATGAGTTTATACCATTAATAGTTGAGATTTAAAGGAAATTATGAAAATTTTCAAAAAAAAAAGAAATCCCAATCATTGTTGTATAAACAAATAGATAGATTGACAAATTTGATGGACAAATATATGATAATTGAACAAATAGGAGATGATATATAGATAGATAGATGATATTTTTTACAAATTGCTTCAAATTGTTTTATCTTGTTCATAATCAAAAGAATAGAATTTGACACTATTGTTCGAAAATTTTAAAATTAAATTTATGGTCCAAGTTCTTTTTTGCTATTCATTTATTTATTTTAGTTGTTTATAAATAAAAAAATTTTCTTTATTTTTGGACAAGTTTCTCCTTACAATTTATCAAGTTTAAACAAATTTAAAAATTAAAAAAAATAAATAATTATATACAAAAATTTAGAGATTACATTTTTTATTTTTTAATTATTAATTTTTAACCAATAATAACCGAAATATGCCCATAGGCATTTTTCAACTTTTGGGATAATTTTGGGTGGAGGAAGTTCTACATAAGCAATCTAATCCTTTCACGTGGGTTGGTTGCTAGATGAATCACGCTTCAATTTGTGAATTGGCATATTGAGAGCAAATTCTAATTAGATTCCTAATTTTTCTATTTATTGTGTTTTTGTAATTTATTTTGGTACTATAATTACAGTTTATTTTTAGAAAAAATTAGTAAAAAGTCTATTTTAAAGGGGTATAAGACATTAGATCTAAAATAAAATCTTATTTAGTGATAAAGACATGACAGAAAAGCTAACGGTGACGGAAAAAGTTGCTGAAAATTTTCACCAGTGTCGAAAAAGACGTCACGACCAGCCGTCGAGGTTGATCAACAATTGACGATAGCAAGTAGTGGTAGTAAGGTAGAAAAATGTGTGATATTCAATAGATAAGGTTTTGAATGAATGACTTGTATTACATTTCAACATATAGGTAGTTTGGTGAATTTCAATAAATAGATAAATTATGTGATTTCAGGAGAGACTGACGATAGCAAGTAGTGGTAGTGAGGTAGAAAAATGTGTGATATTTAATAGATAGGGTTTTGAATTAATGACTTGTATTACATTTCAACATATAAGTAGTTTGGTGAATTTCAATAAATAGATAAATTGTGTGATTTCAAGAGATAGTCAAATAGGTTGATTTCAATGTATAGTTATTCTTTTTGACAAATTATGTCATTTTAGCTCAAAGCAATGGACCTATGAAAATTGATGCACAAAATATTGAGTCATTTAGTGACAAAAACTATTTTTTAAAATTGTTTGAGACTTTTTATTCTAATAAGTTATGTTACTTTATTTTTTCTAAAAATACCAACACATGCAAATTGTGCATGAACAATGTCATCCATCAATCACCAAACACCATTCTTCTATGCCCAACACAAAATTATGAACATCACTAATCTTTTTCATCGATCACAACTCTCCTTGTGGCACCACATGTGTGTGTCAAGTGACAATGTCATTCACTAATCACCAAATACCATTCTTCTATGCCTACACAAAATCACGAGTCTCACTCTTTCCACTGATCACAACTCTCCTTGTGGCGCCACCTACTATACTTATGCCCAAAAGTACTAAATAACTTCTCCTAGCTGAAGTGGACATCTATCTATCTATACTATATATAACCGAATGTAGTGTTGTTTCAAAAGCCTCCAAAATGCCATTCTCAAATCCTCATAATTTTGAAAAATACGTGGCAACTCTCTTTTTACTGTATAGCTCTTTTCCTCCCCTCTCAAAGACTTTCAAAACAATAAAAAGCTATCAAACAAATAAATAAAAGAAAAACAAAACAAAACAAAACTCCTACCTGCATGTTTCTCTCCCACTGTTGGAACAATCTTCTGTGTAAATAAAATAAATTGAAATTAATTCAAAAAAAATAAATAAATAACGTACCGAATTTATTTGTCGAACCAAATTAAAAATAAAAGATCAAGTCGAGTGTATGACACTCTGTCCTTAAGACAGATTCGCCCCGCAACGTTGCTTACGATTGAGTGGCGTCTATCTCCCAGGATACAATGATCTTAACCAATTTGTAGTAGCACTCCAAAACAAATTGTTCGGCGAACCAAACCTGTGATCTAATTCTCTGAATATTTATTCTAAAACTAAAATATGAAGAATAAATGCACTAGAACAAAATGGACAGCAAAGAGACAAAAATTTCAGATTGAATTTTTCGGATACTCCTGGACTGCTGGAAATGGATTTGTATTTATAGACAAATATAGTGGTCCGAACAGGTGCAACCTGTTTTAAACAGATTCTGACCGTTTGCCATTGAACACTTTTATTCAAACTTTTGAAAAAATAACTGTCGGACAAAGTTTAAAAGTGCTGTTGGTATTTTATTTATTTAAACTATTTGTAATATATATATTAAATTATTTGAATATATATATATATATATTTAAACTATTGAAATAGTTTAATAAATAAAGAAAGAGGTACAAATTTTAGGAAACCACTTAGGAACCCAAAATTTGAATTTAGAATTAAATTAATTTCTCACAATAATTTTTTTATTGAAAAAATTCAAATGAATTTTATCTAAAAAATTAATGTTTGACCCAAAAATGACGTCAACTTCCCATTCACTCATAAATAGTTTTGACGTTCTGTCTTCACCGTGTGACTTGCCACGCGGCAAGAAACACTTTACCTCTTCGGACCCACACTAAACAACGTTTGGAGCCCACTTAAAATTAGGCTAAAAAATATGCCTATATTAAACCATTTTTCCAACACCCACATCAAACAAAACTCTCCCACGTTACTCTCCGACTATCCACAACTCCTACAACAGATAGATATCCATAAAAAGCTGTCCAAAAAAAAAAACAAAAACAAAACTGTCACTCTCTCACGTGACTCTCCCACCCCAAAAACAGTCCCACTCTTCCATGTTCAACTCCTACAACAGATAGACATAAAAATAAAATATAAATAAAAATTAAAAAAACCCACCCATCTATCCATATCCCCTTAAACCATTACTTCCAGCAATCTGCTACTATAAATATCTATACATGTACTTCATCAACTTCCTTCATCAGCAGTGAACACCACCCCAGCTGTCAATCGAATACATGTCGTGGTTTTTTTTTTCTTTTGCTTTAATAATTTATTTTCTGTTCCAAGCATTTGTGATTTAGTATTTTGACTATAAAGATTGCAGAAAATTGTAGTGTGCATGTCTCTGTTTTTCTTTTCTTTCTGCAATATTTTTCTATAAAGCATTTGTGATTTTGTATTTTGACTATAAAGATTGCAAAAAATTATAGTGTGCATGTCTCTATTTTTCTTTTTCTTTCTGCAATCTTTTTCTATAAAGATTGCAAAAGATTGTAGTTAAGAATTATGTCGCTATTGTGGCTCACATTGTCAACTAAAGAACAAATGCAATGAAATTCATCCATGCTTTTCAATTTAATCATTAATTCTTTTCTTCTTTTTTTTTGATTCATAATTATTAACACTTCTATAGGAACTGCAATACAATCCAAGTGACATAGTACAACTGAAAATAATGTTATTAGTTTAAGATTCTTTATGCTTTAACTAATTCCATAAATCAACACTACTTCATCAAAGACCAATGTTTAACCAACAACCATTTAACCAGAAAGTGTCCTTCCAAACATTGGTGTTGTCTCTCAAAGCACAGCTCTGAGTTCCCATTTTCTTTTCGTGACCATATCACTCCAAAGCGTACACAAAAAAACAAAAGTATAGATATAGTAACCAAAAGGCCAAAAGGTATGAACCTTAGCACATGTTGACTGTCAAGGTGGGTTAGGAATTACCTTCTATATAGGAACTTCAAAACAAGAATACCTCAAATACTACGTTTGGTGACATTTACGTTTTTCGTTTATGTTTTTAATTTTTGTTCAAAGCATTTGTGATTTTATATTTTGATGATAAAGATTGCAGAAGATTGTAGTGTTGTTTCAAAAGATTTCAAAATCCCATTCTCAAAATCCCATTAGACTTCTACTCTCCCACGTACCCATGTTCATCCTCTCACATGTTTTATACTTTGGATATCCATCCACGTTATTTTTTAAAAACATCCATAATTATTAAATAAATTAATAAAAAAATAGAAAATATAAAAATTACAAATATCCAATGTTTATCATCTTAATTAAAAATAAAAAAAAAGAGCTCAAATATCTATAACTTAAATAAATTAAAAACATGGAAAAAGGTCGAGATCCCCTTTTTTCTTGACCCCCAACACCCCCAATGTATTGGGATTGGCCAACTTTTTGCTTTTTGTTTTTTTTTTCTCCTATCATTCACTAACATGTTTCTGTAGGGATTGTGGGGGTCAAGAAAAAAGGGGGTTTCTATCATTTCTGTAAAAACATATATACAAACTATAAATATTCAATGTCTATCATGTTATTTTAAAAAAAAAAATAAAGAAACCCACAAGTTTCATTCCTGTAATTTACTAAATCAGACGTCTATCACATAAAATTCAGTAATATCTATAACTTAAAAAAATTCAGTAATATCTAATAAATTAATAAAAAAAAATACGCATCCACAAAAAGGCACCGCTTTGTGTTTATTTTGTAATTTAAAAAATCTTTAAAAAAAGTCTAACAATAAATCAAAATAAATCTTCTTGTTCATGTATAACAATAATTTGATTATGTTATCTTTGCTTATTTTAAAACGTGTTATAATTTTCTTTACAAAAAGTTACATTATCTCCTCAATAGATGCATGTTGTATAATAGTTTTTTAAAAAAAATTTATGTACTTACAATAAATAATGACACTTACTAAGATTTTTTTATTCTTTATCTTTTGTATTCCAGTTTGAATTTTATTGAAGAATAAGATAAAAAAAACTTGAGGTATCACTGCCAAAATATATCAGCACCAATTGGATAACCATTTGATATTTCCAAGTCTGAAGTTGAATTACAAATTTTTAGATCTTTGGTTACATACTATTTTTATGAATTCTATAGCAAATGTTATCATGTAAGAGGTGATGATTTCAATATGCAAAATTAACTACAAACAATTATAAACTACCAAGTTTGTGGGTTATTTTAGCAGATTTTAATATGACTAGAAACAATTAGTGACTATCATATCTATATATATAATAAATATATAACCTACATGATTTTAGATCTTTGATACATTCTATTTATGATTCTACGGCAGATGTTATCATGTAGGAGTTAATCATTTCAATGTGCAAAATTAACTACAAGCAATTATATAGTATCACGTTTTTTATATGAAAGTCATATGTTACACATCCTTAAGTAATTATCTATACTTTAAACTAATAGCATAAGTTATGTAAGCTTCAAGTTAATACTCTATTCAGGATGGATATAATTTTTAATTGAGAAATTAATCAAACACAACTTAAGTCCAAGATGGCTCGGTTAGTAGCCAAAAGAAGACTGCTTTTGACACGACATTCTAATCGTAATGATCCAACATTCAAGATTCGTCTTCTCAATATAGAAAAGGAGGCTCAACGTTTGAGAGCCATCGTTTTGCATTTGAAAAGATTACAAAGTAGTGCCCATCATATTGGTAATCTATTGACTTCTACATTTTCAAGTACAAATCGAATTAGTGAGAACTTCACATTTTCAATAATCTTTTAAGAATCACAAAAATAATAATATGATCTTATATTATATATTAGGTGTTGATAAAGAATATGAAAATCGATATAAAAAATATCTTTCCTCTAAGTTGGCACGACAGGTGACAAGAAGAAGATTACTTTTAACACAATATGATCGTAATGATACTACATTAAAGGATCACCTTCGGAAAATAGAAAAGCAGAATTGACATTTGAGGATCACAATCATGCGGCTCAAAAGAATGCAACGTGGTGCTTTCAGACAAATATGCAGTCGCAATAATGGCAATGCTCCTGATGTTAGTCACATTGGAATTCAAATTCCTGTATCTAATGAATAGACACAAATGAATCAGAAGTGTGAGCTCCTAATATTGTACCACCAACTTCAAATAGAGCACATCCACCTAGTGTAGACCGCCCGGAACTCCGCACCACGCACGAGGGCGCGAATCGTGGTTCTAGCTACTACAATTCGAACTCATGTCACGGTTCTGAATCTAATCTCACAAAGTGCAATGTAAGACTGATAAATCACCAAAGAGTCCAAATCTGGAAAATCGTTTTGGAAAATCGATTTTAATCAAAAAGCGCCAAACATGGACTGCTTTGCCAGATTTTAGAGTCGCCACCTAAATATTTTGTTTTTGGAAAATTTAGAAAACCCTGACTCGTGCCTAAGGTCACGTGTCCGTCATCACCAAAGTTGCTTCGGCTCGGGAACTTGGGTACAAGAGAGGAAGGTCATGCAATGAGCACCCCCGCTCGCCCGATCAAAGATCAGCCTTTACTAACATGATATATTGTTTTTGAAAACATATGCGTTCTTATTCCAGTTTATTAGCTAGCTTACTATGTGATACGCACAGCATACAAGTATAGACCAAATCACTCAAATTGGAACAAAACATCTCATGTTTGTTTGTTTGAAAATGGTTTGAAGTTGCTATTCGCAAGTAGGCTAAGATGTGGATTTTGTCACCCTCAAGTGGGCTTTGAATATAGGTTGATTTTCCACTTGAAGTGGGCTTAAAACTCGCATTTTGATGAATTGTTCCAATTCAAGCAATTAAGCCTTCATCCACAGGCATTTATGCAGTTATATCAGTTAAGCAAATAGCCTCATGGCAAGCATGCTAAATATGGCAACACTTACACGTATGCAAGAATGCTAAAGCGTAAAAGCTTACCTAGTACTCCGAGCCAAAACAAAAGCTAGTTAGTAATCAATGCATGATCCTAGCTATGTTAACAATGCCTAATGCAACACATGCAAAAATGCAGCTAAGATAGGCTCGGCTATTCTAAGATGTCATGTGAATGCAACTAGATAACATGTATTCAAATTGGTATTGAAATACAATGCAGATTGTATGATGCGCCGAGCCCGGTACATGCAAGACAGATGAATGAATGCACGCATGCAAAGCATAAATATGCTAATTGAAAATAATCCTAAAACTTACCATCGAAAGCTGGTAAGTAAAAGGGAGAAAGAAATGGGGGTCGGAAGACATGCATCACACACATGCACGCTATTACAACAGTTGTGCCGTCTCGACGGAGGGTCCGAATAATAATCTAACTAGCTAATCTAGTCTAATTAAACTAATTATTACAAGTAAACTAATTAACTAATCCTAGTTAACTAATTATTAAAAACGAAGCTAATTAACTAACAAGTCAACTAACTAGTTATTACCGACACAAATGAATAGTTAAGTGCATTAACTACTTAAGTACAAAACAAATACATTAGCTAGCTTAAGCAAAACAACTAAGTAAAGCAAATAGAAGGGTCCTCGGAGCGAGAAGCGCATGCATGCTCGGTCGCCTCGTTCAGAAATCCATCGCGATGCCCCAACTTGCCTCTGTTTTCAATTGTTCTTAGAACACTGTACAAAGCTCCAAATAGCTTTTGCTCCACCATGGAGACCTCCAGGAGCATGGCCGACCACTTGTTAGTGTTGCCAACCACCTGCCGACCACTTGCCTTTTTGCCGAGACTGAAAAAGTGGTCGGCCACCACTTTTGATCGGTTCTTGCACACCGGCTTTTGCACTTTGTCGCAACAGAGAACAAGGAGGGGCATGGCAATGTATTTGCAAGATATGTGTACATAACCACTCTCCCTATCATTTCTTAGGCTCAAGGGAGTGCAGTTGTCGACTCTCGGGCCACCAACCGAGCATTGCAATGCACGATGGTTGAGAAGCCAAGATTGCACATTTCAATGTAAATGAATGCACAAATAACACATAAAGCCTTAACCTCTATCATGCATGATCAAGAGGGTCGGCGACCGAGAAACGAGGCACGTTTCATCACTTCAAGTATGAAACGTCCCTCGTTTCTCGTGTTTGGACTAATACCCTATCCGAACCAATGCAATGTATGTACATGGAAATACAATACAATGCAACTTGAGCATGACAAGTATAATGTAAACAACATGAGTATGCAACCACATAATGCAATGCAACAAGCATACAACAACATAATGCAATGCCACAAGCATATAACATGCTACTCTACCAATGCTAGGATGGCATGCACAAAATTCCAGACACAATACAAGGCATGCACACACTATGTAATGCATGCACATGCAAACAAACATGCTATATGGACTTGAACCGAATATGGACAGATCTCAATCATGCCCAAAGCCATGGTGTAGACGTGCCCGAATGTCTCGGCTCCGCACGCGAATGGCGCGAAATCCGTTTTGTTCTTAAGCTACTACAGTTTGGACTCAATGCCACGGTTCTGAACCTAATCTCGCAAAGTGCAATGCAAGACTGATAAATCACCAAAGAGTCCAAATTCGCAAATCGTTTTGGAAAATTGATTTTTATAAAGAAGTGCCAAATATGGACTACTTTGTCAGATACAAAGTCGCCACCTAAATGTTTTATTTTGAAAAATTTAGGAAACCCTGACTCGTGCCTAAGGCCACGTGTCCGTCATCACCAAAGTTGCCTCGGCTCGGGAACTTGGGTACTAGAGAGGAAGGCTATGCAATGAGCACCCCCGCTCGCCTGATCAAAGATCGGCCTTTACTAACATGATATTTTATTTTTGAAAACACATGTGTTCTTATTCCGGTTCATTAGCTAGCTTACTACGTAATGCACACAGTATACAAGTATAGACTAGATCGCCTAAGTTGGAACAAAACATCTCATGCTTGTTTGAAAATGGTTTGAAGGTGCTACTCGCAAGTAGGCTAAGACGTGGATTTGCCACCCTCAAGTGGGCTTAGAAAACATGATTTTGCTACTCTCAAGTGGGCTTAAAACTCTCATTTCGATGAATTGTTCCAATTCAAACAATGAAGCCTTCATCCACAGGTATTCATACAGTTAAACACTTAAGCAGTTAGCTTCATGGCAAGCATGCTATCATGGCAACACTCACACTCATGCAAGATGCTAAAGCATAAACACTTACAGTGTACTCCGAGCCAAAACAGAGAACTGGTTAGCAATCATGCATGATCCTAGCTATGTTAAGATGCCTAATGCAACACATGCAAAAATGCAACCAAAATAGGCTCGGCTATTCTAAGATGGCATATGAAATGCAACTAGATAACATGTGTTCAAATTGGTATTGAAATACAATGCAGTTTGTATGATGCACTGAGCCCGGTGCATGCAAGACAGATGAATGAATGCAAACATGCAAGCATAAGGATGCTAATCAAAACATGACCTAGAACTAACCGTCGTAAGCGGTTAAGTAAATGGAGAAAGACGTGGGGTTGGAAGACATTCACACACTCACGCACACTTATTACAAAATTCGCCCTCTCGATGGAGGGTCCGAATAAATAAGCTAAGCTAGCTACGCTAAGCTATTCTAACTAATCTAATAATCTAATTAGACTAATTATTACATAATCAAATTGAATATTAGCTAAGCTAAGCTAATTAAGAATTTACAACGACGAATTAAATTAGCTAACACATTAACTAATTAATTACAAATTAACTAACTATACAAAGCAGTTAAAACGGCCTTGAGAAGAGGGGCATATGCATGCTCGATCGACTTCGCTCAGAAATCTGTTGCCATGTTTCATGTTGCCTCTGTTTACACTGTTCTGCACCTTTGAAAATTATGCCAACTTCTATGATGCTTCTGACCTACCTCATGGACATTGTGAGAGGTCATCGGCCAAGAGGGGTGGCCATCGGCCAGTGGATAATGGTCATCAACCAATTTTAAGACTATCGGCCAAATATTTATAGCCGATCGGCACACCAGATAGCCAATCAGCCATCTCTTCCTGCAAACTCTCCTTTCTGCTGCAACAGAGCACAAACAGAGGCATGGCAATGTATTTGCAAGAAAATGTGTGTGCTACTACACCCCTTATCATGTCTAAGGCTCAAAGGTGTGTAGTGCTCGGCTCTTAAGCCATCAATCACGCATTTCGATGCATGATGGCCAAAGAGATCGAGTTGCACAAATCAATATCACATGAATGCACAAAAACATACAAATGCCTTAAACTCTATCATGTTTGATCAAGAGTGTCGGCAACCGAGGATTGAGATACGTTTCATCACTTCAAGTATTGAACGTCCCTCGTTCCTCGTGTTTGGCTTGACACCCAAACCAAACACAATACAATGAAAGGTATGCCAAACACAATGCAAATAACAAGCATGCAAACAACATGGCATGTAACAAGTATGCAACAATGTCATGCAATGCAACTAGCATGCAACAACATGCAATGTACCAAGCATGCAACAATGTCATGTAATTCAACTAGCATGCAACAACATGCAATGCGACAAGCATGCAACAACATGCAAAATGGACTTAAACTAAAATGGACAGACCTCAAACATGCCAAAATCAGTGGCCAAAATGTTGAAATGATGGCATGAAATGCAAGGCAATGCATGCACATGCTCTAGCCCACCCATTAAGCATAAAAACATAACTCTCAAAAGTGCTCAAGGAGTGACAAATCTAAGAGTGTAGCAACACTATAAGCACTAAAATAAGGTATGAAATGATGCCAAATCATTCAATCAATACAAGCATGGCATGCTAGGGTCCTTAAAACATAAATCTACCAAAGAGAACTACAAAGGAGGCATGCAATACATGGTACAAAGGCATGAACCAATCATGGACAGAGTTCAAATAGGTCTAAACAAAGACCAAGATATGCTAAGATTGAGGCACAAATGCCTAGGCATGCATGCATACACACTACGTCACAAACAAGGTAACAAATGCACAACCCTTAGAGGCACTCAAAGGGTGAATAAAGTGGGAACATGGCAATGCTACATGCTCTAAAATGTCATGTGGAATGATGCCAAATCATGTACATGATACAAATGAAGCATGCTATGGTGCCCAAAGCTTAAGGCTAGCAAGGCACTTGCACTATAACTATGCAAAACATGAAACATATGGCAAGAGAAACCCAAAACAGTCCTCAAACATGTTAAAATGAGTCTAAAACATGTATGGAAGGAAGCCAAAATATGCTAGCATGAAGGGCATAAGGCATGATGGATGCAAGGCAAACAAGGTGGATTACACTACACCTATCAAGACCAAGCATGAGATGGCTTCGCCAACAAAAATCAAAGTTATATCATGGAAAAATAACCCCAAATACACATTGAAATGATAGCTCGCAAGCTTAGGCATGAAGGCATACGCAAAGGCTCATGTTCAAGGCATAAAGGACCAACCCTTCAACGCATTGAAAATGTGAAAGATGTGAGTGCATGGAAATGAAACATACTCTGAAATCACATAAAAAATGATGCCAAATCATTCAAATAGGTCAAGCAATGCATGCTAGTGGACTTGATGCACAAAGCTAACAAGCTAGGATGAACCATAGCTATACAAATCATAGCATGCATGGCTAAAACAATAAAAACCAGAGCTTAAGCATGCTGAAACATGACCAAAATCTTCTTAGAGTTAAGCCAAAATCATGCTAGAATGACATGTTAAAGCATGATACACATTAGGCTAATTCATAGAATTGCACTACAAGTGCATGGAGCATGCAAGGGCCAACCAAACCAAACCTTAACAGAGGTATGACATGGCAAAAAATCACCAAAAACATGCTGAAATATAATCAAATCATGCTAGAAAGGCATGCTACTTCATGAAGCATACAAGACTAGTTTGTGAGAAATACACTACAAGTGTATAAACCATGCAAAGAGTGAGTCCACCAATCAAAATCAGAGTTATAACATCTCAAAGTAACACCAAAAACATGCTTGAACTAAGCTAATTCAAACCACAAAAGCATGCTACTTTGTAAGGCTAATAAGGCTAGCAAAGAGGATTTACACTACAAGTGCAATAAGCATGCAAGGGGTGACCAAGACAGCCAAAAATAGAGTTATGGCAGGTCTGATAAGTCACAAAAATGAGCCTAAACAAAGCCATAAAGAAGTAAAAACACATGTTCATTTGGTTGGCCATCAACACTAGCAAGCAAGACAAGAGGAGAGGGGACCTCTCCTATTTAGGCCCTCAAAACAGGGTTTTTACCACTGAAAATCCTTTGGATTTCAGTGGTTCTAAGGCCAAAAAGGAGTTGTTTGAAATGTTTGAAAGTTAGCTCACAACGCCTTACATGCCAAGGAGCAAAAGGGAGGACAACCCCCTAGCCAACGAAGGCACAAACCAAGACTTTCAGGACTGAAAAATAGAGGAAAAACAGAGGTTTTTGTAGTTCAACACCACCCCAAAAAATAGCCCCAAAGTATTTGAAAACTAGGGCAAAGCTAGTATGCAAAACAAGATAAAAAGGGTGAGTGATTACCTTTGGAGCACAGCAGAAAAATGGCCTCTTTCTTGGCTCAAATGACCTTCTATCAGCCTAAAAATAAGCTCCAAGGGACCTCAGCCCATAAATATGCAACTTTGATGAAGGATGCTTAGGCCAACTAGGAGTATTTCTCTACTTCTATGCACTTCTATGCACAAAAGAGCAAGAGAGAGAGGCAGAGATTAAAACTCTGAAAATTGTAGAGAGAGAGGGATTTTAGTGAAAGAAGCTCTCAAACTTGCTTAGGAAGTTCTAACTCTTCAAAAATATGAGATATAGGTTCATATATAGCAATTCAGGAGCTTTTGGTCGAAAATATCTAAGTTAGGACAGTTGGAGCATGCTGGAAACAACTGGAGATGAAATATCTTCAAAAAATTTGAGTTTGGGTCACTCTTGGCCGATCGGCCATCTTTTGTGCCGATCTGCTACTTATTTGCTACTTTTTTGGCCGATCGGCCAATAAAATCTACTTTTCAAACCCAACTTCAAATAGGCATAACTCCTTCATATGAACTCCTTTTTAGGTCATTCTTGTATCCAAATTGAAGCCCCAGAAGTAAGTTTTCTAATGGTGGAAGCCTTGCATCAAAATTCCAACTGTGAAAAAAGTTACGCATGTTTTGGTGAAGCTGCTCAGTTTCAGTCTAACCAGAATGATGCCTAACTTCAACCAACCATATTTCTCCCATTCGGACTCGGTTTGAGGATATTCTTGAATGCAAAATGAAGCCCCGAAAGTCTTCTTTCCAACGGTGATGGCCTCATAGCTTAAATCCAAGTATACAAAAGGATAGGCCCGATTTAATAAGGGCTGCTCATCTCTCTCTCTTAACGATTCATACCTAATTTCTTCCTCAACTTGGTTTCTTCCCTCTTCTCCTATTTTCTTCAACTCCACACCCCTAAACAAGGTACTTTGAAAGATTTTCCAAAGATTTCATCTCTCTTTCATTCATTTCCACTTTGTCCTTGCTCGGTTTACCAAAAAGTGCAACATTTGACAAAATGCGAGCCTCGGAACATCGTAGAAACTTCTTTTCAAAAATATTTTGAAAGAGAGGGTTTTAAGGTCTAAAATCTTTGGTCAAAATAGTTTTAGTCCAAAAATGGGGTGTAAGGTTGGGATTTGACTCTCTCTCCTTGCCGCAGAAATTGAACTTTTGCTATGCACATCTTACCACCAAGTAAACAATCAGTAGCGCCCAAGTCTTAAGCGCAGTAAAAAATGAGGTGTCTACACATGGCCAAAATGCTATGAAATGATGGCATGAAATGCAAAACAAAGCATGCGCATGCTCTAGCCCACCAACTAAGCATAAAAGCATAACTCTCAAAAGTGCTCAAGGAGTGACAAATGTGGAAGTGTGACAACAATATAAGCACTGAAATCAGGTATGAAATGGTGCCAAACCACTCAAACAACACAAGTATGGCATGCAAGAGCCCTTAAGCATGAAAGCTAGTGAATGGGACTACACAAGAGGCATGCAATGCATGACACAAATGGATGAACCAGCCACAAACATAGCTCAAATAGGTCAAAACCAAGACCAAAACATGCAGAGATGGGAACTCAAAAGGCAAGGCATGCATGCATACAAGCTAGGCCACAAACAAGGCAATAATGCACAACCTTTAAAAGCACTCAAAGAGTGAAAGAAGTGAGAACATGGCAATACTATATGCTCTGAAATAACATGGTAAATGACACCAAATCATGTACATGTCACAAATAAAGCATGCTGGGAGGATCAAAGCTTGAAACTAGCATAGGCACTTGCGCTATAGCTATGCAATACATGAAGCATATGGCCAAGGAAACCCAAAATAGTCCTAGAGCATGTCAAAATGATGCTAAAACATGCATGGATCAGAGCCAAAACAAGCTAGCATGAAGGCGTGAAGCATGGAATATGCAAGGCCAATATGGAGGATTACATTACATCTACCGAAACCAAGCATGGGATGACTTCACCAACAAAAATCAGAGTTATGGCATGTCAAAATAACAAAAAAATTGGGCTAATACCAAGTCAACACATGCTAGAATAATAAGCTCACTCATTAGGCATGGAAGGCTAGTAAAGAGGACTTACACTACAAGTGTAAGAAGCAAATGAGGGATGCTCTAAACAACCAAAAACAAAGTTGTATCATGGAAAAATAGGACCAAATACATACTGAAATGGTGGCCCAAAAGCCTAGGCAAGATGGCATGCACAAAGGCTTATGTTTAAAGCATAAAGCATGAACCCTCCAAAACATTGAATGAATGAAATATGTGAGGGCATGGCAACGAAACATGCTCTAAAATCACATAACAAATGATGCCAAATCATGTGAATAGCTCAAGCAATGCATGCTAGTGGCTTTGAAACTCAAAGCTAGTAAGCATGAATGAACTATAGCTATATAAAGCAAGGCATGCATGGCCCAAAACACTTAAATTAGAGCTTAAACATGGTAAAACATGAACAAAAGCTTCTTGGAGCTGAGCCAAAACATGCTAAAATGATGGTCCAAAAGCATGATGCATGTTAGGCTAGCATGCAAGATTACACTACAAGTGTAGAATGCATGCAAGTGGTGACTCAACCAAGCTAAAACAGAGGTATACCATGTCAAAATAACCCTAAAAACAAGTTGAGAACAAGCCAACACATGCTAGAAAACCATGCTCAAACATAAGGCCAATAAAGCAAGCATCCAAGATACAAGGAGAGGGGATGACCCCCTCCTATTTGGAACCTCAAAACACACTTTCTACTACTGAAATTTCTCTGAGTTTCAGTGGTGAGAAGGTCAAAAAGAGGTGGTCCCAATAGCTTAAAAGGATAGCACAAAACAAGGCCAAACAAGGCACAAGAGGGGGTAGACCACCCCCAACACCAACAAGGCCTTAAACAAACATTTAGAACACTAAAAACCAAAAATTTTTGCAATAGAAAGTTAGGCCTAAATAAGCATGCAAATAGGGCCAAAAGCTTAAACAAAAACCAAGGTTTAAAGGGTTAGAAGCTCACCCTTGTAGAACCACTTCAAAGCTGCAACTCCAGTAACCTTTCTGAGCTCAAACTAGTCCAAAAACACTAAAACCAACTCCTAGGTGCCTCAGCAACAAAAGGATGGTGTTTCACTATGTGTTTGTGTGCAAAAGTAAGAAGAAAAGGGACTTTTGAGCACAAATATGAAGCAAAGGAGCAATATAGAGACAAAGATGTATGTATAGCCCTCAGCCACTTTTTTCTAAACCTGGAGAAGGGAGAGAGGGTCTCCCTTTTATAGAAAAACAAGCCTCAAGCTTGTTGTACAAACTTGAAGCTAGATGTAATCCCTCCATACACGTGTATGGAAGATTGTTTCTATGCTCACCAGCTAGCACAGTTGGCAAGAAAATATCTTTAGGAAACTGCAGGAAAGCGACCGACTAGTTAAAGGGGTCAGCCAGCTACTTTTTCTAGTCAACCAGCTACTTTTTCTGGTCGGCTAGAACAAAAAGTGGTCTCCCAGAAAGAAAAGTGGTCTCCCAGGGGGGAGAGGTGGTCTGCACCAGGAAAGCAACGTGGTGGCATGGTGGGAGACCACTTTTTTCAGCTGCAAACCACTTATAGACCACCAAAAGTGGTTTGCAGGGAAGAAAATTGGCTGGCAGGGAAAAAAAGTCATTTTCAGGGAGAGAAACTGGTTGGCAGGGAAGAAAAGTGGTTTTCAAGGAGAGAAACTGGTCTCCCACCCTCATTCCACCCTCCAAGCAAGAAAAACAAGGTTTGTGCCAAAAACAAACCAAAAAGGATGAAAGACGAAAGTCCACGGGACAAGGTGCGTAGCTGGAAGCCTCGAAAACTAGTCTACAGGCACCAAAACTGGTCTCCCAGACCTCTGTGTCCCTTTACACCAAAGCAACAGGACATGGTTCGAAAACCAAGCCAAGAGAAGAACGGTAAGCGGTCCCGAGACAAGGCGCGCGGCCGAAGACTCCGGAAACTGGAAACTAGTCTCCGATAGGAAAAAGTGGTCTACGAACCTCTCTCTCCCTCCAGGCAAGGGAAAACAAGGTTTGGTTCAAAACCAAACCAAAAGAGAAGCAAGACAAGGCACACGGCCGAAGGCTTCGGAAACCGGAAACTAGCCTACAATTGGGAAAAGTGGTCTACGGACCTCTCTTCCCCTCCAGGCAAGGTCAACAAGGCATGGTCCATGAACCAAGCCAAAACACAAAGAGTTCAGAGGCCCGGAGGCAAGGCACTCAGCCGAAAACTCTGGAAACTCGAAATGAGCACAAACATGCGCGATCACCGAGCGCTCAATCGATGACGTCTGAGTCTTAAAGTCGGTCAAAAATGGAGTGTCTACAGTTGCCTCTCTTTGACAGAACTCGAAAGTCAATAAGTGACAGGAGTGAATGTCAAAGCCCAGAGACGACCCATTTTTGACAAGGCCGAAGACTTAGACAAATAGGCAAGATAACAAAGAGATGCACCCGCAGGCAGGGGCAAAATGCAAATGACATGCACAAGGCCGAACATAACTTATGATTATGCAAAGAGAGCTGTAATGAAGCAAATATGCAAAATAAATGCAACATTTTAAGTAAGCGAATAAGAAACAACAGTCTCGCACATTCCAACAAAAATGGCGTAAGAAAATTATACAATTCTCACTGCGTCTCATGCAGAGAAGGCTAAGAGTGACCATCGAGAACACCCCAAAGTCTCCAACAAAACACCTTCAGAGGATTTAAGGTCTTCTAGACTAGAGAGTGCACAAGACAGTGCGAGTGGAGATACAGGACTTAAGGTCTTTTAGACCAGAGGATTTAAGGTCTCCCAGACCAGAGAGTGCACAAGGCAGTGCGAGTGATACAAAAATACAATGTGCACAAGATAGTGCGATGCAGAGTGAATGCACAAAACAATGCTATACAGGTGCACAAGACAGTGCAATGTGGATTAAATGCACGAAACAGTGCGATGCAATGCACTAACAAGTTCAGGTAAGGTGCGCAAGATAGCGCGATGCAATGCACAAACAAATGCAGAAAAGGTGCGCCCAACAGCGCGAGCAATGCATTAACAAGTGCAGGTAAGATGCGTAAAAAAGCGTGAACAATGCACAAACAAGTGCAGAAAAGGTGCGCAAGAAAGCGCGAGCAATGCACTAACAAGTGCTACAAGCATTTTCTATGCAAGATGAGAGCATGCAATGAATGCCACAGGATAGTGCGATGTGTAAGAAAGCGCGAGTATAAACTACACAAAATAGTGCAATGTGCAAAAAAGCACGAGTGATAAACTGCACAAAACAGTGCGATGCGCAAGAGTGCATGAGTGATAAACTGCACAAAACAGTGCGATGCGCAAGAGAGCACGAGTGATAAACTGCACAAAACAGTGCAATGCGCAAGAGAGCACGAGTGTAAACTGCACAAAACAGTGCGATACGTAAGAAAGCACGAGTAATTTTGAAATGTACTAAACAGTGCGATGCACTAAATAGCGCGACTGATTTGAAATGCACTAAACAGTGCGATACGCTAAACAGCGCGAGTGATTTGAAATGCACTAAATAGTGCGATGCGCTAAACAACGCGAGTGTAATGCAATGCACAAGATAGTGCGAGTGAAACACAACCACAAGATGCACAAGACAGTGCGAGTGAGATACAAAGTGTAAGTGCACAAGACAGTGCGAGGAAGGTGCACAAAAGAAGTGCGATAAAAAGCATCTTCTATGCAAGTAAGGTGCACAAAAAAGTGCGATAAATGCATCTTCTCTGCAAGTAAGGTGCACAAAAAAGTGCAATAAAATGCATGTTCTATGCAAATGAGGTGCATTTTCTATGCGAAAGATACGAGCATTTTCTATGCAAGTATAGAAGAGTGCATTTTCTATGCAACATGGAAAGCATATTCTATGCAATATTGAAAGCATATTCTATGCATGAGACAGGCATATTCTATGCAACATTGAAAGCATATTCTATGCATGATTGAAAGCAAAGCATATTCTACACGGAATCGAAAGCAAGCATATTCTATGCATGAATCATAACAATGTGCGGCACGCATGCAACAGAAGTGTATATGAAAGTGCACATTCTATGCAATAGAGGGGCATCAAACATGTACTCTGGTGCCTCCGATTTATCTCTCGGAGGGCTTTGCAACACACTCAGCTCGAAAAGGGGACACCCTGTTTATATTGACAAGAGATAACATCTGCATGTAAAAACCACGGATGCCGTTTTTCTTCCCGATCATATTCACAACTTTCCCTATTCTCTAACAGGGTGACAGACTAGGTTGGTTCAGTATCCAGAATTGAGGTACATACACGCTATCTCAACCTATGGGGCTTCTATACAGATTTCAAGCCGGGGATACACCCCTGGGTATTTAAACCAGACTTTAGTCTCGGAAATTCCGAACCTTTGCGTTCTAGGCATCAGCCATTCGAACTCTAGTTTCCACCGTCGCAGTTGATCTCCTAGGAACTCATTACAAACACGGCCGAGATACCCCCAGCAGGGAATGGTACTCAAGGAGAGCACTTCTGATCGCCATTCTGGCATTGAAACAGACTTGAACTCGAGCTTGAGTTAGAGGCACACTCATACTTCGAAGCATTGATAAGGCCTAGGGAGGTGCATCCAGAGTACAATCACGGAATTTGAAACAAACTCAGATGCTCCGATTTTTCCTCTTTTCTTTTGCTTTGCAGTCTGGAACCTATATAGCTTCAGATAGGTCCTGGTTTTACTGTTCTCACATGACCTGGGTTGAACCCTGCAGTTTTGTGAAAGAACAAATCCTATTTTGCACATATGTGGAGAATGGCACAGCACTTTGAGCACAAAACGATTTATTTTTGAAATTAAAATGAGAAAAGGATTCTCAACCGGGTATTGAGCCTACAACTGACCACAGCCAAAATGACTCAACAATGGAAAACAAAGGTAAAACAAGCTAAACACATCTGTTGACACTCGAAACGACTCAAAACAAGAATCGAGACAGACAAAACACAAAAAAACACAAGACTCAAATGTGCACAGGGAGCCTGTTTCTCCGGGTATTCTTTCCCACCCTTTCTCATTTGTGATTCTCACATCACTCGGCCCTCAGGCTCTGTTTTTCTGAAAAAGCCCTTTTCTCACTTTTTCTCTTAGCACACATCTCTCTATTCTTCAATCTCTCATTTTTTATCCCTCCCTTGGGTGGTTGATGGATAAACAAGAAGTTGCGGGCTCTTGCCCCTAGCATTCTGCTAGATTCTTCTTCTTCCACTCACAACAGTGAGCTTTCCCACAGAGGGGTTGTGATGTGGCTAGACGTGCAACAGATTAGGAACTGACATCGATTAATGATGCGCTTGGCCAGCTCGGATGTGATCAGACCTGCCCAGATGAGGGAGTGGAATATCTTGATCCATTCCAATTCGTGCTTTGCACTTAACTTGATACCTCGCTGCTCGGAGGATGAGAGAGCTTTCGGCCCTTTGCTGTTAGCTTCAGTTGTGGCCTTTTCTGGCAAGTAGTGTGCCCTTCCTGGCAAGTAAGTTGACAATGGAAAAAAGACAGAACACCAGACTCAACTGTGCCCCTAGTTCATCATTTTGACCATTTTTTGTTTTGGTTTTCTACTAAAACAATTTTGACCAATATGAGAGTTAGATTGACATACTTGTTCAACTTTTTGATTTGAAATTATGCAAGTCAAGCTATGAGCACTGAAAATTTTACTTTTTTGGGTCCAAGAAATGGTCCAGTTTTGAAAAAATGGAATAATTTTCAAGAGAAAACTAGTTGACCTCATTAAAAATTCTCAAAAACTATTTTTACAAACGGCCACTGCTTGACCAACACAGAATTTACTCTTAAGATGCACAACCTCAGATCCAAAACAATGGAAAATTGCCCCTTGTCTAAATGGCACTGCACGGCAACGGAAAGTTGCCCCTTGTTTGAATAGCACCGCAGCACATTATATGGCAACGGAAAGTTGCCCCTTGTTTGAATAGCACCGCAGCACACTATAACCAGCTCTCATTGTGAAAATTACCACCGAACACTCAGATACAGCGAAGACAAAGATGACCCGTTCAATCTCATAGACAGGACAGTTGAATTTGAAGTGTTTTACGGCTAGACTTCAGAATGAAGTTACCTACATATCCCAAAGATGGAAATCAAGCCTGACGTAGTTCCAGGTTAAGGTAAAATCGGGTATTAACCTCTCCTTTTGCGCTCTAACTTTTGCCAAGGCCGCCATTCCGGGTTTTCAACCTTGAGAGCTCTGTTTTTCTTTTCTTTTCTTCTTTTCTAATCTTTTTTTTTTCATTTTCCTCATTTTTCTTCTTTTCTTTTTTCAATCTTTGCACTTTTTCTTTTTTGTTCTTTTTCTTCTTTTTCTTGCTCTAACTTTTTCATGCGTCGCCCTTTCGGGTTTTCGGCCCAACGAGCCTCTCAAGGGTAAAAAGTGTAACAAGTCAATGTTGAACGGTCCTAGGATCTCGAATCCATTTGAATCCAAGGGAATGGCTGCTGTTTGCTAATGATGTAGGAATCCATCCAACCGGGTCTGAATTGCCCCCAGTGTTGTGGATAGGAACCCGATTGTCCTTCAACAATACTTTCTTCTTTCCTCCCTTCTGGGATTTGGCATTCTTCCCGATCTTCGTTAACTTGAGAAATGTCCCAATTTTTTACTCTTCGAGCACATCTGACATTTTTTGCCCCTAGTTCAAGGTCTGCTTCTTATCCAGCTTTGCAAGTTTTCTTTTGATCATGTCTGACCTTCTTGCCTCTAGTTCAAGGGTTGCTTCAAATCTGGCCATACACGCCTCACATTGTGGTTGACCGTTGAACATTCTGAATCCAAGTTCAAGGTTTGAAAGCAAAATGGCTTGAGTATTGAGGCTGAGAGCGATCCTAAGCTGCACAATCTCAAAATCAATTCCACAAAGGTCTTTCATTTCTTTTCTTCTTTTCTCATCTTTTCTTTTCATTTTCGTCATTTTATTTCTGTTCTTTTTCAATCTTTGCATTTTTTCTTTTTTGTTCTTTTTCTTCTTTTTCTTGCTCTAACTTTTGCCTGCGTCGCCCTTCCGGGTTTTCGGCCCAGCGAGCCTCTCAAGGGTAAAAAGTGTAACAAGTCCATGTTGAATGCTCGTAGGATCTCGAATCCAACTGAATCCAAAGGAATGGCAACAGTTTGCTAATGATGTAGGAGTCCATCCAATCGGGTCTGAATTACCCCCAGTGTTGTGGATAAGAACTCGATTGTCCTTCAACAATACTTTCTTCTTTCCTCCCTTCTGGGATTTGGCATTCTTGCCGATCTTCGTTAACTTGAGAAATGTCCCAAGTTTTTACTCTTCGAGCACATCTGACATTTTTTGCCCCTAGTTCAAGGTCTGCTTCTTATCCACCTTTGCAAGCTTTCTTTTGATCATGTCTGACCTTCTTGCCCCTAGTTCAAGGGTTGCTTCAAATCTGGCCATACAGGCCTCACATTGTGGTTGACCGTTGAACATTCTGAATCCAAGTTCAAGGTTTGAAAGCAAAATGGTTTGAGTATTGAGGCTGAGAGCGATCCTAAGCTGCACAATCTCAAAATCAATTCCATACAGGTCTTTCATTTATTTTCTACTTTTCTCATCTTTTCTTTTCATTTTCTTCATTTTTCTTCTTTTCTTTTTTCAATCTTTGCATTTTTTCTTTTTTGTTCTTTTTCTTGCTCTAACTTTAGCCTGCGTCGCCCTTTCGATTTTTTGGCCCAGCGAGCCTCTCAAGGGTAAAAAGTGTAACAAGTCCATGTTGAATGGTCGTAGGATCTCGAATCCATCTGAATCCAAGGGAATGGCTGCTGTTTGCTAATGATGTAGGAGTCCATCCAACCGGGTCTGAATTGCCCCCAGTGTTGTGGATAGGAACTCGATTGTCCTTCAACAATACTTTCTTCTTTCCTCCCTTCTGGGATTTGGCATTCTTCCCGATCTTCGTTAACTTGAGAAATGTCCCAATTTTTTACTCTTCGAGCACATTTGACATTTTTTGCCCCTAGTTCAAGTTCTGCTTCTTATCCAGCTTTACAAGCTTTCTTTTGATCATGTCTGACCTTCTTGCCCCTAGTTCAAGGGTTGCTTCAAATCTGGCCATACACGCCTCACATTGTGGTTGACCGTTGAACATTCTGAATCCAAGTTCAAGGTTTGAAAGCAAAATGGGTTGAGTATTGAGGCTGAGAACGATCCTAAGCTGCACAATATCAAAATCAATTCCACACAGGTCTTTCATTTCTTTTCTTCTTTTCTCATCTTTTCTTTTCATTTTCTTCATTTTTCTTCTTTTCTTTTTTCAATCTTTGCATTTTTTCTTTTTTGTTCTTTTTCTTCTTTTTCTTGCTCTAACTTTTTCCTGCGTCGCCCTTTCGGGTTTTCGGCCCAGCGAGCCTCTCAAGGGTAAAAAGTGTAACAAGTCCATGTTGAATGGTCATAGGATCTTGAATCCATCTGAATCCAAGAGAATGGCTACTGTTTGCTAATGATGTAGAAGTCCATCTAACCGGGTCTAAATTGCCCCCAGTGTTGTGGATAGGAACTCGATTGTCCTTCAACAATACTTTCCTTTTTCCTCCCTTCTGCGATTTGGCATTCTTGCCGATCTTCGTTAACTTGAGAAATGTCCCAATTTTTTACTCTTCGAGCACATCTGACATTTTTTGCCCCTAGTTCAAGGTCTGCTTCTTATCCAGCTTTGCAAGCTTTCTTTTGATCATGTCTGACCTTCTTGCCCCTAGTTCAAGGGTTGCTTCAAATCTGGCCATACAGGCCTCACATTGTGGTTGACCGTTGAACATTCTGAATCCAAGTTCAAGGTTTGAAAGCAAAATGGGTTGAGTATTGAGGGTGAGAGCGATCCTAAGCTGCACAATCTCAAAATCAATTCCACACAGGTCTTTCATTTCTTTTCTTCTTTTCTCATCTTTTCTTTTCATTTTCTTCATTTTTTTTCTTTTCTTTTTTCAATCTTTGCATTTTTTCTTTTTTGTTCTTTTTCTTCTTTTTCTTGCTCTAACTTTTGCCTGCGTCGCCCTTCCGGGTTTTCGGCCCAGCGAGCCTCTCAAGGGTAAAAAGTGTAACAAGTCCATGTTGAATGGTCGTAGGATCTCGAATCCATCTGAATCCAAGGGAATGGCTGCTGTTTGCTAATGATGTAGGAGTCCATCCAACCGGGTCTGAATTGCCCCCAGCGTTGTGGATAGGAACTCGATTGTCCTTCAACAATACTTTCTTATTTCCTCCCTTCTGAGATTTGGTATTCTCGCCGATCTTCGTTAACTTGAGAAATGTCCCAATTTATTCCTGTTCGAGCAAATCTGACATTTTTTGCCCCTAGTTCAAGGTATGCTTCTTATGTAGCTTTGCAAGCTTTCTTTTGATCATGTCTGACCTTCTTGCCCCTAGTTCAAGGGTTGCTTCAAATCTGGCCATACAGGCCTCACATTGTGGTTGACCGTTGAACATTCTGAATCCAAGTTCAAGGTTTGAAAGCAAAATGGGTTGAGTATTGAGGCTGAGAACGATCCTAAGCTGCACAATCTCAAAATCAATTCCACACAGGTCTTTCATTTCTTTTCTTCTTTTCTCATCTTTTCTTTTCATTTTCTTCATTTTTCTTCTTTTCTTTTTTCAATCTTTGCATTTTTTCTTTTTTGTTCTTTTTATTCTTTTTCTTGCTCTAACTTTCGCCTGCGTCGCCCTTCCGGTTTTACGGCCCAGCGAGCCTCTCAAGGGTAAAAAGTGTAACAAGTCCATGTTGAATGGTCGTAGGATCTCGAATCCATCTAAATCCAAGGGAATGGCTGCTGTTTGCTAATGATGTAAGAGTCCATCCAACCGGGTCTGAATTGCCCCCAGTGTTGTGGCTTGAAACTCGATTGTCCTTCAACAATACTTTCTTCTTTCCTCTCTTCTGGGATTTGGCATTCTTCCCGATCTTCGTTAACTTGAGAAATGTCCCAATTTTTTCTTGTTCGACCAAATCTGACATTTTTTGCCCCTAGTTCAAGGTATGCTTCTTATCTAGCTTTGCAAGCTTTCTTTTGATCATGTCTGACCTTCTTGCCCCTAGTTCAAGGGTTGCTTCAAATTTGGCCATACAGGCCTCACATTGTGGTTGACCGTTGAACATTCTGAATCCAAGTTCAAGGTTTGAAAGCAAAATGGCTTGAGTATTGAGGCTGAGAGCGATCCTAAGCTGCACAATCTCAAAATCAATTCCATACAGGTCTTTCATTTATTTTCTACTTTTCTCATCTTTTCTTTTCATTTTCTTCATTTTTCTTCTTTTCTTTTTTCAATCTTTGCACTTTTTCTTTTTTGTTCTTTTTCTTCTTTTTCTTGCTCTAACTTTCGCCTGCGTCGCCCTTCCGGTTTTTTGCCCCAGTGAGCCTCTCAAGGGTAAAAAGTGTAACAAGTCCATGTTGAATGGTCGTAGGATCTCGAATCCATCTGAATCCAAGGGAATGGCTGCTGTTTGTTAATGATGTAAGAGTCCATCCAGCCGGGTCTGAATTGCCCCCAGTGTTGTGGATAGGAACTTGATTGTCCTTCAACAATACTTTCTTCTTTCCTCCCTTCTGGGATTTGGCATTCTTCCCGATCTTCGTTAACTTGAGAAATGTCCCAATTTATTCCTGTTCGAGCAAATCTGACATTTTTTGCCCCTAGTTCAAGGTATGCTTCTTATGTAGCTTTGCAAGCTTTCTTTTGATCATGTCTGACCTTCTTGCCCCTAGTTCAAGGGTTGCTTCAAATCTGGCCATACAGGCCTCACATTGTGGTTGACCGTTGAACATTCTGAATCCAAGTTCAAGGTTTGAAAGCAAAATGGGTTGAGTATTGAGGCTGAGAGCGATCCTAAGCTACACAATCTCAAAATCAATTCCATACAGGTCTTTCATTTATTTTCTTCTCTTCTCATCTTTTCTTTTCATTTTCTTCATTTTTCTTCTTTTCTTTTTTCAATCATTGCACTTTTTCTTTTTTGTTCTTTTTATTCTTTTTCTTGCTCTAACTTTCGCCTGCGTCGCCCTTCCGGTTTTACGGCCCAGCGAGCCTCTCAAGGGTAAAAAGTGTAACAAGTCCATGTTGAATGGTCGTAGGATCTCGAATCCATCTGAATCCAAGGGAATGGCTGCTGTTTGCTAATGATGTAGGAGTCCGTCCAACCGGGTCTGAATTGCCCCTAGTGTTGTGGATAGGAACTCGATTGTCCTTCAACAATACTTTCTTTTTTCCTCCCTTCTGGGATTTGGCATTCTCGCCGATCTTCGATAACTTGAGAAATGTCCTAATTTTTTCTTGTTCGACCAAATCTGACATTTTTTGCCCCTAGTTCAAGGTATGCTTCTTTTCTAGCTTTGCAAGCTTTCTTTTGATCATGTCTGACCTTCTTGCCCCTAGTTCAAGGGTTGCTTCAAATCTGGCCATACAGGCCTCACATTGTGGTTGACCGTTGAACATTCTGAATCCAAGTTCAAGGTTTGAAAGCAAAATGGCTTGAGTATTGAGGCTGAGAGCGATCCTAAGCTGCACAATCTCAAAATCAATTCCATACAGGTCTTTCATTTAATTTCTACTTTTCTCATCTTTTCTTTTCATTTTCTTCATTTTTTCTTTTCTTTTTCAATCTTTGCATTTTTCTTTTTGTTCTTTTTCTTCTTTTTCTTGCTCTAACTTTTGCCTGCGTCGCCCTTCCGGGTTTTTCGGCCCAGCGAGCCTCTCAAGGGTAAAAAGTGTAACAAGTCCATGTTGAATGGTCGAAGGATCTTGAATCCATCTGAATCCAAGGGAATGGCTGCTGTTTGCTAATGATGTAGCAGTCCATCGGTAGTCCGAATTGCCCCGGTGTTGTGGATAGGAACTTGATTGTCCTTCAACAATACTTTCTTCTTTCCTCCCTTCTGGGATTTGGCATTCTTCCCGATCTTCGTTAACTTGAGAAATGTGCCAATTTTTTACTCTTCGAGCACATCTGACATTTTTTCCCCTAGTTCAAGGTCTGCTTCTTCTCCAGCTTTACAAGCTTTCTTTTGATCATGTTTGACCTTCTTGCCCCTAGTTCAAGGGTTGCTTCAAATCTGGCCATACACGCCTCACATTGTGCTTGACCGTTGAACATTCTGAATCCAAGTTCAAGGTTTGAAAGCAAAATGGCTTGAGTATTGAGGCTGAGAACGATCCTAAGCTGCACAATATCAAAATCAATTCCACACAAGTCTTTTATTTCTTTTCTTCTTTTCTCATCTTTTGTTTTCATTTTCTTCATTTTGCTTCTTTTCTTTTTTCAATCTTTGCATTTTTTCTTTTTTCTTCTTTTTCTTCTTTTTCTTGCCCTAACTTTTGCCTGCGTCGGCCTGCCGGTTTTCGGCCCAGCGAGCCTCTCAAGGGTAAAAAGTGTAACAAGTCCATGTTGAATGGTCGTAGGATCTTGAATCCATCTGAATCCAAGAGTATGCTACTGTTTGCTAATGATGTAGGAGTCCCTCTAACCGGGTCTAAATTGCCCCCAGCGTTGTGGATAGGAACTCGATTGTCCTTCAACAATACTTTCTTCTTTCCTCCCTTCTGAGATTTGGTATTCTCGCCGATCTTCGTTAACTTGAGAAATGTCCCAATTTATTCCTGTTCGAGCAAATCTGACATTTTTTGCCCCTAGTTCAAGGTCTGCTTCTTATCTAGCTTTGCAAGCTTTCTTTTGATCATGTCTGACCTTCTTGCCCCTAGTTCAAGGGTTGCTTCAAATCTGGCCATACAGGCCTCACATTGTGGTTGACCGTTGAACATTCTGAATCCAAGTTCAAGGTTTGAAAGCAAAATGGGTTGAGTATTGAGGCTGAGAGCGATCCTAAGTTCCACAATCTCAAAATCAATTCCACACTGGTCTTTCATTTCTTTTCTTCTTTTCTAATCTTTTTTTTCATTTTCGTCATTTTTTTTCTTTTCTTTTTTCTATCTTTGCATTTTTTCTTTTTTGTTCTTTTTCTTCTTTTTCTTGCTCTAACTTTTGCCTGCGTCGCCCTTCCGGGTTTTCGGCCCAGCGAGCCTCTCAAGGGTAAAAAGTGTAACAAGTCCATGTTGAATGCTCGTAGGATCTCGAATCCATCTGAATCCAAAGGAATGGCTACTGTTTGCTAATGATGTAGGAGTCCATCCAATCGGGTCTGAATTGCCCCCAGTGTTGTGGATAGGAACTCGATTGTCCTTCAACAATACTTTCTTCTTTCCTCCCTTCTGGGATTTGGCATTCTTGCCGATCTTCGTTAACTTGAGAAATGTCCCAACTTTTTACTCTTCGAGCACATCTGACATTTTTTGCCCCTAGTTCAAGGTCTGCTTCATATCCAGCTTTGCAAGCTTTCTTTTGATCATGTCTGACCTTCTTGCCCCTAGTTCAAGGGTTGCTTCAAATCTGGCCATACGGGCCTCACATTGTGGTTGACCGTTGAACATTCTGAATCCAAGTTCAAGGTTTGAAAGCAAAATGGGTTGACTATTGAGGCTAAGAGCGACCCTAAGCTGCACAATCTCAAAATCAATTCCACACAGGTCTTTCATTTCTTTTCTTCTTTTCTCAACTTTTCTTTTCATTTTCGTCATTTTTTTTCTTTTCTTTTTTCAATCTTTGCATTTTTTTCTTTTTTGTTCTTTTTCTTCTTTTCCTTGCTCTAACTTTTGGCTGCGTCGCCCTTCCGGGTTTTCAGCCCAGCGAGCCTCTAAAGAGTAAAAAGTGTCACAAGTCCATGTTGAATGGTCGTAGGATCTCGAATCCATCTGAATCCAAGGAAATGGCTGCTATTTGCTAATGATGTAGGAGTCCATCCAACCGGGTCTGAATTGCCCCCAGCGTTGTGGATAGGAACTCGATTGTCCTTCAACAATACTTTCTTCTTTCCTCCCTTCTGGGATTTGGCATTCTCGCCGATCTTCGTTAACTTGAGAAATGTCCCAATTTTTTCCTGTTCGAGCAAATCTGACATTTTTTGCCCCTAGTTCAAGGTCTGCTTCTTATCTAGCTTTGCAAGCATTCTTTTGATCATGTCTGACCGTCTTGCCCCTAGTTCAAGGGTTGCTTCAAATCTGGCCATACAGGCCTCACATTGTGGTTGACAATTGAACATTCTGAATCCAAGTTCAAGGTTTGAAAGCAAAATGGCTTGAGTATTGAGGCTGAGAGCAATCCTAAGCTGCACAATCTCAAAATCAATTCCATACCGGTCTTTCATTTATTTTCTTCTTTTCTCATCTTTTCTTTTCATTTTCTTCATTTTTCTTCTTTTCTTTTTTCAATCTTTGCATTTTTTCTTTTTTGTTCTTTTTCTTCTTTTTCTTGCTCTAACTTTTGCCTGCGTCGCCCTTCCGGTTTTTTAGCCCAACGAGCCTCTCAAGCGTAAAAAGTGTAACAAGTGCTTGTTGAATGGTCGTAGGATCTCGAATCCATCTGAATCCAAGGGAATGGCTGCTGTTTGCTAACGATGTAAGAGTCCATCCAACCGGGTCTGAATTGCCCCCAGTGTTGTGGCTTGAAACTCGATTGTCCTTCAACAATACTTTCTTCTTTCCTCTCTTCTGGGATTTGGCATTCTTCCCGATCTTCGTTAACTTGAGGAATGTCCCAATTTTTTACTCTTCAAGCACATCTGACATTTTTTGCCCCTAGTTCAAGGTCTGCTTCTTATCCAGCTTTGCAAGCTTTCTTTTGATCATGTCTGACCTTCTTGCCCCTTGTTCGAGGGTTGCTTAAAATCTGGCCATACAGGCCTCACATTGTGGTTGACCGTTGACCATTCTGAATCCAAGTTCAAGGTTTGAAAGCAAAATGGGTTGAGTATTGAGGCTGAGAGCGATCCTAAGCGGCACAATCTCAAAATCAATTCCACACAGGTCTTTCATTTCCTTTCTTCTTTTCTCATCTTTTCTTTTCATTTTTGTCATTTTTTTCCATTTCTTTTTTCAATCTTTGCATTTTTTCTTTTTTGTTCTTTTTCTTTTTTTTCTTGCTCTAACGTTTGCCTGCGTGGCCCTTCCGGGTTTTCGGCCCAGCGAGCCTCTCAAGGGTAAAAAGTGTAACAAGTCCATGTTGAATGGTCGTAGGATCTCGAATCCATCTGAATCTAAGGAAATGGCTGCTGTTTGCTAATGATGTAGGAGTCCATCCAACCGGGTCTGAATTGCCCCCAGCGTTGTATATAGGAACTCGATTGTCCTTCAACAATACTTTCTTCTTTCCTCCCTTCTGGGATTTGGCATTCTCGTCGATCTTCATTAACTTGAGAAATGTCCCAATTTTTTCCTGTTCGAGCAAATCTGACATTTTTTGCCCCTAGTTCAAGGTCTGCGTCTTATCTAGCTTTGCAAGCTTTGTTTTGATCATGTCTAACCTTCTTGCCCCTAGTTCAAGGGTTGCTTCAAATCTGGCCATACATGCCTCACATTGTGGTTGACCGTTGAACATTCTGAATCCAAGTTCAAGGTTTGAAAGCAAAATGGCTTGAGTATTGAGGCTGAGAGCGATCCTAAGCTGCACAATATCAAAATCAATTCCATACAGGTCTTTCATTTATTTTCTTCTTTTCTCATCTTTTCTTTTCATTTTCTTCATTTTTCTTCTTTTCTTTTTTCAATCTTTGCATTTTTTCTTTTTTGTTCTTTTTCTTGCTCTAACTTTTGCCTGCGTCGCCCTTCCGGTTTTTTGGCCCAGCGAGCCTCTCAAGGGTAAAAAGTGTAACAAGTCCATGTTGAATGGTCGTACGATCTCGAATCCATCTAAATCCAAGGGAATGGCTGCTGTTTGCTAATGATGTAAGAGTCCATCCAACCGGGTCTGAATTGCCCCCAGTGTTGTGGCTTGAAACTGGATTGTCCTTCAACAATACTTTCTTCTTTCCTCTCTTCTGGGATTTAGCATTCTTCCCGATCTTCGTTAACTTGAGAAATGTCCCAATTTTTTACTCTTCGAGCACATCTGACATTTTTTTCCCCTAGTTCAAGGTCTGCTTCTTATCCAGCTTTACAAGCTTTCTTTTGATCATGTCTAACCTTCTTGCCCCTAGTTCAAAGGTTGCTTCAAATCTGGCCATACAGGCCTCACATTGTGGTTGACCGTTGAACATTCTGAATCCATGTTCAAGGTTTGAAAGCAAAATTGGTTGAGTATTGAGGCTGAGAATGATCCTAAGCTGCACAATCTCAAAATCAATTCCACACAGGTCTTTCATTTCTTTTCTTCTTTTCTCATCTTTTCTTTTCATTTTCTTCATTTTTCTTCTTTTCTTTTTTCAATCTTTGCATTTTTTCTTTTTTGTTCTTTTTCTTCTTTTTCTTGCTCTAACTTTTGCCTGCGTCGCCCTTCCGGGTTTTTCGGCCCAGCGAGCCTCTCAAGGGTAAAAAGTGTAACAAGTCCATGTTGAATGGTCGAAGGATCTTGAATCCATCTGAATCCAAGGGAATGGCTGCTGTTTGCTAATGATGTAGCAGTCCATCCAATCGGGTCTGAATTGCCCCCAGTATTGTGGATAGGAACTCGATTGTCCTTCAACAATACTTTCTTTTTTCCTCCCTTCTAGGATTTGGCATTCTTCCCGATCTTCGTTAACTTGAGAAATGTCCCAATTTTTTACTCTTCGAGCACATCTGACATTTTTTGCCCCTAGTTCAAGGTCTGCTTCTTATCCAGCTTTGCAAGCTTTCTTTTGATCATGTCTGACCTTCTTGCCCCTAGTTCAAGGGTTGCTTCAAATCTGGCCATACAGGCCTCACATTGTGGTTGACCGTTGAACATTCTGAATCCAAGTTCAAGGTTTGAAAGCAAAATGGGTTGAGTATTGAGGCTGAGAGCGATCCTAAGCTGCACAATCTCAAAATCAATTCCATATAGGTCTTTCATTTATTTTCTTCTTTTCTTATCTTTTCTTTTCATTTTCTTCATTTTTCTTCTTTTCTTTTTTCAATCTTTGCATTTTTTCTTTTTTGTTCTTTTTCTTCTTTTTCTTGCTCTAACTTTTGCCTGCGTCGCCCTTCCGGATTTTCGGCCCAGCAAACCTCTCAAGGGTAAAAAGTGTAACAAGTCCATGTTGAATGGTCGTAGGATCTCGAATCCATCTGAATCCAAGGGAATGGCTGTTGTTTTCTAATGATATAGGAGTCCATCCAACCGGGTCTGAATTGCCCCCAGTGTTATGGATAGGAACTCGATTGTCCTTCAACAATACTTTCTTCTTTCCTCCCTTCTGGGATTTGGCATTTTTGCCGATCTTCGTTAACTTGAGAAATGTCCCAATTTTTTACTCTTTGAGCACATCTGATATTTTTTGCCCCTATTTCAAGGTCTGTTTCTTATCCAGCTTTGCAAGCTTTCTTTTGATCTTGTCTGACCTTCTTGCCCCTAGTTCAAAGGTTGCTTCAAATCTGGCCATATAGGCCTCACATTGTGGTTGACCGTTGAACATTTTGAATCCAAGTTCAAGGTTTGAAAGCAAAATGGGTTGAGTCTTGAGGCTGAGAGCGATCCTAAGCTGCACAATCTCAAAATCGATTCCACACAAGTCTTTGCGGGACCATGCAAAAAAAATTTTTGAAATCTTTTAAGAAAGCGACTAGTCGCTCGCATTGAAGACAATGTAGAATCAATCTAGATCAAGCCAGGATCCTTGTTAGTACTCAGATTAACAAATATGATTTCATTCATTAAGGGCTCCGCATGCCTCTCTTCCTCTCAGTTTGATCAAATTTTTGCAAATCCCGAGGAATTCCTTCCTCTCTGTTTTCATTACAGTGTGCAAAAAGTTTTGAAAAATTTAGGTCAATGCAATGATTTCAAGGCACAGAAAAGACACAATTTTTAGTCAAATACTGCCATCTTATTCAAAACTTCTGGCACAACTAGCACAAAGGCAAAAATAGACGCAAAATGGTAAAAATCAGTGCTGTTTCATTTAAAACTGTTGGCCCAACTGGCTCCAAGGTAGAAACAGACTCAATGGAAAGCGAAAAGACAAACACAAAACAAGCAAGTGATGTCCGAGGTAACACCCCCGAAATCACCCGACTCCAACATAACAAGACTGACTCGACACAACAAGACAGACTCAACTGACTTAGTACAAAAAGACTGACTCAATACACCTAAACAAGACTGACCCAATACCCAAGTCAGAATGTAAAAAAAAAAAACTAGCATTTGCACAATGCTCAAAACAGTGTGTGCCATACGCCACAGTCGGAGTAAACTGGGTGTCATCCGTAGGTGGTTCATCCCCCGATCACATCACCTTATCTCCCAAGCTCATCGATCCAGTACTGATAGACTTTGCAGGACCTGGTGTGACAATTGCCTCGTTGTCAATCAGATCTTGTATTTCGTGGCGAAGACGAAAACACATGTCAGTGTCATGGCTGGCTTGTTGATGAAAGGCACAGTACTTGGCTGGATCATGGGAGAGAGAAAGTTTATTCGATAATGGCCGCGGCTCCAGGGGCTTCAGATACCCCTTTTCAATCAAGACCCTCAGGGTCGTTGACAGAGACATGTACAGTGGGGTGAACACCCTCTGGCCCCGAGGTGGGTATTTGGCAGGTTGTGAGCTGGTTGTGTTGGATGTACCGGCAAAAGGGGCAGCAGGTGCTGACTTTTGATGATCTCTTTCGAGTGTAGGATTGGAGCTGAAAGGGGTGTTTCTGGTACGACATCCCTTGTCTCGGCTTGCCCCTTGATTTAGACTGCCCCCAATTTGAGTGGCAAAAGTATCATCCACAGTTTTTGTAACCACTGTAAGCACTTGCTATTTGTTCAGTCCCTCGGCTTTCAAAGCTTCAACAGCCCACTAAAGGTGTTTATGGGGACCAATGCATGCCCCTACCTTGTTCTTACCACTTGCCTCCACCTTGCCAAGGGATTAGGTCGCTATATCAAAGTGAAGCCCAGTTGTTGTTGACATGTTGTCACCCAGACCTGGGATGGCTTTAGGTTGGCCATTTTCAGTTTCAAATGCAGCTTGCCCCAAGACTGGAGATCCTTTTCTCGCATGTGATGTGGTCAATAACAGAGCCAATATTCCAAAGGCTAGATCTTCCACTGTTCTCTGAAGATCTTCGATCATTCTCATCAGTTCAGAAGTAATGGGTTCACGGGTTTGGGATGATTGCGATTCGAATGCATTCATCATGCATAAGTCCATGCTAACCGAGATAAACACCTCAGGCTTAGGTAGATGGGCCGGGGTGATGTATATGCTCGGGTTGTAAGCAGATGGCAATATATAGATGAGGTTGAGGTAGGCAGGAGATGTTTAGTCATTGGGGTCTGGAGGTAGAGCTATCGTCCGGTTGTCGATCAGATTCTGGACCTCATGACGAAGGCGGTAACAACGATCAATGCCATGACCATGCTGTTGATGATACATGCAGTATTTGGAGGGGTTATGTCTGGCAAGGAGTGGGTCAGGCAGAGGTTGAGGATCGAGGGGTTTGAGATGCCCTCTTTCCATCAAGACTAGTGTGCTAGTTAGGCTCATATAGAGGGGAGTGAAAGTTCTGCCCTGATCTCGAACTAGGCTGGCTGTTTGTAGGCTTGGTTTGGCAAAAGGGTCAGCTATGGCGACTGTATTGATTTCAATGGGTTTGGGAATAGTGCCACTACTAGCATTGGTACTCCCTACAAAAACCCTCCTTATCGGCTCATTTGTTCTAGGAATGATCCCACTGTTGAACGCATTCTCGATTTGAACCCCCAGTTCATGCAAACTTTTGAAAGTGGATAGTGGAGCGACTATTAACTTTTGCAATATATCATGTTCAAGGTTCCGCACCACCATTCGCACTTGATCCCTTTCAGAAGGGCGATTTGTCATCTGTGCTGCCTTTGCTCTCCACCTCACAACAAATTCCACAAAAGGCTCTGTAGGATTCTGGTGGGTAGCTTCTAGCTGTTGAGTGGTCATTTCAACTTAGGTATTGTAAGAATACTGATCGACAAAGGCCTCAGCCAACTCTTCCCAGTTCTGCTTCACTATATTCTCTAACTTGGCATACCAAGCGATTGCTACACCCGACAGGGTTCTTCCATACAAAGAGAATTTCTGTGGCTTAATCAGACCCATCGACTTCAGGATATCCAAGAAAAGTCGGATATGTACCATAGGATCTCTAGACCCGTCGAAATAGTCAATATGTGGCATTTTGAATATGTCTAGGAGCCGTACGGCAGACTCGGTGTACCCATCCTCAATGTCGGGAATGGAGTTAAGGCCCTGTGCCTTTTTGAATTGCTTCTCAAGGTTTGCAATTTTCACCGCAGTCGGATCGAGATCATTAGCATCAAGGGAATAAAGCCTCTCATTAGGCTGCACCAAGGGTCTGAGAACTCAAGCTCGAGCCAACCCTTCTTGGGGATCCGGACCCTGCAAATCTTCAGCAGACGGAAATGGGTCAAAGTTTAGCTGGGGTCCCGAGATCGGATGTGTGGCAGATGCCTCAGATAGGCGTTGCGTTTCAACATTGGTCTCATCCTGCACGACAGTTCCCTGATTTAATGCTGCTATTACAGCCACAACTTCTTCTGAACCCTGTGCCATCACGGTCTGCTGAGTTTGAACAAAGGTGATATGACTGGTGACTGTTGGATCAATTGAACTGGTGAGCCCTGTCTAGCCCTTCTTTGCCTTGCCTCAACGAAGGAACACTGGTTGCTCTGAACTGAATCTCTGACCTGACAAAGTCTATCAACACAAGTCCGGTGTTCTCAAGGGATATTGGAGCCTTCTGAAGCTATGGTTCCAGGACTATCTTGCAAAAGAGAAAACAGACAGCATCTCAGCCTAGTTTCACCAGAATATCTACGAGCATAACTGAATGACTGTACTCTTTACTGAATTCTGCCCCAAATTCTACCTGTAAACTTATACCCTCAAGTAAAACTAATTCCTCTAAAATACTGATGCCCTCAGGCCTAATTCCCAGACTTGCAAATTGATACATATAACCCTGTAGAGACACACTCTGACAGCACGTATCAAGTAAGTGCCAAAACACCCCTATGGAGGGGTAGGGTTTCCCTGTCCTATTTTGTCAAGAGCTAGGGTTTCACTACGCACACAGTGGTTTCAAACAACCTACATTCGGGTAAACAACCTGTCCTAGTTTCAAATGGTCACTATGGTTTCCGATATGCACTAGGTCAAATAGTCAAAATGGGTGCCTCGGTAAAAATCGAGGTTTGTGTTCCCGTCGTGGCAGAACCCACAACCGGTCAGCCTTATGGCACGCTTCTCAAAGCATGCCTCTGGCAAACCGTTCAGGAATAGCAGACGGCAAACACTGTGACTTAGGTGCACCTATGCAAACACAATGCAAAGAAACATATAAGTGTAAACAAAACAACATATCATGAGTTCGAGTCAAGTTCTCTAAATCCCCAGCAAAGTCACAAGAAACTGTAGACCGCCCGGAACTCCGCTCCGCGCGCGAGGGCGCGAATCGTGGTTCTAGCTACTACAGTTCGGACTCATGTCACGGTTCTGAATCTAATCTCACAAAGTGAAATGTAAGACTGATAAATCACCAAAGAGTCCAAATCCGGAAAATCATTTTGGAAAATCGATTTTAATCAAAAAGCGCCAAACATGGACTGTTTTGCCAGGTTTCAGAGTCGCCACCTAAATATTTTGTTTTTGAGAAATTTAGGAAGCCCTGACTAGTGCCTAAGGCCACGTGTCCGTCATCACCAAAGTTGTCTTGGCTCAGGAACTTGGGTACAAGAGGGGAAGGTCATGCAATGAGCACCCCCGCTCACCCGATCAAAGATCGGCCTTTACTAACATGATATGTTGTTTTTGAAAACACATGCATTCTTATTCCGGTTTATTAGCTAGCTTACTATGTGATGCGCACAGCATACAAGTATAGACCAAATCACTCAAATTGGAACAAAACATCTCATGTTTGTTTGTTTGAAAATGGTTTGAAGTTGCTACTCGCAAGTAGGCTAAGACGCGGATTTTGCCACCCTCAAATGGGCTTAGAAAACAGGGTGATTTGCCACTTGAAGTGGGCTTAAAACTCGCATTTTGATGAATTGTTCCAATTCAAGCAATTAAGCCTTCATCCACAGGCATTCATGCAGTTATATCAGTTAAGCAAATAGTCTCATGGCAAGCATGCTAAATATGGCAACACTTACACGCATGCAAGGATGCTAAAGCGTAAAAGCTTACCTAGTACTCCGAGCCAAAACAAAAGCTAGTTAGTAATCAATGCATGATCCTAGCTATGTTAACAATGCCTAATGCAACACATGCAAAAATGCAGCTAAGATAGGCTCGGCTATTCTAAGATGTCATGTGAATGCAACTAGATAACATGTATTCAAATTGGTATTGAAATGCAATGCAGTTTGTATGATGCGTCGAGCCCGGTGCATGCAAGACAGATGAATGGATGCACGCATGCAAAGCATAAGTATGCTAATTGAAAATGACCCTAAAATTAACCACCGAAAGCTGGTAAGTAAAAGGGAGAAAGAAATGGGGGTTGGAAGACATGCATCACACACACGCACGCTTATTACAACAGTTGTGCCTTCTCGACGGAGGGTCCGAATAATAAGCTAACTAGCTAATCTAAGCTAATTAAACTAATTATTACAAGTAAACTAATTGACTAATCCTAGTTAACTAATTATTACAAAACAAAGCTAATTAACTAACAAGTCAACTAACTAGTTATTACAGACACAAATGAATAGTTAAGTGCATTAACTACTTAAGTACAAAACAAATGCATTAGCTAGCTTAAGAAAAGCAACTAAGTAAAGAAAATAGAAGGGGCCTCGGAGCGAGAAGCGCATGCATGCTCGGTCGTCTCGTTCGAAAATCCATCGCGATGCCCCAACTTGCCTTTGTTTTCAATTGTTCTCAGAACACTGTACAAAGCTCCATATAGCTTTTGCTCCACCATGGAGACCTCCAGGAGCATGGCCGACCACTTGTTGGTGTTGCCAACCACCTGCCGACCACTTGCCTTTGCTGCAGACCAGAAAAAGTGGTCGGCCAGTCACTTTTACTGGTATGCCGACCAGTTTTGCTGCACTTCTCCAGTTTGCTGCAACAGAGAACAAGAAGGGGCATGGCAATGTATTTGCAAGATATGTGTGCATAACCACTCTCCCTATCATTTCTTAGGCTCAAGGGAGTGCGGTTCTTGACTCTCGGGCCACCAACTAAGCATTGCAATGCACGATGGCCGAGAAGCCAAGATTGCACATTTCAATGTAAATGAAGGCACAAATAACACATAAAGCCTTAACCTCTATCATGCATGATCAAGAGGGTCGGCGACCGAGAATCAAGGCACGTTTCATCACCTCAAGTATGAAACGTCCCTCGTTTCTCGTGTTTGGACTAATACCCTATCCAAACCAATGCAATGCATATACATGGAAATACAATGCAATGCAACTTGAACATGGCAAGTATAATGTAAACAACATGAGTATACAACCACATAATGCAATGCAACATGCATACAACAACATAATGCAATGCCACAAGCATATAACATGCTATTCTACCAATGCTAGAATGGCATGCACAAAATTCCAAACACAATGCAAGGCATGCACACACTATGCAATGCATGCACATGCAAACAACATGGAATGTAACAACATGCAAACAACATGCAAACAAACATTCTATATGGACTTAAACTGAATATGGACAGATCTCAATCATGCCCAAAGCCATGGCCAAAATGCTATGAAATGATGGCATGAAATGCAAAACAAAGCATGCACATGCTCTGGCCCACCAACTAAACATAAAAGCATAACTCTCAAAAGTGCTCAAGGAGTGACAAATGTGGAAGTGTGACAACACTATAAGCACTAAAATTAGGTATGAAATGGTGCCAAACCACTCAAACAACACAAGTATGGCATGCAAGAGCCCTTAAGCATGAAAGCTAGCAAATGGGACTACACAAGAGGCATGCAATGCATAGCACAAATGGATGAACCGGCCACAAATAGAGCTCAAATAGGTCAAAACCAAGACCAAAACATGCGGATATGGGAGCTCAAAAGGCAAGGCATGCATGCATACAAGCTAGGCCACAAACAAGGCAATAATGCACAACCTTTAAAAGCACTCAAAGAGTGAAAGAAGTGAGAACATGGCAATGCTATATGCTCTGAAATAACATGGTAAATGATGCCAAATCATGTACATGTCACAAATGAGGCATGCTAGGAGGCTCAAAGCTTGAAACTAGCATAGGCACTTGCACTATAGCTATGCAATACATGAAGCATATGGCCAAGGCAACCCAAAATAGTCCTAGAGCATGTCAAAATGATGCTAAAATATGCATGGATCAAAGCCAAAACAAGATAGCATGAAGGCATGAAATATGGAATATGCAAGGCCAATATGGAGGATTACATTACATCTACCGAAACCAAGCATGGGATGACTTCACCAACAAAAATCAGAGTTATGGCATGTCAAAATAACAAAAAAAATGGGCTAATACTAAGTCAACACATGCTAGAATAATAAGCTCACTCATTAGGCATGCAAGGCTAGTAAAGAGGACTTACACTACAAGTGTAAGAAGCAAATGAGGGATGCTCTAAACAACCAAAAACAGAGTTGTATCATGGAAAAATAGGACCAAATACATATCGAAATGGTGGCCCAAAAGCCTAGGCAAGATGGCATGCACAAAGGCTCATGTTTAAAGCATAAAGCATGAACCCTCCAAAGCATTGAATGAATGAAAGATGTGAGGGCATGGCAATGAAACATGCTCTGAAATCACATAACAAATGATGCTAAATCATGTGAATAGCTCAAGCAATGCATGCTAGTGGCTTTGAAACTCAAAGCTAGTAAGCATGAATGAACTATAGCTATACAAAGCAAGGCATGCATGGCCCAAAACACTTAAATTAGAGCTTAAACATGGTAAAACATGAACAAAAGCTTCTTGGAGCTGAGCCAAAACATGCTAAAATGATGGTCCAAAAGCATGATGCATGTTAGGCTAGCATGTAAGATTACACTACAAGTGTAGAATGCATGCAAGTGGTGACTCAACCAAGCTAAAATATAGAGGTATGCCAAGTCAAAATAACCCCAAAAAAAAGTTGAGAACAAGCCAACACATGCTAGAAAACCATGCTCAAACATAAGGCCAATAAGGCAAGCATCCAAGATACAAGCAGAGGGGATGACCCCCATTGAACACAAAACACAAAACACACTTTCCACCATTGAAATTCCTCTGAGTTTCAGTGGTGAGAAGGTCAAAAAGAGGTGGTCCCAATAACTTAAAAGGATAGCACAAAACAAGGCACAAGAGGGGGTAGACCACCCCCAACACCAACAAGGCCTTAAACAAACATTTAGAACACTAAAAACCAGAACTTTTTGCAGTATAAAGTTAGGCCTAAATAAGCATGCAAATGGGGCCAAAAGCTTAAACAAAAACCAAGGTTTAAAGGGTTAGAAGCTCACCCTTGTAGAACCACTTCAAAGCTGCAACTCCAGCAACCTTTCTGAGCTCAAACCAGTCCAAAAATACTAAAACCAACTCCTAGGTGCCTCAGCAACAAAAGGATGGTGTTTCACTATGTGTTTGTGTGCAAAAGTAAGAAGAAAATGGACTTTTGAGCACAAATATGAAGCAAAAGAGCAATATAGAGACAAAGATGTATGTATAGCCCTCAGCCACTTTTTTCTAAACTTGGAGAAGGGAGAGAGGGTCTCCTCTTTATAGAAAAACAAGCCTCAAGCTTGTTGAACAAGCTTGAAGCTAGATGCAATCCCTCCATACACGTATATGAAGGATGGTTTATGTGCTCACCAGCTGGCACAGCTGGCAAGAAAATATCTTCAAGAAATTGCAGGAAAGCGGCCAACTAGTTAAAGGGGTCGGCCAGCTTCTTTTTCTGGTCGGCTAGAACAAAAAGTAGTCTCCTAGAAAGAAAAGTGGTCTCCTAGGGAGGAGAGGTGGTTTGCACCAGGAAAGCAAGGTGGTGGCATGGTGGGAGACCACTTTTTCCAACTGCAAACCACTTGTAGATCACCAAAAGTGGTTTACAGGGATGAAAACTCGCTGGCGGGGAAGAAAAGTGGTTTTCAGGGAGAGAAACCGGTTGGTGGGGAAGAAAAGTGGTTTTCAGGGAGAGAAACTGGTCTCCCACCCTCATTCCACCCTCCAAGCAAGGAAAACAAGGTTTGTGCCAAAAACAAACCAAAAAGGATGAAAGATGAAAGTCCACGGGACAAGGTGCGCAACCGGAAACCTCGAAAACTAGTCTACAAGCACCAAAAGTGGTCTACGACCACAAAAAGTGGTCTCCCAGACCTCTGTGTCCCTCTAGACCAAGGCAATAGGGCATGATTCGAAAACCAAGCCAAGAGAAGAACGGTAAGCGGTCCCAAGACAAGGCGCCCGGCCGAAGACTTCGGAAACCGGAAACTAGTCTCCAATAGGGAAAAGTGGTCTACGGACCTCTCTCTCTCTCTAGGCAAGGGAAAACAAGGTTTGGTTCAAAACCAAACCAAAAGGGAAGCAAGACAAGGCACGCGGCCGAAGGCTCTGGAAACTAGAAACTAGCCTACAAGAGGGCAAAGTGGTCTACGGACCTCTCTCTCCCTCCAAGCAAGGTCAACAAGGCATGGTCTACGAACCAAGCCAAAACACAAAGAGTTCAGAGGCCCGGAGGCAAGGCACTCAGCCGAAAACTCCGGAAACTCGAAACGAGCACAAACATGAGCGATCACCACGCGCTCAATCGATGACGTCTGAGTCTTAAGGTCGGTCAAAAATGGGGTGTTTACACCTAGTAATAAACATTTAGCCAACTATGTACTCTATACAAATTTCTTACAGACACTAGAAATTCATAATTATCATCTAAATCTAAATAATTTCAAGTAGTACATCTACCACACGTTCTAGAAGGTGAAAAATTTCAGATCGCTCAAACTTTGATGGGAGAACAGTAACATGCTCTAGATGTCAAGCAATGATGTGGATAGAGGAAAAAGTAAGAGGTAATCCATTGAGTCGACCAAAATTTAGTCTCTGTTGTCAAAGTGGACAAGCGATGTTGCCTTTATTGCCAGAAGCTCCTAAATTTTTGCGACAACAATTTACTCATGTGAGATTCAGGGAATGCATAAGGACATATAACTCTCTATTATCTTTCACGTCCATGGGTGGGAAAATTGATCAATCAGTGTTAGATGGAAGGGGTCCTTATGTCTTTCGTATTAGTGGAGCAAATTTTCATAAAATTGGTTCTTTACTACCGGAACCTGAAAAAAGGCCTAAATTTGCACAACTCTATATTTATGACACTAAGCATGAAATTCGCAATAGAATGGACGTTATGAATAGGTGTGGTGGCACATCGAGAATTGATGTCCACATTAGAAGGTTTATAATCAATGTTGAATGTCATCAATCCATATGTATCAATTTTTCACACTGCTTGAGACATGATCCGTGAGAATGGTGCTCAAGAATTGCATATTCATATTTTGAGTTCGAGGGATGGAAGACAGTACACTAGACTCACTGCAACTGAAATTGCCGCATTAATTGTTGGTGATGGGTTTGAAAGCACTAGAAATCGTGACATAATTGTTAGAAAATTGGATGGACATTTACAAAGGATTAATGAAACACATCCTTCATACATGCTACTTCAATATCTATTACTTTTTCCCTATGGGCCTGATGGATGGAGAAGGTCTATAAGTTTTACTCTGGGTACAAACAACAAACAAGAAGGAGTGTCAATGAGAGAGTTTTATGCATTTAGACTTCAATTTTGAGTTGGAGATGGGGAAAACGCTATTGCAAAGGGGACGTTTGTTTCAACAATTTGTTGTTGATTGTTATGCAGCTATTGAGCAAGATAGACTAAACTTCATCTGGCATAAACAGAATATGTTGTCGACTGATTTGTACAAGAGGTTTAGAAGATGCTATGATTGCGAGTGATAGTGATGCATCAGCCGTTGGTAGGAGATTTATACTCCCATCATCTTTTACAAGTGGCCCATGAAATATGATTCAACATTACCAAGATGCAATCACAATATGTTGAAAGGTGGCACGTCTCGACCTTTTTGTCATATTCACATGTAACCCAAATTGGTCAGAAATTTAACAGGAGGTAGCGCGCATTCCAAATCAACACACAGAGGATATACCGGATATGCTTGCAGAGTTTTTCAAATTAAATTGAAACAACTAATGGCATATTTCAAGAATCGAAAATTCTTTAGCAAAATAATTGTAGGTTTGTTTTTATTTGAACTGGTCAACTAGATTTGTTAAATTTAGTTTAAAGTCAACAAATAATATTATTTTTTCTTGAATAGATATTCACGTCATGAAATTTCAAAAGCTAGGATTGCCGCATTCGCATATTATCTTAACATTATTAGCAAATGACAAGATAAAATAGCCAAAGGAAATTGATGATATAATTTGTGCTGAAATTCCTAATACGGATGAAGATCCACTAGCATCTCAAACAGTAATGAGGTGCATGATACATGGTCCCTGTGGTAGTGCTAACCCTAATGCCCCGTGTATGGTGAATGGAAAATGTTCAAAACATTATCTGAAGAATTTTTGCAATGAAACGAGTATTGATGAAAATGGATTTGTTATCTATAGACGAAAGGATACAAAGAAAACATGCATGGTTAATGGATTTGAAATTAACAACAGATGGGTTATTCCATACAATCATGATCTTATTATACTGTATGATGCCCATATCAATATTGAGTGTTGTGCACACAGCAAATTGATCAAGTACTTATATAAGTACATACATAAAGGTCCTGATCGTGCAATGGTTGTAATTGAAGATAATGTTAATCGACTTAACATTGATAGACAAAGTCGGCGTAGAAAGGCTGATGAGGTAAAACAACACTTAGATTGTCGATATATCTTCACAATTGAATGTTCCTGGCATGTATTTGAGTTTGAATTGCAAAAGCAATACCCTTCAGTTGAATGGTTACAGTACCATATACCTGGGGAAGAATCTATTCTATTTACAGACACAAATAACATTCCGTCAATTATTAATCAGTCAGCGGTTCACGAGACAATGTATACAAGGTGGTTTCAAGCAAACTGAGATCATGTAGAGGCGAATGCATTAACATATGAAGAGTTTCCTAGCCCATGGCTTTGGAACCAGAAACAGAAGAAGTGGAAAATGAGGCAACAACAAATATGCATAGGTAGATTGTATTATGCACATCCTGATTCTGGTGAACGATATTATTTACGTATGTTGCTTACTAAGGTTCAAGGTGCAAAATGTTATGAATATATTAGAACCGTTAATGGCACTATGCACCTAACATTTAAATCTACATGCCTTGCACTTGGCTTACTTGACGATGATAATGAGTGGGATGCAACTTTAACAGAAGCCTCAACATGGGCATCAGGTGCTCAACTGCGAAATATGTTTTGCTCAATGCTAATGTTTTCTGAGGTTACAAATGCATATGAATTGTGGGAGAATCATTGGTTTGACCTTACTGATGATTTACAAAATAGGGTAAGAAGGCAAATTGGGGTTGGCAATATACGTCTCAAAGAATGTGAATTGAAAAATTTAGGATTTCTTGAAATTGAGCACATACTAAATCAGAATGGAAGGTCTCTTAAAGAGTTTCCTCCAATGCCACTACCATCATATCGATCAGGTCAAATGGTTACTAATAGGCTCGTAAGGGAGGACCTGAACTACGATAGCATTTCGGAAATGCAACCTTTTGAATCTTTATATGTGGGATTGAATGATGACCAATTGAAAGTGTTTAACACCATAATGGAAGCTTATTCCACTCATCATGAGGGCTTATTTTTTGTGTATGGTAGTGGAGGAATTGGAAAGACATATTTATGGAACACTTTAATTGCAAAATTTCGATCTGATAAAAAGATCATTCTTTCTATCGCATCATTAGGTATTACGGCTTTGCTTTTACTCGGGGAACGAACTGCCTATTCCCGTTTCAAGATTCCACTTGACCCTGATAACTCATCATGTTATTCAACAAATCAAGGGACAGGTTTGGCAAGGTTAATTCAAGAGGTGTCATTAATTATATGGGATGAAGCACCAATGGTTAGTCGTTATGCTTTTGAAGCTGTTGATCGTATATTTAGGAACATATTGAAAAATACAGAACATTGTTCAGAGGATAGGGATTTTGGTGGAAAACTATTTGTGCTTGGTGGTGACTTTAGACAAATATTGCCTATCGTACCTAAAGGTGGGCCTGAACAAACAGTGGAAGCTTCATTACCTAATTCAACAATTTTGAAGCATTGTCAAGTTTCGCATCTTACCAGAAATATACATGTTACAGCACAAGATATTTCTAATCATACACTTCATGAATTACATGACTTTGCAGAGTGGATTAAATTGGTTGGTGAAGGGAAAATAATAAGAAGCTCATTTAATGAAGGCTATGAACCTAATTGGATACAGATACCAGAAAATTTTGCTATAAAAAATGGAGAAAGAGATTTGCACCAGTTAATCGACGCCACTTATCCTAATTTCATAAATAAATATCAGGATATGTCATATTTAAAAGAATGAGGCATTTTAGCTCCTAAGAATAGTGATGTTGATGAAATCATTTTATTATGCTTTCGATGCTTCCTGGAGAGATGAAAACTTTTAACAATGCTAACAAATTGTGTCCAACAGAAAACGAGAGCGATGTTTAAGACATGAACCCTCCTGAACATTTGCATTCTTTGAATTTACCAGGACTCCCAAATCATTGTTTGCAGTTGAAAGTTGGAACACCAATAATGCTTCTAAGAAATGTCAACCAATTTTTGGGATTATGTAATGGCACTCGATTAATTGTTGATAAGATGAGAAATCTAGTAATTGAAGCTAGAGTTATTACAGGGTCTAGAGTTGGTAAGAAAGTATTACTTTCACATATTCATGCTCCTTTTACAATGAAAGGAAGGCAATTTCCAATAAAGTCGCTATGACAATAAATAAGAGTCAAGGGCAAACTTTGAAGAATGTGGGCCTTTATCTTCCTAATCCAGTCTTCTCTCATGGCCAGTTGTATGTAGCTCTATCACATGTCACCTCTCCATCAAGCTTAAAGGTGTTGATTATTAATGAACAAGGCATACCGGATGATGTGTAATCTTGCATGTGATTATTAAAGGTGTTGATTATTAATGAACAAGCTCTATCACGTATCACCTCATGCATGCTTTTTACACTTGTAGTGTAATCTTGCCATTTAACCTTGTGTGCTCAATGCTTTGATCCATCATGCTAGCCTATTTTGGTTCTATCTTAGCATGTTTTTGGTGCTATTTTAGCATGACACAACTCTGTTTTTGGTTGGTTAGAGCCTCCCTCATTTGCTTTATACACTTGTAGTGTAAACCTTGCTCACTAGCCTAGTATACTTGGTGTTTTGGCCCATTATTCTAGCATGTTTTGGCTTCACTCCAGCAAGTTTCTACTCATGTTTTAACATGCTTTAGCTCTGTTTTGTAGCTTCTTGGTCGTATGATGCTTGTTATGCATGCTTGTAGTGCAATAGCCTTGAATAGCTTTGAGTTTTAAGGTATCTTGTATGCTTGGCTTGAGGTATTTGCATGTTTTGGCATCACTTGGCATGTCATTTCAGAGCATATAGTGTTGTCACACTTCCATGTTTTTCACTCTTTAAGTGCTCTTGAGAGTTGTACCTTTATGCCTTGTTTGTGAGCCATTGCATGAGTATCATTTTCTTGCCTTTCAAGCCATCATCTCAGTTCATTTTGGCCACTGTTTTGGCATACACATAAGGTCTGTTTAGGGCTGGTTTGGCTATTTGAGCATTGTCTTGCATGCCTCTAGTGTAATACACTTCACTAGCTTTGATGCTTAGGCCTTTCAACATGCATTACGTGGGTTGTTTGCATGATTTTAAGTCATTTAGCACGACATTTTAGTGCTGGAACATATGCCATTGCACTCCATGTATCACTCTTTCAATGACTTTGAGAGTTGAGCATTGTGCCTTATTTGTGGCTCAACATGTGTGCATGTTTGTCTAAGTCCTTGAGCTTCCATTTCAGCATGTTTTGCCACTGTTTTGGGCATGATGTAACTCTGTTTTGAGCTGGTTGGGTTGTGTGAGCATTGTGATGCGTGCTTATAGTGTTATTCTCTTCACTAGCCTTGGTGCTCTTGGCCTTTTAACAATGCCGTGCATGCATTGCTTGCATGATAGAGCCTCATGCATGCCATCTTAACATGTCAAAATTAGCATGATTGTTTGCATAACATGTTGCTTGCTTTGCATTGTGTTCAATCAGATGTCGTGTTGAACACGAGGAAGACTGGTTCATTTCATACTTGAAGTGATGAAATGAGCCAATCTTCCTTGGTCTCCATTGCCTTTGATCTCTTATGATAAGGAGATGGTCTAAGTGTCTTGTTTGTCATGCATTTATTGAGTTTGTACAAATTGGATCTTTGGCCATCACGCATTGCGATACTTGATTGATGGTCTTGGATCCAATTATGCCTCTCCCTTGATGTTTTGAGATGATTTGGAGGAGGGTACATACATGTTCTAGGGAGACCCTTCCTTTTCTCTATTTTGTGCTCTGCTACAACTTAGTGTCACAGCACACCAGTGGCCGACACCCTCTCACTGTTGGCCGACACCTCTTCATCTGTGGCCGGCAATGTTCATCCTTGGCCAGCAGGGGGGTCGGCAGCAGCTCTTCATGGCTGACAGGCCACTGGTGCACTCCCCAACACTGTTCTGGTAAGTTTCAGCAACAAGAACTAGAAGACACCCTGCAGACAGAGCCTCTAAAGAGCATTTGGAGAGCTTTTCGGGACAGGAACCGAGCATGCATCTTCAACTTCTTCAAGGCAGAGCTGAGGTAGCCTAGTTTACATATTTTAATGCTTAGCATGAATTTGTAATTTAATTAAGTCATTTGTTAATTAGTTAAAGTGTTGTAATAATTAGCTTAGTGTTTACTAGTTATTCAATTTGGTTGTGTAATAATTAGTCTAATTAGTTTAATTAGATTAGTTAAGTAGCTTAGCTTAGAATAGCTTAGCTTTCATTCGGACCCTCCTGCGAGAGGGCGCAATTTTGTAATAAGGGTGCGTATGTGTGTGCATGTCTTCTAACCCCACTTCTTTCTCCCTTTTACTTAACTGCTTTTGATGGTTAGTTTTAGGACATATTTCAATTAGCATACCTTATGCTTTGCATGTTTGCATTCATTCATTTGTATTGCATGCACCAGGCTCGGCGCATCATTCAAATTGCATTGTATTTCAATACACTTACTTGAATACGTGTTTCACAGCATGTTATCAAGTGTTGCATTCATATGCCATTTTAGATAGCTGAGCCTATTTAGCTGCATTTTGCATGTGTTGCATTAGGCATCTTGTATAGTTAGGATCATGCATTGTTTTCTAACTAGTTTTCTTTTTTGGCTCGGAGTACACTGTAAGTGTTTATGCTTTAGCATCCTTGCATGTGTGTAAGTGACTGCCATGATAGCATGCTTGCCATGAGGCTAATTGCTTAAATGATTAACTGCATGAATACCTGTGGATGAAGGCTTCATTACTTGAATTGGAACAATTCATCAAAATGTGCGTTTTAAGCCCACTATGCAGAGTGGCAAAATCATGTTGTTTTCTAAGCCCACTTGAGGGTGGGAAATTTGCGTCTTAGTTTACTTGCGAGTAGCACTTTCAAACCATTTTCAAAAAACAAACATGAGATGTTTTGTTCCAATCCTTGCAATTGAGTCTATACTTGTGTGCTGTGCGCATCACGTAATAAAGTTAGCTAATAACCGGAATAAGAACACGTGTGTTTTCAAAAACAACATATCATGCTTAGTAGAGGTCGATCTTTGATCGGGCGAGCGGGGGTGCTCATTTCATGACCTTCCCCCCTCGTACCCAAGTTCCCGAGCCGAGGAAACTTTGGTGATGACGGACACGTGGCCTTAGACACGAGTCAGAGTTTCCTAAATTTCCCAAAACAAAATACTTAGGTGACGACTTTGAAATCTGGCAAAGCAGTCCATGTTTGGCACTTCTTGATTAAAATCGATTTTCCAAAATGATTTACTGGATTTGGACTCTTTGGTGATTTATCAGTCTTACGTTGCACTTTGTGAGATTAGATTCAAAACCGTGACAGGAGTCCGAACTGTAGTAGCTAAGAACACAATCCGCGCCCTCTCTGAAAAAGGGGGCGCGCGGAGCGGAGTTTGGGCGGTCTACACTAACATTATGTAGTTTTATGTTAAATGTGTTAAATTCATTATGCAAATAAATATGCCCTCCTCTAAATTTGTGCCGTAGTGATCGTTTAGCCATGCAAAATGCCTTAAATGAATTTGAAACTGTACCGCATAAAGAGGGTTTACCAGTAGAAAATTTTGTTGATTGGAAAATCAAAATATATCGAGCAATGCAAAAATTAGGGGAAAAAAATAAGTGAAAAAAATTTGATGGAAACAATATTAGACCTTTTACCATCGAGCTAGAATGAAGTAAAGAAAACAATTTTTCAAAAGCATGATATCAAAGATGCCTCGGACTTAATAGATACTTTAATGGAGGAGGAGCATGAAGTTCATCCTCTATGGATTGAACTTGAGCAAGAGCAGATGACTTCAAATTTAACGGTATGAGAGCATATGTTACATAAAGAGCAAGTGTTTTATAAACTTAGGAAAAAAGGTTTCCAGCCCCACATTTCAATATTAGTTCATGCTATAGTTAACACACTTCCAACCTCATGGCCTATTCAAGAAATTCATAAAACAAAATTAAAAAAAACTTTCCAGACATGAAAGCATTGATAGTTATGTTGGAGGAAATTGAAAATGATATGATTCATTTACAAGCATTGGATGAAATGGAGCAATGCATTGGTAATGAAAATAATAAAGTGAAACAACAGCAGTAGCAACAACATAATAATGGTTGTGAAGAGAATGAACTGAAGCAACAACCCAAAAATGAGGACAATTAAATCAACACTCCTCATAAGGTAATATATCTATTTTTTTTAAGTTTGTATGTAATAAATGATAAAAAAAAATGTTAACAATTTTTTATTTTACAGGTACTTTTTGGAACATTTGGACATGATGAACGACATCTATTGAGTTTTAAGTTATTTGTGACATTTAGTTTATTATTAGTTTTTTTAGCATATATATGTTTTAGTCATTAGGTTCATTGAGAAACATCTTATTTATTGTTAATATAGATTATTTCATTAGTTAGAAATCAAGTTTATTGTTTTAAGAAAAATAACTTGATTGAATGATTATAATATTTTATGAATACTTGCTTTGAAATATTGTCTTCACTTATGAAATTTGAAAAGATGATTTCTATGCATTATGATTATAATTTTATGAGTTAATTTAGAAATTAATGCATTATTAAAATATTTACACATTATTAAACCAATCTCGTACATAGCACGGGTTTACCACTAGTATTTCAATATGCTAATGTGACATTTATTTTTATTTTTGTTATTTCAAAATTTTAAAACTTCATAACTTTTACTATAAATTTTTCAAAAATAAAATATTAATTTTTTAATTGTACGAAACTAAGAATTTCTTAGTTTTTCCTAGTTTTAAAACTGAGAAATTTCTTAGTTTCGCACAGTAATGTTCCTTATAGTTATTTTGCCAAAAAATAAATTTTATTTTTATATAATTTTATATTCAATATTAGTATTGTTTGATATATCTCTGATGAGTAAGTTCTAAAAATATAAATTTTATAAAAAAATAAAAATAAATTAAGGCCTCGTTTGGGAACCCTCATTTTTAGTCAAAAAGCTAAAAAGTTACTAAATTAGCCAAAAAGCTAACAACCCATACCAAAAAGTCAAAGATTCTATTTTCTTTCTACTTTTTACACATCTTTTCGTAAAAAGCCAAAAAGTTATCCCAAACATATTAGTTTTTTTTAGTTCATATTTTAGTCAAATAGCTAAAAAATTACTAAATTAGTCTGTTTCCAAACGAGGCCTAAGTGTGTAATACGAAAATCATGATATTTTAAAATTTAAAAACAAAAATGACAATATTACTACATCATCAAGCTTTCACATTAGCACATGTTAGTCTCCTTTTCCCTTTTAATTGAGGGCTAATCGTCTAACAATAAAATAGTTAGAAAAAAATGACTTATTGCAATAAAATACTTTACATGGACTTACCTTAATACAATCTCATCAAATAAACTTATAGCTAATTATTCTTAAAATATAATATTTATTTTAATAAATATATGTGCCTATATGTAGAGACGCTCTTGCTCTCAATATATTTTTGGCAAGGATGTTTTCACACTTTTGCTCCTGTGTTTTACACCCGCTTTAGCTAATTTCTTACTAAAGTTCTACCAGATGAACTTGTTATAAATAGGTCCTATGCAATGTTCATTGATCTGTGAGGCCCCATTGTTATGTTCTTTTTTAAAATTTTCAGCAAAAATTCAAATTGATTTTTCTTTATTGAAGTATTCAGCAACAACGGCACTCTTGCTAATATCGTCGTTGAATTGTTAAGCTAATTAATTTTTCTTTCAAACTTTATTATCTTTCATTATAAGAATCTGATTTTTTTTATAAAATTTATATTTTTATAATACATTTGTCAAGATCTATAGAAATATCCATTTTAAATATTAAAACTATGTATTAATAAAGAAAGAAAGAAACTTATCGATTCCAAAAATGAGGAATTTTGCAATTTTTCAAAATTGAGTTCTGAATTGTTGTGCTTCAAAAATGCCTTACAAAAATTGCAAAATTTCATAGTTTTCTTGCACTAGTCTTGTACATGAAACACACATCTTGATCCTCAATTTTATAAAAATAATAAGAAAAAAAAAAGAAGTCTAACTCGATGACCAATGGGCTACAATATAATACCCAACTCTTATCATACTCAACCCTTCCATTTATCTTCTCCATGCTACAATATAATCTAAATATGAGATGAAGTGTGGAGATTGCATCAAGAAGTTTGGGACATGGGAATGGAGGCATGAGATATAAAATTGGTTGATAAATCTATTATCGAAAGTGTGAGGATGTATTTTTTGGTGGGATCACGTGAGTCCAAAATCTCGTAAGTCCAAAATCTCATACATATAGTATGACCTCGGATTGTAGTATTATATGCAGGGTAATACTTGTTAAGGTTGTAATATTGGTCAAACCCAATCAAAGTATGACTCCTAGGTGGTGGAATTCTAATGGGGATAACTCCTAAGTTGATGAAACGTGACACTTCTATATAAATAGTACACCCCCATGAGTTGAGGTGCACATTACACATTATTGTGCATTATCTAGTAATTAATTATAGCTTTCAGTATTTATGCTATTACATATTCTCTAGAGAGAGAAAGTGTCGGCTTTATCGTTGGAGTGCTCGTCCGGGAAAGGTTGGACGAGGTATTGACAATTCTTTGTCTTGCAGATTCTTGGTGGATTTATTTAGAAGATTAACTTTGTTCTCAAATTTCTAGGAGAAGAAGATCTTATAGATTGTGTGTGGTCAAATCAAATTTTAGCTCACACAAGAAGATAGAACATGTTGAAGATGATGTAATGGAAAAGGGCACAATGATAAATTCCTCGATCTTTTGCTTGAGGAAGTTGAAGGCTCATAAGAGCTTGCCCATGGTTGTGACGTTGGTGGTGGCACAATGAAGATCTCAAGTACATTGGGAAATTTGACTTATTCAACGAGAAAATAACGACATTGAGGGATATGTGGTGGCCAAAAACTATGTTATCTTTGGTGATTTTGTCAAAGGTGAATGAGTTGGATAGGTAGTGATGACATGAACATGTTGGTCTTTGGTGATTTTGTCAAAGGTGAATGAGTTGGATAGGTAGTGATGACATGAACATGTTGGTTGCAAGTAAAGAGAATCAAATGCTTAAGATGTTTTTGTCACTGAAGGTATAAAAAGACACAACACGAGTTTTTATAGAGGGGTATCATAGTCATTGCGAAGAATGTCCAGGGCCGGCCCTGGGGTGAGGCGACTGAGGCGGTCGCCTCGGGCCCTCAATTTTGAACAAAATCTAGGGCTCCCAATTAAGAGAGTGTATTATATTATGTTATTTCATAATTATTTTAATATTAACTCAATTTATTTATTTTTATGTTATCGTGTGGTGTTATTTTGATTCGTGTTCGATTGATGTTTAATGTGAAAACTTTCATTTTTAGTTAAAAATAACTTAGCAAGTGTATTGAGAGATTAAAATTTTTCTCATAAGTTGAATTTTATAAAATTTATTTCAACTAAATGAAATTATTCATAGAATGTTTCATTTTAATTCAATTGCATTAATTTTCTAATTAAAAAAATTGTACCTTATTACTATATATTTTTTATTAGATTGACTCTAAAATAGGTAACAAAAAAATATATATCTTAAATGAAAAAAGGACATTAGCCTGAATTATTATTTTCCTTAATTATTATTTTACGTACTTTTTTATTCAGTTAGATAGAGTTAAATAAAAGATTAAAAAAATGTCATGGCATTCCTTAGTGAACATTCAAATATATAACTAATAATTCATGTTATTGAGTTATGTCATACTTGGATTCATGTTGAAAATAGTTAACCGTAACTTGCTAATTTTATATATTGCTTGAGTTGTGTCGAAAATTCTCATCCTTATCCTCAATTAATTTTTGTTCTTATAGCACTGGTAAGCTAAAAAATAAAGATTCGATTAAACTAATTGAAGTTCAACTATTATATATATATATATATTTGTTATCTAAATTTTGTTAAATTGTAATGCAATAGAAATAAATTTTTATGTTTTTTGTTTTATCCAAACAATTTTTTTTTTTTTTGGATAATGATATATGAAGGGTCCAATTTAAAAAATTCGCCTTAGGCCCCTAATAAGTCAAGGCTGGCCCTGAGAATGTCGAACTTGTCGAGGTAATGAATCTTTTATAGTCTAGTATAAGAATACATTATGGGACTTTTGGGGGGGAAAAAATCATTGCATATTAGCCAATTCTTAGTTAAGTCCTTAATTATGATTTTTGCTAATTTCATCCCTAATTAAGTTGTCTTCTTTTTTTTTCTTTTTCTTTTTTTATATTTAATTTTGCCAACTTCGATCCAAATTTTGACGGAAAATATCATGTGGTAACACTTGGCGCCATGGGCATTAACCCGACCCAAGTGTAAGGTAACTCGTAGAAAATATAACTTTCTAACTTTGATTCTTCAAATTTTATATTTTTTCAAATTAGACTTAAGTATCAATTTTTCCCTAATTTAATTGAAGAGAATTTACGTAAAAATCCATGTCATTTTGCTACAAATTATTATATTTTATTACAAAAGAATATTAGCATTTGAAAATGAAAATTTCAAATCTTAGTCACTAAATTGAGGAAATCCTAAATGGGCAAAGTGGGAAAGTTAGGCTATGTTTGGCTTGTCTTTCAAATCATGATTTTAAAGGTAAAATTTTTAAATCACTTTTTAAAATTCATAACCAAACATAAACTCAAAATTACTCAAAACTCATTTCAAAAATTAATTTCAAAACTCATAACCAAACACACAACTCAAAACTTTTAATTCAAAACTTTTCTCAAAACTCAAAACCATACTCTTTTCAAAACTTTATTTTAAAAGAAAAAATTTGAAAAAATATTTTTTTATTTTGTTTTTTAAAATTATTTTTAGAATCATGATTTGAGTGTGGAGGTGTATTTTACGTTATGATTTTTGAATTGAGTTTTAAAAAGAAAAAATTTGTTTGGTTTTGAGTTTTAAAATGAGTTTTGAGTTGTATTTTGAAATTTTTTGGATTTATTTTTTTTAAATATTTAAAAATTTCTTAATTTTATTTTTTTAGGGTAAATATTTTATATTTTAAATATTTATTTATTTATTTTAATGTGCACTATATTTTATACATTTATGTGCTGTATTTTTTTTAATATTAAAAAAAATTTTAAAAATTATTTTTTATTTTAAATATTTTATTGTATTTTATAAATATATTTTTAAATATTTTAATTTTTTTGTTATGTGTTGGTTATGATTTAAGTGTAGAGGTTTGAAAGCAGCATGAAGTTTCAAGTTATGTATTTAGTTATGAGTTTTGAAAATAATTTTTTAATTGAGTTTTGAGTTATATGTTTGGTTAAGATTTAAGTGTGGATTTGTGTTTTGAGTTTAAAATATTAAAATTAAAAATTAAAATATTTACAAAATAAAATAAAATATTTAAAATAAAAATATATATATTTAAAATTAAAAAAATAATTTTTTTTAATATTTCAAAAAAATAAATCCAAAAAATTCAAAATACAACTCAAAATTAAAAAAACTCAAAACTCAAAATACAATTCAAAACCCTTCTTAAATTCAAAAATTATTTTCAAAACTCATAATCAAACAAATTTTCTCTTTTCAAAACTCAACTCACAATTCCACACTCAAATCACAACTCCAAAAAGATAATCACAATTCTAAAACTAAACCAAACGCAACCTTTGAGTTTTAAACAATAGTTGAAATTACATTTTTGTCCTTGCACTATTGGCTAGTTCTCACTTTGAACCTTGGTTTGTTTGTCTAATTTGGTACCTAATGTCATGTACCGACTCATTAGGGATGCGAGTTCTACACCAAGTACCTTGCAAGTGCATTAGTTTGTGAGCAGCAAGGCAAGCAGGGTAGATCCCTATTGCATCTCTTGTGTTGGTCCGTAGGCATAATTTACGGGGTATGCAATACCACTCGTGGAGCTGATTTCTCAAGAGAATGACAAGCGCCTAGTCCGTGACAAGTGGTATCAGAGCCAGCCTAAAGGCACTGTGATGGGGATGGTACGTAGGACTTACACCAAGCACCTTTATTGTGGGATCCACACCAAGGATGGTGTCCGCATGGGGTGGGTTCCCATGGGTAGGGGAACAGACAAGCATGGAGGCAGGCAAGGTAATGTCCCCCTGACGAGGGCGTCAGGAACTAGTGATGGTAGCATGTTATGTACCGACTCATTAGGGATGCGAGTTCTACACCAAGCACCTTGCAAGCGCATTAGTTTATGAGCAGTAAGGCAGGCAGGGTAGATCCCTATCGCATCTCCTGGGTTGGTTCGTGGGCATAATTCACGGGGTATGCAGTACCACTCGTGGAGCCGGTTTCTTGAAAGGATGACAAGCGTCCAGTCCGTGACACAAAGCTATCTAAATTTTCTCAAGTTGGCTCAACTACTAACTTCTATCTAAATTGTTGATGAAAAGTAACAACATAACACTAAACCAACTCAAAAGTGGGTGTGGAATTATAATTTGAAAGCTCAAAACAAACACTACACTCATGAAAGAGGGTGGAAATGTATTTGGCAAACACAACCAAACACAGCTTAGGTGTTTAACTCAAAATTTAAAACTAAAAAATTGAAATTAAGGGTTATAAAATGACAAATAATTTTTTTTCCCTTTCAAAACTGTTTAATTTTACTAATTTTGCACAGTGAAATTTCACTTGCTTTATATTTACCAGGGTTTTGGTAATTATTAGTCTAGATTGTAAACGTAGGTGCTTGAAGTTGAACCCACAAAGCATCAAGTCATAACTTATAGCAAGAATAACATCTGCCACTTGAGTAAAGCTAAATTGCAATGCATCAAGTTGTAACTTTGGTTAAAATATTAAACTTGTGAGATCTTAGTTGAAGCATAATGGCTAACCAATTAACGTGCTGTATGGAGATAAAGAGAGAAAAAAAATCAATTACACAATAATAGTTAAACAATGGCATGATGACGTAATGGAAATCCAATTGTATAATGACTGTCACATTATGGGAAATTTTATAAGTCCCTTAGTTACCACCTTTCACTACTACAAATCAATAAAACATCAAGATTATTAACTGTGATCATGTGATGTATCACTTTTAATTACCGGTTTTTTTTTCTTGTCAATGCATGTCGACTACATTTTCTGACCGTGATTGAAAGATTATTCCATCACGAGTTTTGTCCGTAATAATAAATATTAATAATCAATAAAACTTGAGATTAGATTTAAATAATTCGTGAATAGTAAGATAATATCATAGTTATATGCATTTTTCATCCCAATTAAAACATGTGACAAAAAAAAAATTTGTAGACCATAAAACAATGACTATCAATCACAACATATAACCATGATTAAAATCTGAACACAACTACTATCTAAAATATACTCAATATTATTGGAATAATGTATAATATACCTATTAATAACTATCCTCTGAATCACAACATTAACTACATATGAATAGCTAATAACTTGTTAGGGTGTTAGTTACGATTTGTTATAACTTGGTTTATACACATTGTGGTATTATTTATGACTCATTATGATGCTGGTTATAACATTATTTTAGTTATGATATAAAAACTCTTTAGTTATACTTTATGTGATATTTGGTTATGACTCAATTTTTATTTTATTTTTAATTATGACTTCCATGTGATTGAGTTATGATTTTTGTGATGATCAACCTTACAAATGTCATAACTTGCACACCATAGCATTGTCCCTAAATTTAAAATATCATATTTTATTCCGTACATAGTCCATCATACCCAAAATGCTTTCATATTCTTCTTCCTTTAAAACCTAACCTTAATCCTTAATCCTAATCAAAGCAGCACCTCCTAGTTGCCACCTCAACTGTAACAATCCGAAAATTAAATTATTTTTTAATTTTTATATTAGTATTACTTAATTATAAATGAGATAATTATAATTTTATATATACAATAAATTGGGGTGAAAGTGTAAATAGGAAATAAAGAGAATTGAATGGTGGCACAAGCTGCTGCGCGTTGCGATATAAGGAAATGACACCAAATTTAGACACTTCATGTGCCTAGGTGAAATGAGTCACCTATTGACTCACCTGCCTGCAATTAACCTATAAATAGGACATTTTCTAGCTAAAGAGGATATAAACAAGCGCGCAAGACAAGAAAGGGGAGCCTCAGAGAAAGGAAAAGTAAAAAATTAGGTCACTATTACACTTTAAATCATATTATATTAGTATTTTAAATGTATTGTAATGTCCCAAAATACCTTATAAGAATCTACCACAACCATGCACAGTATAGTACAATAAAGTTCACTTTCTCATTGAACTAAGATTTAATATTTACAATTCCATGATTACTCAATAATCTCAGTTCATGCCCTTGGGTAAGTTCAATAAGTTAGAAGGCCATACAAAAGAAATTTACCATTAAGGCATACACAAGTTTTCAAGCTTTCGTCCAAATAAATAAATAAAAAAACGAATTTATAGTGCTTGACACAAAACTCCACAATTCTACAATTAAATTTCTTGGATCCAGCTTCCCAGCAGAATAAAGATGCAAACTTCAAGTCATTGCGGTGGTGTCTCACCAGTTCCTGAAAAATCAGTTAGGGTTGAGCTATATGCCCAGTAGAAATACATTTAACCAAGTATCTAATCATTTGAACAAGCATGCGACACTATTATAACTAAAACAACATAAAATAATTAATATTGATAAAGGAACCAATTAGGTAAATAAATTGACAAATAAATAAATAAATAAAATAATAACATTTTTGGTACATTGTCGTCCCACGCAAAACCGTTCCCAACATGAGAAAGAGAACTGCACCAAGAGTCCCTTACAAGAGTACAAACCACTTACACAAGTCACTTCCATTTAACACTATCCTCACATTTACCGACTATTATATGGCAGGACGTGGGCACCCAAAAACATCTGTTTTTCCACTTTTGCCGACTACAATACAGCATGACTAGTGGACACCCAAAAACATTTTCCCACGTTTGTCCAGCAATAAGCGCAGAAGGCAATTAGGCACCTTAACTCCCCACGAGGGTACTACCACAACACCACATTCTCAAAACCGATTCTTAACCTGGACTCCTATTCACTTTGCCACTTTACTTAACTTTGTCTCAAGTAAACAAGCATTTAACATTATATGCGATAAAGAAAGTTATAACATTCAAGAGGCATCAATCCCCAATTCACAATTTCAACACCCTAACTATATCCATATGTTTCACACCGTGATTAATCACAAAATTCGTAGAATTAAAGGAAATTCTCAACTTGAATTCAAAATTAGGGTTTTTAACAAATTTAGGGCTTTCTCCCCATTTTCATACATATCTCTATTCTCAACATCAATACTAATGTTACATGAAAAATTAGATGAAATTTTAATAAAAGTTGAGTAAAATTTCACTTTTTGTGAAACACAAAGTTCAATCGTGCTTGTTTGGGATCATCTAAAATAGATTATAAAAAAAAAGTCAAAAAGTTACTAAAAAAGTAAAAAAGTTGACACTATTCACTAATCAATTGTTTAGTCAAAAAGTCAACATACACAGAGGGCAAAAAGACTAAAAAGCCCTTGCTAACATGCACAGAAATTTTTGTAAAAAAAAAAAAAAACAGCGTCGCACAGTGCACTGACGCAGCACAGTGCAACATAATGTATGTCAATGCTTAGAAGGGTACTTCGGTAATGTTGCTAGTTGATAAAATATTTTAATACACATTTTTTCATAAAAAGTCAAAAAGTTATACCAAACATATATCTTTTTTTCCTCTACTTTTTTAGTAAAAAATTAAAAAAGTACACTTATATAGTTCATCTCAATCATCAAATTAAGTCAGAAAGTCACAACCATACCATATAATCACCTTCAAAACAAAAAGATATTGAGTTAAAAGTAACCCTACCTCAAACAAAGAGTAAGAAGGCTAGACTTCTAGGAGAATCCTTGACAAAGACGAAAACCAATCGGTAGGAAAGAAGATCTCCACTTCTACTTCTCTTCTTGTAAGAGATTTAGACTAGATCTTAGAGGAATGAGGGGTATTTAGAGTGAGAAACCTAGGGTTTTCGGGCTTGAGACAAGAAGGAGGAAGAAAGGAAAGAAAAATAGAAAGAATGATCTAGAATGCCCTTTTTTAAATTTGCTGAATTCACACAAACCGCTCAAGCGGTCTTTTCATTGCTTAAGCGGTGAACAACACCTATCAATAGTTTTGTCTGCAAAATGAGATACTAGGAGCCCTGCATCTTCGCTAGAGTGACCATTAGTTCGCTCGAGCAGTCCACCCTGACCTGCAAAACTATTGGATGCTCGCAATCTTCGCTCGAGCGGTCACCTGGTACAAAATGTCACAATCTTTCTCCCTTAGGAAATTTCGTCCCCGAAATAACACCAACTCTCAACACGATAACAATTACAACAACAATAGTGTACTCATTGATCTTTAGCACTCCCAAATAGACAATTGATTAATTCTAAAGTAAGGAAAGAGAAGAAGTAGAAAGTATAAGTTATATTCAATTTGTCAAATATATGGAGATATGATGAAATGAACACATCACAGATTTGGAAACAAGTCTAGGTATTTCTCACGGACTTTGGCTTCGCGCTCCCAGGTTGCTTATTCCACTCCATGATGGCGCCATAATACTTTGACTAGTGGAATGGTCTTACCCCTTAACACTTGCTCCCGTGTATCAAGGATTTGGATCGAACTTTCCTCATATGAGGCATCTTCGTCAAATTCAATTTCTATCCAATCTAAAATTCAATTTCTGTCCAATCTAACATGTGAGAGGGTTCGGGTTCATATTTGCGAAGCATTGATATATGGAACACATTATGCATCCTGAAGAGTTGAAGTAATAAAGCAAGGCGATAAGCAACTTCTTCTATTCGCTCAATAATTTCAAAAGGGCTAATAAATCAGGGAGATAACTTTTCACTCATGTCAAATCTCATGAATTCCTTTCTCGGAGAGATCTTAAAAAATACATGATCTCCTACTTCAAAAGATAACAGTCGTCGCCTCCGATCAGCGTAGCTTTTTCTGACAGATTTAGACTGTGATTAACCTTCTCCAAATAAAAGTTACTTTCTCCATTGTCACGAGCCGAAATAAATGTAATAAACCATCCAAGACAATAAGTAAATAATCGTATGACTCAGAGTATGATGTCCTTCTATTACATGAGATTCGATTGTACAAAAAGGTGACACATGTAATGCACATTTATAAGTAGTACATCCTGAATCTACAACATGTGTTATGAAACAATAATAATGTAATAAAAGCTAAATAGATAATTACATGCCCTAAAGGCTTACATCTTAACAAGTCAAGACTTGGGTACATCAAAAGTGAGTCTTAAGCTCAATACAAATAAAGCCATAGGCTTGTACAAAAGTGAATACAAAAGAACAAAACTGAGCCTTCAACTCCACAGTCCTCCCAAGCTAAGTCCTTGGTGGAGTCATATTACCAGCACCTGAAAATGTTTTCACCAAATAAGGTGAGCCAAAGCCCAATAGAAATAATCTAACATAATAAATGAATTTTAACAAAGATATAAGGGTGAAATGCATATGCAATGCCCATGTCAAAACGATTTACATTTCTTTCTCAAAATCATGCCATGCTCAAATTATATCACAATTCTCAAATCATGTCATTTACCGTAGGAAACAAAGGGGAAATTCTTAAACCATTACAACCTTTCACGGATATTTCGTCCGCGGGAAACTGTCAAACAACACCCATGTAATATAGTCTATGCAAGCACTACTATTGCCGTTTTATGGATATTTCGTCTGCAGGAATGGGCACTCATGTATACGCACATTTTTTGGGACTTTCACCCTAGACACACAGACCAACTTAATTTAGTGATATACACCTCTTTCCAACATTCACTCATTTGTCTCAAAATTATATACATTTTCAATGTATTAAATGAGCAACAAATGTTCAATGCACGTGAATGTGAAATTAGTTTCAATTCACCTAGTCCTCATGCAATTTCTACAACAATCATAGCTATCCTCCACCGATAGCCCAAAACAGATATTTCTAAACAGATATAAAATCTCCAATACAGATAAACTTTCCAAAATTCAAAATGTCAGTGATAATACATATTCAACTCCACCATCCATATTAATATCAATCCAATTTCACATTTTCATCATCAATTTCATTTATTTATACAAAATAAATATTTGGGACATTTAGGGCAAAACCCATTTTCTTCCAAAATCCAACCCAAGGGTCAAAATCAATGATTTGTTCACAACTCAACCTCATTTCCACTCCCACAACCATTTTCCATACAACCATTTGAAAACCCCTCTTTTGATTTTAAACCAAAACCTTAGGTTTGCTCAAAATCCTTCAAAATCACAATATTATTTATGAAAAACAAATAGTTAAGTTAAAAATCATAAAAGAGTGTAGAGAATCCCTACCTTGAAGTTAGAAAACCAAGGAAAGAGTGGAGAAACCTCAAGGAAGCCAAAATCCAACTCTATTCAGATGAAAACAATGCTCTAAATGAGCTCTACCTTTTTAACAAATGGAGTAGGGTAGAGAAATCAATGGATCCAAGAGTTTTAGAAGATAGAATGTGAGTTTTAGAGAGAGAGAGAGTCTCAATTTAGGATTTTTAGAAAGTCTAGAGAGAGAGGGAGATAAGAAAAAGTGATGCAAAAAGTGATTTTTATAGACTGATATACACACAGTCCGCTTGAGCACAAGAAGTAACGCTCAAGCGTCCAAACACAATAAGTTGTTTCGCTTGAGCGCAAGAAGTGACGCTCGAGCGTAGAATACACACTTCCAGTAATTTTGCAAATAGAAGACCATACTCAAGCTCAAGACACAATAAATTGTTCCACTTGAGCGCAAGAAGCACCACTCGAGCGTAGAGTACACTCTCCCAGTAGTCTTGTAGACCTGCAAAAGTACTGAGAATTCACAAAGACTGCTCGAGCGGAGGAGTAAAATTCTAGGCAACAAAAGTTTGAAAACCAAACTACTAACATGTTCCAAACGCAACCAACACAACCCAATAGCCAACTCAATGAAGGAAAAGAGAAATAAGAGAAGAACAACAATATAGAACCATGAAACCCGAGTCCAAAATGTCAATGTTCAAGCCCTTCTCTTCTTTCCCTTTGGAAATTTTCTCTCGAATTGCATCCATCTCTAGATCACCTAATTATGCTTCAGTCACTCACGTAACAAAGGTGGGTTGTGCAACAATGGTGAATAGGATGGCCTGTTCAAAAGACTCAAGGAATTGCAAATCAAATTCACTAACATCCCTCATTATCTTCCATTATTTCCTCACCGCTAGGCTGGCTATAGTACTCACAGATTTTCTACTTAAACCATTCGATACGACATTAGCCTTACTAGAGTAATAGTGTATTTCAAAGTCATAGTCGTCTAAAAACTCCATCCATCTTCGTTGACGCAAGTTCAAATTTTTCTGAGAGAATAAGTACTTAAGGCTCTTATGATCGGAAAATGCCTCAAATTTCTTGCCATACAAATAGTGTCTCCAAAGTTTTAGTGCAAAAACAACAACGGCAAGCTCTAAGTCATGGGTCAAGTAATTTCTTTCATGAGTTTTCAATTGGTGTGAACCATACGCTACCACTTTTTCCTCTTACATCAAAACACACCCCAACCCTTCCTTAGAGGCATCACAATAAACGGTATCTCCCAAACTGCGTTTTGGAATAATGAGAATAGGAGCGGTAGTCAACCTAAGTTTTAGTTCCTGAAAGGATCTCTCACAGGCTTCATTCCATATGAACTTCACTTCCTTATGCGTTAATCTAGTCAAAGGTGATGCTATAGAGGAGAAATTCTTCACAAATTGACGATAGTAACCGGCTAAACCTAGAAAACTATGAATTTTAGACGCATTTTTAGGTTGTTCCCAATTCTGTACTGCTCCTATCTTTGAAGAATCCACCACAACCCTATCTCCAAAGACTACATGACCCAAGAACTTCACTTATAGAAGCCAAAACTCATATTTTTCATATTTCGCATACAGACAATGCTCCCTAAGAAGTTGTAAAATAGTACGAAGAAGTCCTTCATGCTCTTCTTTGAAAGGTAAATAGATAAGAATGTCGTATACAAAGGCGACCACAAATTTGTCAAGAAATTCCTGAAAATTTTGGTTCATTAAATCCATAAATGTAGCTGTTGCATTAGTTAAACCAAAGGGCATAATCAGAAACTCATAGTGGCCATATCTGGTACGAAAAACATTCTTGGGAATATCCTCCTCCCTAACTCGAATCTAGTGATAGCCTGACCTTAAATCTATCTTCGAAAAAAAGGCTTTGAGTTAATCAAAAAGATCATCTATTTTGGGCAAAGGGTATTTGTTCTTAACCGTAATTTGATTCAATTTACAGTAATCTATGCACAATCTTAATGACCTGTCCTTTTTCTTCGCAAATAAGGCCAAGGCTCCCCAAGGTGAGGTACTTGGACGTATGAAGTCCTTACTTACTAGCTCCTGTATTTGTTCATTCAGAACAACCAATTCAGTTGGAGGGAACCTATAGAGCGACAAGGAGATAGGTGTAGTACCCAGTATTAAGCCTATCGAAAACTTAACTTCCTGGTGATGAGGTAATTCAATGAGATCTTCAGAAAAAACATTAGGATACTGTAGCGCCCTCAAAATATTACATAAAACCCATCACTTTAGACATGCGTTGCTATAAAATAAATCAACCATTTACATTCATCAGAGTAGTTCCTACAACAATATTATATGTTAACATGTAGGAACTACTCTGATCAATGGAAATGGTTGATTTATTTTATAGCAACGCATGTCTAAAGTGATGGGTTTTATGTAATATTTTGAGGGCGTTACAACTTGGTATCGAGCGCATCGTTCAATACTTTGGAGTGCGGGAAGTGATTAGTATCACAATGGGTTTGTCTCTCTTGTTAGAGACTTAGAGATAATGTTATATTCTTATGTGATAACATGCTTATGTGACTACTTGGGTATGGGATTTGATTTCTAGGATATTGATTGGATCCTTGGGTTTCTGTGAGTCCTGTTGGAAAAGCACTTGATCAATGTTGTTTCTAACCGGAACTCTAGTAACACCTCAGGACTATCATTATCCGGGAATAAAATTCGTAAGTGCTTATGTGTTTATGTGCTTACGTGGAGTGAATTACAGTTGTCCATGCTTTAGGACGTGAGTGTTTAGTTTCGACACATTTATGAATGTGCTAACGTCTTCGTTACCTTTAATAGGATGTCAGGACGTGGACGAGGTGGTAGGCGTGGTAGACCTACGAGGCAGGAAGTACCTTTACCGGATGATGTTCCGGCAGTACAGGAGAGAGTTGGTCAGGCCAATGTGGCCGAGCCAGTAGGTCAGCAGGCTATGGGTGCCTTGGCCCGAGAGATAATGGGGGCTTTGGGTATCCTCAGAGCTGAGAATCAGGTTGTAGAGGCAGGACCTTCTTTCTTGAAGAGGGAATTTTTCCGGTCTAACCCGGATGAATTTGTTGGAGATTCGAAAGAGCCACTTAAGGCTGATGAGTGGCTGGAACAGATGGAGAAGACGTTCGAGATGCTTGGCATCGAGGACGGGGGTTTAAAGGTGACCTTGGCATCCTTCTAATTGAAGGGAGATGCAGGTCAATGGTGGAAGTACGAGAAGAGCCGCGTTGGTGGTGTATGGGGGGCTTTTGTAGATGCCTTCCAGGAGAAGTTCTTGTCTTCAGCTGCCAGGGAGAATTTGAGGGAACAGTTTTGCCAACTTAAACAGCAGGGCTTGACAGTGGCCGAGTTTGAAGCTACTTTTACCAGTCTGTCCAGGTTTGCACTTGAACTTGTAGCATCCAAGGAACGCTGTTGCCTTGAGTTTGAGCGGAAGTTGAGGCGTGGACTCAAGTTGAGGGTTGGAGGATCGTTTATCCGGGAGTATAGACGTTTGATGGATGCTGCAGCTCATATGGAGATTATGATGTAGGAGGAGGATGAGGGGCAGAGAAGTTCCAAGAGGAGCCAAGATGGCCAGAGTGATGGCAGGAAGTAAAGGGGTTCTAACCCTCAGCAGTATCAGGGTGGTTTGGCTAGATCGACCTTCCTAGTGCCGAGTGCAGGCTCCAAGAGAGGTAATCAAGGTGGTTTGATTTGTTTCATATATGGCCAGCTAGGTCACAAGTCTTCGGTTTGCCCGCAGAAGGAAGGGGGTCAGCGAGCTGCTTCTTCTTCAGCTAGACCTTAGGGCCAAAGTCAGGGCAGAGGCCAGCCTTTGTCTTGCTATTAGTGTGGTCAGCCTGGGCACCTGAAGAGGTTTTGCCCACAGTTGAATGCCACTTCAGGGGCGTCTGGTTCTAGGCAGACGCAGAGTTATCAAACAGCTCAGTCTGCAGCCTTGAGGCCAATCCTAAGCTTCGTCATCGATCGTGCAATCTTTTGCTCCTAGAGGTGAGCGGTGGATCGAGGGGCCTCTGACGCGTGTATCTTTATTACAGGACTGCAATTCCGTCAGTTGTGAGAGGTACCTTTCTGTTTTGCAACTCGGTTGCTAGTGTGTTGATTAATACGGGTGCGTCCCATTCTTTTGTGTCTACTACATTTGCATCTGTGTTGGAGTTGGAGTTAGCATTATTAGCATCTCCTATATGTGTTGTATCACCTGTTGGGGGCGAATTGATTTTGAAACATGGATGTAGAGGTTGTGATATAGAGTTCGCCGACCATAGGCTTCCTTTTCCTTTTGTAGTGATGCCCATGAAGGGTTTTGATGTTATTTTGGGTATGGACTGGCTATCATCATACCGGGCAGTTATTGATTGCTACCGCCAGAGGGTCACTGTATGTACCTTGAGCGGGGAGTGTTTCCATTTCTTGGGGGATCGGGTTGGTAGTGTGTTGCCACCGGTGTATGATCCGCGAGGACGGAGTGAGCTTAGTGGTCTACTTGCTAGCTTTATGAGTGGTGAGTGTGATGAGACCCAGATTGTATTGCCGAGGGTGGTTTGTGAGTATTCGGATGTTTTTCCCGAAGATCTCATTAGTTTGCCACCTCACCGTGAGATAGAGTTCTCTATTGATTTAGTGCCTGGCACGGCACCGATTTCTATGGCACCTTATCGTTTTGCCCCAGCCGAGCTGAGTGAGTTGAAGATTCAGCTCCAAGAATTGCTAGATAAGGGATTTGTTCGCCCTAGTGTTTCACCGTGGGGAGCACCGGCCCTCTTTGCTAAAAAGAAAGATGGTGCCTTGAGACTTTGTATCGACTACAGGAAGTTGAATCGGGCTACAATTAAAAATAAGTACCCTATACCCCGTATAAATGATCTGTTTGACCAGTTGAAGGGTTCCCGTTGTTTCTCTAAGATAGACTTGAGAACGAGTTACCACCAATTGAAGGTCAGGGAGGAGGATATTCCGAAGACGGCATTCCGTACGCGGTATGGCCATTACGAGTTTCTGGTAATGCCGTTTGGGCTCACCAATGCACTGGCAGTCTTAATGGACTTGATGAACCGAATCTTCCGGGAATTCTTAGATCGTTTTGTGGTCGTTTTCGTAGATGACATCCTTATCTATTCGCCTTCTGAGGAGGAGCACGAGGAACACTTAAGAGTGGTGCTTGAGTTGCTTAGAGTCCATAGGTTATATGCCAAGTTTGGAAAGTGTGAATTCTGGCTGGGAGAAGTCAAGTTCTTAGGCCACGTAGTATCCGGGGAAGGGGTGTCTGTTGATACATCCAAGATTGAGGCAGTGCAAGACTGGGCACGGCCTAAGAGTGTGTTTGAGATTCGCAGTTTTTTGGGATTAACTGGGTATTACTGCCGGTTTGTGAAGGATTTCTCCAGGTTAACTTCACCGTTGACTAGACTGACTCAGAAAGGAATCAAATTCGTATGGAGTGAGACTTGTGAAAAGTCGTTCCAAGAGTTGAAGGTTAGATTGACCACCGTTCTGGTATTGATTATTCCGGAGAGAGGGTTGGGTTATACGGTTTATTGTGATGCCTCACGAGAGGGCTTGGGTTGTGTATTGATGCAAGAGGGGAAAGTGGTAGCTTATGGCACACGTCAGTTAAAAATACACGAGAAGAATTACCCTACACATGACCTAGAGCTAGCAGCGGTGATTTTTGCCTTGAAAATCTAGAGGCACTACCTTTATGGTGAGAGGTTCAAGGTGTTCTCGGACCACAAGAGTTTGAAGTATCTGTTTACATAGAGAGACTTGAATTTGAGGCAGAGAAGGTGGATGGAGTTCATTGAGGATTATGATTTTGAGTTGCACTATCACCCAGGAAAGGCCAATGTTGTGGCCGATGCCCTTAGCAAGAAATCCATAGGTGATGTAGCTTATATAGCCATCTAGGAGTGGGAGATGTTAGGGGCACTTGGCGAGTTTGATTTGCTCCTGGGCGAATCTGTTGAGGCTGCGGCCTTGTTTTCTATTGTTGTACAGCCTACACTTGTGACTAGAGTGTTAGAGGCACAGAGAGGTGACCTTGAGATAGATTCCCTCCGAGAGAAGATCTCCAGTGGGAAGGTTGAGAAGGGTTTGACGGTGTACCCTGACCTGAGTGTGAGATACCGAGACCGTTTGTTTGTGTCGGAGTCTTGCCGAGAGGAAGTACTCTGAGAGTTTCACCATTCACGCCTTGCGGTGCATCTAGGAGGCACCAAGATGTATCGGGACTTGAGTCGCCAGTTCTGGTGGCGAGGAATGAAGAGAGATGTGGCAGTTTTCGTGTCTAAGTGCCTTACTTGTCAGCAAGTGAAGGCCGAGCATCAGAGGCCAGCGGGTTTGTTACAACCCTTGCCTATTGTCGAATGGAAGTAGGAGCATGTCACTATAGACTTTGTTGTAGGTCTTCTGAGGACTCAGCGGGGTAGTGATGCTATTTGGGTGGTTGTAGACCAGTTGACTAAGTCGGCGCACTTTATTCCTATGCGCGTGAGAGATTCGGTAGATCATCTTGCCGACTTGTATATTCGGGACATAGTGAGATTGCACGGGGTCCCAGTGACGATCGTCTCAGATAGAGATCCTCGTTTTACTGCTAAGTTGTGGCAGAGTTTGCAGAGTGCCTTGGGCACTAAGTTGACCTTTAGTACGGCTTATCACCCTCAGACTGACGGGCAGTCCGAGCGTACTATTCAGATCCTTGAGGATATACTTCGAGGTTGTGTCCTTGACTTTAGTGGGACGTGGGAGAGGCACTTGCCATTGGTGGAGTTTGCCTACAACAACAGCTTTTAGTCTAGTATCGGTATGGCACCGTTTGAGGCCTTGTATAGCCGACCTTGTAGATCTCCAATCTGTTGGGCCGAGGTGGGGGATGCACCTTTGTTGGGCCCAGAGTTGGTTAGGGAGACGACGAAGAAAGTTAAGCTTATCCGTAGGAGGCTTGTTACAGCCCAGAGTCGTCAAAAGAGTTATGCCGACCGTAGGAGGAGGCCTTTGGCGTTTGAGGTAGGTGATCATGTTTTCTTGAAAATATCACCTAGGCGAGGTTTGATGAGGTTTGGGAAGAGTGGGAAGTTATCCCCTCGGTTCATTGGCCCCTTTGAGATCCTTGAAAGGGTTGGGAAAGTTGCTTATCGCTTGGCTTTGCCACCGCAGTTGTCCGGGGTACATGACGTGTTTCATGTTAGTATGCTTTGGAAATACGAGTCGGATCCATCCCATATATTGGATTGGACCGATTTGGGGGTAGATGAGGATGCCTCGCATGAGGAGAGACCGGTTCGGGTCTTGAATAGGCGAGATCAAGTCTTGCGAAGCAAGACCATTCCCTGGGTAAAGGTTTTGTAGAAACATCACGGAGTGGAGGAAGCCACTTGGGAATGTGAGTTGGAAGTCTGAGAAAAGTATCCGGACATGTTTATTGATGTGTAATCATGTAACGAAATATTGTAATAATATTGAACTTTAAGAACATTATATATGTCTTAAGTTGTAAAACATTGTGAATGTTTTGGTTTATGAAAGATATGTTAACATTGTGTATGTTAAGTGTATTGTGGAAATGCAAGCATGATATTACTGTTGCATGTGTTATGTAATAGCAAAAAATGAATTGAAATTGGTAAATTTCAAAGGAATGCATGTTGATAATGCAAGTTGTTATATAATATGAATTGCCTTTTGAAAAGAGATGAGATTGACCGGTAATGGGTCGGATGGTTTAAAGATTATGTTGTAATATTATTGAGAATGGAGAAAACCTGTTTTTGAAAAACTTGTATTTAATTTTAGGGACGAAATTCTTTAAGGGGGGGAGGTTATAGCGATCCCGGTTGTCCCTTTACTGTTCAGTTGTATTCCGGACTCGGTTCCGTGAAATTGATGGTTGTAACTATCTTGTCGTCATCCTCTAAATCGATTTGTTTGAGTTTTAGGATGTGTTGGGCTTGGTTGATTCAGGTTGGTAGAGTTTTGGCTCCCATTGTTGTTGCACAGTTTTTGGATGGTCCGCTCAGCGGAGTTTTACACTTCTCTCAAAGATTTCGTGTCCCTACAAAACTTCTGCAGGTGTGTTTTCTACGCTCGAGCGGGTTTCCTGCGCTCGAGCGGGATTTTTGGCGCTCGAGCGAGTAGTGCTTTTTGGTGTAAGTTCTGGGAGAGGGAAATCTACGCTCGAGCGGACTGGTTTTCGTGCTCAAGCAGATGTGCTTTATTCTTGTGTCTTGGAGCTCGAGCGGGATTTCTAGCGCTCGAGCGAACCTAGTCTTTTGTTCTTGACGCTCGAGCGTTGTGTTCTCCGCTCGAGCGGGAATGTCGTATAACAGAAGGCAGTTGGGCATTTCTGAATCACTTTTTACATTCTCTCTCTCTCTTACTTTTCAAAAACGCCATTTGAGAGCCTCTCTCTCTAAAGTCTTCACTTCTCTCTAAGTGTTGATCTAGCTAGAGTATTTTCCAAACTTTTGGCCTTTACAAAAAAGTTGTTGATCGTCGTGAGCTACCTTTTGATCCAAAAATCTCAGGATTTGGAGCATCTTCATTTTCGTCATCTCCTTCGTTGGGTTTCATCTTTTGAGGTAGGGATTCCTACTCACTCTTATGGGTTGTAACCTAGATTATTGAGCATTTGGTTAAATGGTTTGATTTTGGGATCTAGGGTTTCGAAATGTGTAATGGGGGTTTTGTCATTTTGGTCTTAAATATGTATTTTGGGCTTCATAATGGTGTTATTGATGTTGATTGTTGATTTATGGACCATGGGGTTCTTGTTGGAAAAGGGGGTAGAAAACCCTAAGTTGTAGTATAAATTAATTGATATAATTAATTTGGGAAAAGTGTTATTGTTTGGAATTGAGGTGGAAATAATGAAATTGGCTCATTATATGGTAGAATGGTGGAGTTGGATTTATTAATCGCTCCCTTTTTAAAATATTGATATTTTATTTGTTAGGGCTTTTATTATCTATTTAGAAATAATTACTTTAAGCTACCGGTGGAGAGTAGTTGTGATTGTTGTAGACAATGTATGATGATTAGGCAAACTAAAACTAATCAATTGGATATGTCATAGAGTATGACGGTTGATAGAATACATTAACGTTATATATTGATTGATTGTGTATATGACCTATGTGTATATACGTTGTGTGTGTGGGAGGAGATAGGGGATGTACTCCACGGTTTAGGGGAAGATAGGGGATGGACCTCTAAATCGGATGTTGTTTGGGAAGAGATAGGAGATGGACTCCACTGATACAGCTCATACGCTTGTCAATTAAGGTGTTGATATAGCTCATATGCTTATCTTTGGAAGTGTTAATATAGCTAATATGCTTATTTGTTGAAATGTGGATACAGCTTGTATGCTTATCTGTTGAGATGTTGATACAACTAGTATGTTTATCTATTGTAAAATGGGAAGCGTTTTATATGAGTCACTGTCTCATATAAGTGGTTGGCCAGGTTCTGAGTCGTTGATGTAAAATGCAAAAATGATGAGAAATGGAAAATGAAATGAAATATGAACATTGTAGTCATGTAATGGAAATGGGTTATGAATTGATTTATGGTAATCAAACATTTATCAATTGCTAATGTCTTAGTTACTGCTTATATTGTGTTTAGCATTTCTCTACTAGGCATTGGCTCACCCTATATAGCATGCCACCTCCAAGGACATAACTTGGATGATGATGAGTATAGAGTTAGTACTCTTCTTTTGTGTAACCAAGTGTTGACTTGGAAAGCTGTAAGCCCGTAGGGCATTTGGTTTTGTGGTTAACATGTAATACTGTTGTAAGAACTACTCTGATGAATAGAAATTGTTGATTTATTTTATAGCAACGCATATCTAAAGTGATGGGTTTTATGTAATATTTTGAGGGCGTTACAACTTGGTATCAAAGTTGTACCACTTCCGTCGAAAACCTATCTCGAACTATACCACTTCCGTCATCTAAAAAGGCTGCTAAAAGGGGAACTAAATTCACCCCGTCTACATGGGTAGTATGACAAGAGTAAGGACCTATCATTCTTTTCCCCCAAAAATGTGAAACAATCACCACCTGACATGCATACTGTATCTCTCCCACGATAACAATCTATAATAGCCCAGTAAGAAGACAACCAGTCCATGCCAAGAATAACATCAAAACCTGACATGTCTTACAATACGAAATTAAACAGAAGTTGTCGACATGCGACCTCAATCACACACCCATGACATCCTTGGGTTAAGATAACCTTACCCCCAACAGGTGACTCTAGGGTAAGTGCAGATTTTAGTTGCTTGCTTTCTAACCCCAACAATGATGCAAAAGAAGTTACTATAAACGAATGAGATGACCCAGTGTCAATCAATACACTGGCCCAGGTATTGAAAATCAGATATGTATCTCTTACAACCGATGGTCCTAAAGATTGTTCTGAAGCAGTGGTCGCATACACTCTTCCATGTAACCTCTGGTCTTCTACATCACCTCTGTGAGCATAAGCTTGCTGTGCAGATTGTGTAGACGTGGCCCCCTGCACGGACTTGAATGCCTGACCTGACTGGGTTGGTTGGTAAGGCTGCCTTTGTCCTTGGCCCATCTAAAAACCTCCAGGCTGGCGAGATCCGATCACACTTGTGGACCCTGCTCTTTGTGAACAAAACTTCTTCAGATGATCGTCAACTGGGGCATCTGAAGAAATTTTGCAATAAAAAAAATTTAATAATAAAAATAATTTAACGATCATATTACCGTTTAACACAACGGCCATTTTTTTTATTTACAAATTTACTTCAATCTTCCAAACTTCTATAAGTATCTTCCATTTTCCAAAATAAATCTCATAAATAATTATCTTTCTTAAACTCTCAATCTCCCTTAACTCTTAATTAATTTTGAATTGTCATCAATTGCAATTGTGCAACAAGAAACTTTTATCAGAAGAAGCTAATTTTTATATCGCATTCGCCAGTTAGTAACATTAATTAGTTTAATTAAATTTATTAGCTACTCATTTTTTTTCATTAGTTATTTTTGAACATATATTAATTATTATTTTCTACTCATTATTGTTACTTATTATTTAAATTAATTGTTAGTTTTTATATATTATTTTACTTACTTTACTTTGGATCCTAATATTCCTAATATTTATGTCGATGTTGATATATGTACTATACAATATGAATATGTTGATTCTCCTTCTAATATCCCTCTTCCAACAGTTGGATCATCATCTAGGGGCACAACTAGTAGTGTTTGGGAACATTTTGAAAAAATATCTATAAATAATCATGATGGTACAATTACTTTTAAAGCAAAATATAAATATTGTGCACATTTACTTAGTGTTACATTTGTTGGGGGTACTAGTCATCCAAAAAAGCATGCTAACAAACATTTACAAAGTCAACAACCTGATATTAGAAGTCAAATACAATTAGGGGTTTCATCAATTGGTAATTTGCAAACATTTTCATATGATCCTATACATACACAAAATGCTATAGTTGATTATATTATTAAAAAAGAACAACATTTTACTATTAGTGAATGTCCCGATTTTACCAAAATGATGCACAAAAGTTATTCACCGCAATATCAAAGTTTTCAAAAAATACTACTAGAAACAGGATTTTAAAGAAATTTAAGGATATTAAAAGTGAATTATTTGACATTTTAAAAAAATTGAATGGAAGAGTTTGTTTAACATCTGATATGTGGTCAAATAATGGTTTAGAATATTAATGTATCACTGCACATTTGATTGATAATGATTGAAAATTAAATAAAAGAATTATTTCATTTAAATTAGTTGAACTTCCATACACTGGTCATTTGCTTGGTGTAAAAATAATAAATGTATTATATGAGTGAATTTTACAAAATAAAATATTTACAATTAGTTTAGATAGTGCAACATATTATAATCAGACTGTAACCCATTTAAAATCAACTTTACAATTAATTGTTGATGGTGATTTATTTCATGTTCGTTGTTATGCCCATATTTTAAACTTGATTGTTAAAGAAGCTATGTATATACACGAGACTTTTGTACTTGTAATAAAAAATGCAATTGTTACTATTATGTCTTCTGCTAATCGAATTTCAGAATATTAAAAAATTTCTCAACGAAAAGGTATGTCATTTAAAAATTAATTTTAAATATAGATAGTAGGTGGAATTTAACGTATAATATGTTAAAAAGAGTTTGTAAACAAAGAGGAACAATAGATTTATTTTTTGCAACAACATCAATAGGAGGAATACTGACTCCCATAGAACTTAATTGACGCCAAGTAGCCTTGTATAAAAATTTTTTTTTAAAGTTTTTGATCTTCACCAAAATTATTTTCTTATATATTTTCTTATATATATATTCCTACTTCACCATTTGTTTTATATATGCTAGTAGAAATAATTAAAGTTTTCATAAAATATACAGGTAATGAATATTATGTAACCATTATTACTTTAATGAAAGCAAAATTTGATAAATATTTTGATTTTTTGCCTCATCTTTTAGGTTTAGCCATAATAATTGATCCTAGGTGTAAAAAAATTGGTTCACAATAATTTTTAGAACATATTTTCGTTGATCAAACACAGTTTACCCCTATTATGCAAACATGCAACAAATTATTTGAAGAATACAGGGTAGTTGCATTTTTAAATACACCTACACACACTACATTAGCAGTCTCATCTCGAGGTGGGAGATTAAGTATTTTTTCAGTAATAAAAAGTAGAAGAATATCTCAACATGCAAGCGTAAATAGTTCTGAACTACAACGTTATTTGGAAAGCCTGTCAGTGGATGATTTCGATGATTTTGACATTTTGAATTAGTGGAAACAAAATGAAACTCTGTGGCCTGTGGTTTCACAAATGGCCCGTGATATACTAACCGTTCCAAAAATTACATAATTGCATATTTTTTTAATTATATGTTCATAATTAAAAAAAATAAGTCATACATAATTAAATTTAAATACCACCATGAAACATAACCAAACAAAACTTCTCATTAATCTTAACTAAAATACTCTAGAATAATTTTTCTTTTATTTTGTATCCCTAATAAATAATCTACATAGATAATGTATTTATCGTTCATTTTTCTAAAAAAAATAAAAGGGTCCGCCCAAACCTAGGCCGCAGCCCGAGCCCAGGCCCTAGGCCCTATTATGAGTGGGCCTTGGTTTGGGCCTTGACCCCACTTTTTGGCCCATGGCCCGGCCCAGCCCAGCCGGGCCTGCAAAAAAAAATGGGAGCCCACGAGGCCCACTTGGACAGAGCTTATTACATCCCTACCCCTATCCCTCTTACCTTACTCTCTTTTCTTTATTTCTTCTCCTTTATTTTGTTTGGTTGTTTGGCAGAGACTCTCTGTCTCTCTCTCAGCTGCTTTCTCTCTCTCACTCTCTTTTTATTTTTTTAATTTTTTTTTCTTATTTTTTATAACTTTTGAGACACAAAACTCTTGATCCACCACTTTTAGAGTTAGAAATTCACCATAGTCCTCTAGGCCAAAATGATGAGTGTGTTGAGGGCATCGTTTTGACTAGTGGAGATTGAATTCCTGGAAGATTGATTTTTAGGTCTTTTCTCCTCTTCTCTTCTAAAGGTAGAGATTTTCTTGATTCCTTCTAATACTTTGCTATAGGTAGCTATGTGGTATTTTTTTTTCTATTGCATAACAAGATGATTTTGTTGAGAGTTTTGAAAAGCGTGTTAAGGTGAGTTAGGGTTTCAAGTTCATTGGGTTTGATTTCTTGTTTTGTTGTTAATTTGGTGAGCTTTGAGCTAATTAAATATATTCATGAGGTTTGTGATGAAAAGCCCTAATTTTAATTATTTGTTTGCTTAACAATCTTGAGAATGAGGTAAATTGGTGAGATTGTAATATTTGAACCACATTGATTAAAGAGAAAAAATGAATGGATTGCAATGAAATATAACTATATAAAATTTTTTAGGATATTGGGTTAATGAAATTGAATTATTGAAATTGTGGAATACAAAGAGGCAATGAAAGATTAAGGATTTTGTAATGTATTTGTTTTGAGCTAGGAATGTAAGACCGGGAGAGGAAAAGAAACATGTAATGGTTATGAAATTTGCCTTGTGTCGAAACTATTGATGCTTGGTAATAGTGGAGTCAAAAGTGGAAATTGTTATGAGAATTTTATTGTACTAAATGAGATTTTTGAGATAACGTGAAAGTTGAGTTAGCTCTAAACAAACCTTGCTAAAGATGAAATATGGAAATGGATTGATAATCATATTGTGTTATCTACGGAAATTATGTCTTTATTATTTAGAGGTTTTATCCTTGGCCATCAGTGGAGGATGGTGTTGCTTGTATTGAATGGAATACACGTGTTTTGTGTAATGTTTAAATGTGTAACTTCGAATAATTTGTCATGTGATGAAGTGATGAAAGTGCTATACAGAGGTAATGTGTTCCTTTCGGTTAGCACTCGATAAAGCAAGCGGATGTGCTATATAGAGGTAATGCGTTCCTTCCAGTTAGCATCCGGTAAAGTAGGTTGTGCTATATAGAGGTATTATATTCCTTCCGGCTAGCAACCGGTAAAGCAGGTAGACGTGGGGTCCGGTGAGACCACAATGGTGATGTGAGGCTTGAAAAGTCCTTAAGTTGTTCATTTGATTGTGAATTTTGATTGCTAATGTGTATACCTGTAGAGATAATTATTGATAAATATATGTATTGAGGATATTGTTGAATTTACATATTGAGATGAATATTGAGTTCGGGAATAATGTACATATTGTTTAATGTAAATGAGTAGCACGAGAGTGCAAGGGTTAAATGTGAAATGATTTTGAAAATAAACAACAGGTTAGAATTATTTGAATTATAAAAGATGAATTATAGAAATGAAGAAATAATTAACATGCATGATGTTCAAGATGTGGATTAGTCTCTTTTTTTTTTTAAATCTTTCCAAAGGGAAATTGGTGACTACGAGGATGGAGAAATGAATTTTTGTGAAATGATAAAAGAATGATGCTTTTCAGAAAAGATATACCTATGCATATATATTTTGGATATAAAAAGTCACATTATATGTATAAAATTATGACTTGTAGCATTCATGATCATACCTATCTATGCACTGCTATTGTTTAGAATCATTGGGATTCTTACTAGACATTACTGTTCATCCCACATTATTAATCATTTTTTTTCAGTTAGAAAGATGGAGCTTGTTTCAAGACTAAGACGTCCCATTAAATGTGGCCTAAAGGCTTGTTTCCTGTAAGCGGGATGCCATTTCGTTGTAAGAGGATTAATTCCACTCATCTCATTTTCTTAGTTTTCTTTTCTCAATGTAAGCCCAAGGTCACTTGAAATTATTTGTGTTGGTCACATCATCATTGTGTATTTATACAAGAAAGAACCTCAATTGCTTTAATTTATTTTAATCTTGCTTATTATCTTGAAAATGGACTTAATTAAAGAGTTATAATAATGGATTTGAGTAGTAAAAATCTAGGACGTCACATCTTCTAAAACTTCTAAGGCATTATCTTCTTTTTCTTTTTCTATGTCTTTGAGGTTTTCTAGAACATTATTTTCTTTTTCTTTTTCTACGACATTATTTCCCATTATTTATTTTAATTGTTCAAGGGGAATGTGTTCCATTTTTCCCAAGCTGATTAATCCTAATTTTTTATAGATATCTTCTTCTATTTCTAATCTATCATTATTTATTTCTTATATTTTTTCTTCATCTACCATATCTAATTGTTCAGCTATTTCTAATATTATTTTGTATTTTATTTCATTATTATTTTCTTTTTCAACCATTTCTTCTAACTATTTTAGGCTATAGTTACTTACCTCCATTATCTTTTTAGTTTATAGGTGAAACTAATTCAAATGGTTCCTCCTGATTGTTTTATTTAAACAGATAGGGATACAGATCTAATTCTTTTTGTTTTTCTTCAAAATTGGCTACTTGTTTTTTTGGATCTTGTATAAAATGTTTAATTTCGTTTATTATTTCTAATTGATTAGTTCTAAGTTTCTTGTTATGTTTTTAATTTCGTTTATTATTTCTACTTGATTAATATTTAAACGCATATAAATATTAATTCTAAATTTATATGAAAATATAATTTTTTTTAATATTTTTGTAATAACTACTTATGTTTTTTATGATTTTTTCAGGTTTTTGGGGTTGATTTGTAATATGTAAAAGTTGAAGATGATTGGTCATGACGAGGAGGAGTGAGGTGTGTGATGGATATGTTCTAGATAGATTTATGTGGATTTGAGCCTCTAGAATGTGAGCTACTAGGAATTCTTCGCACCTTATTACTTGTTATTAGGCATGATTTGAAATTAATTTTTTAGTGATTTTATTTTTTTTTTGGTCTATAATATATATTTTTAATTTTTGAAAAATATTTATATTTGTAGTTTCTACTCGACTCAATAGACTAAAATAGTAAAATAAATAAATTGAAAAAATACAAAAAATTTAGAAAAGTAGTTTTTTTTTTGTCATTGGTGGATTTTTAAAATTTTCAAAATTATTTTACTTTTTAGTTCCTTACACGGATTAGAAAAGTAAAAAGTTTTGATACAAATTTTTTAAAAAAATAATTAAAAAAAGCTAAAATTTGAGAGATTAGGAGAGAAAGCAAATTGAATGATTACTAATTTTATATAGTAACAAAATAAAACTTCATAAAGTTATTTTAGTAATATAATTTCTAAGAGTTTATTTTTCATTTTTTTTCTTTTATATAGTCTATCCAAATAAAATTGAAGAGAAATCACTATTACGTATTTTCTTTTATTTTCTCTCAAAAAAAAGAAGAAGAAAGAAAGAAAGAAATCACACTTTTTTCTTTTTTTTTTCTTTTTTTCCCAACCCTACCTTAACAAATCAAAATTTCCCCCTACATGTATACATATCCAAACATCATGTTATCACTTGAGTGCAACTGAAATTCAAGAAGTTATTTAGTGGTCTTGGAGTATTGCTCCATATCGTTCAAGGTAGGACACGTATCATGTTGTTTCCCCAAAAGAAATATAAGAGTGGTGGGATCCACTACTTTAGCTAATCAAATTCATATTGAAGCACCATGCGGATTTACTCCTGAAGAAAATATAATTAACACAAATAAACAAAAAAAAAAAGTGAAATAGGGAAGGAATTTTTTTTTTTTTTTAAATTCTCGATATTAAGATTTTATAATATAAATGACATACAATATTTTTATAGTAGTTGAGACCCCCCAACATTTTCACAGAGAAATTTTGTCCCGACACAGAGAAATTTCAAAATTTTCACCGATTTTATAAAAAAAATTTCATCAGAAGACCTTAGCTACTAAAAAAAACATATTAGACTTCTCATATTATCCAAAGTTAGAGAGGAATATTATACTAATTTTCCCAAGAAAGAACTCACCTCGAGGGAGGAAACCAATTTGAAGTGAACCTAATCCACATAACTTCACCCCCAAAAAAAAAAAATCCAACCCTTTTTGACAATCTCTTTAAATACAAAAACTAGATAACTATCAAGGGCAAATTTTACTTTATTCCACGTGGTTCGTGGAATAAAACATACTATTGACTTTTTCTGTCTAAGGTAATGAACTGCGAGAGTCACCCGTTAATGTAAAGAGTAAGTGCATGAGAATTATATCTCTCATACATCTTCAAATTTTCAAAAAAAAAATGCCATTCTCTTATTTCTAACCACCACCAGCTTTCACATTGAATGACCCCATCTCTTTCTTTTTTTTCACATTCTCTTTCTTCTTTTCTCCTTTCTTCAGTCACCAATCTTTTTCTTTTTTTCTTTCTTCCTCAGTTTTTTTTTTTTTTCACTCTCATTTTCTTTTTTCCATGGAAGAAGCCATGGTAGCCATAGCTGAAGCAGCCACACCATAGTGGTCAAAACACCTCAAACCAAAACCCAATTTCCTCTACATGTACACTCATAAAAAACCTACTTAGAGTAAGATTTTGTAGTTGAAAACATTTTATTTGTCTTGGGTTCTCTCTAAATTATTTTTTGTACATGTATATATATATAGACGATATACACTATTGATATAATGTGAGCACTCAATTTGGTGATAATAAAAGTATGAAATTGTATGGTAAAAACTGTTCTAATCTTCTTCCATGTATGGATTGACTTGCCATTCTTTGTTTCCTTTTGTATGAGAGGGTTCAAGAATGTTGTCGGAAAATTCGAAGATCTTTGAAGAAAGCTCGAATTATTTAGAAATAAGAGGCTTAGATTCTTTGACGGCCACAACTAGGAACACAATAGCAAATAGATGATGGAGATAAGAGATTGGGTGAAGAAGAAGGCAAAGTAGTTAGAGAGAGAATAATGGCAAGGCTCTCCCATGGATCTCCTATTTTCACTCTCAAGACAGATAATGGAGAAGGAAAATTAGTTCTTTTCCAAGAGTTGTCTCTCCAAAAATCCATCACTTGTAAAGCTATGGGTGGGTGCTATTTATAGGCACCTCATGATGTAGGATGGACCCCATGTACAATACACATGGGGAATATTCCCTCTAACTATCTTGTCCAAGGAGGTGAGCTCTTCGAGGATGTAGAAAACCTTGAAGAGGAGATTAACCTGTTAGCGAACCCTTTTTCTTAGCCACACCCAACCAATGATTCCCAATCATCCTAAAGGGCTGAGGTAGTCCTAGAGGACCTCACGCACTAATATTGTAGAGTCTCATGGACCTCCTGAGGTCGTGCCACCTCGACCCGGGCATAGGCTAAATCAATCGATGAGTGAATTCATCTTCACCCACCGTCCTCGGGATTCGGGCCCTTTGTTTGGGCTTTAACCTCACTCATGATTCTAGTGGGTTGATCCCAGAATGCCCCAAGTCCACAAATGTTCTGGGACTCACCAATGAAGTGGCTTCTAGAATGCGATCGAATCTGTTCGAAGCCCGAGTGCCTCAGATCTCTAGGCTTGCTTAATACCCTTTTGAGTCCGAGCTTGAGTAAGTCTCTAAGTTCGTGAATTCGAACTCTTTCGAGGCTTAGAGCTATCTGGCCCATTTGATGGCAGTAAATCCGGGCCTACCAACCTTGGACTTTCTGATTGGGCTAGTGGGCTCAAGTAAACTCCTCTTACATTTTGCCCCTTGCATATATAGGAAATTTTAGTTTTCTCGAATATGCACAACCTTTCCTCCTTAGCTATATTTTTGCTTCACCTTCTTGAGCGTGTTTTGCTTGTATGGCCTATAGATAAGTCATCGTAACTTATGGATAAGATTCACGATTAATAAAATAAATCATTTAATCTTATGCCATGTTTGACAAATGCACTTCATAATTGTGCCACCTTTTTTTTTTAGGGGGAGGGGAAGCCAACCTTAATTCTTTAATTCCTTTAACATCATGCAAAATTCCAAATCTTCTTAATCTTCGAGAACATCTAAAGGTCCACTTCCTTATTCCTAGTCAAAGAAAAATAAAGCACCCATTTTTTTATTCTTGAAAAGCTAAGAAAAGATAAGGTCCACACACTTCTTCTTCTTTTTCTTGTTTGGGAATACAACAGGCCCATTTTATATATATAGATATATATTCAGAATATTTGAGAGAACATTCCAGGGATCACACCTCTCTTTTTTTCTATTTAAGGAAAAGGACAAAACCCTAATCTTTACCCACTTTTTGCTCGCAGCCATTTTGGCTCTTTCTCTCTCTACAGAGGCCACCCAACTTTCTTCTTCTTGAACGAAGCTTTGCGGTTGCTAAACCAAAGGCCATCGTGACCAGCTTGCATGTTGGCCATCGTCGCATCTCCAAGCACCGTCGCCATCTTTGTTACCGAAGACCCACGCTACCTTGCACACTGGCGGCAGCCACAGCCTTGGCTAATGTTAGCATCGCGACAACATGGGCAACCGCTGGGTCACACCAGCACCAGCCTAGCTTACTGCTGGTTGGCTCATCCTTCGCGCCTGACGCCTTCAACGCACTGTCGGCCTCTTCCGCTACAACTTCGCCACCAACCCACTATCGGCCTCTCTGCTGCAACCTCACTGCCAGTTTTGACTGTTGTTGTAGTGCCAACCACTTACGTTGCCCACTCAATGCGTCGTGTGTGGTTGCCAACTTTTCTGGGGCACCATCGCTACTTCTGGCCTTGATTGTCCACTACCGACAACGCACGTTTGCTCCCTCAACGCGACATGAGTGGTCTTGCCTAGCACTGTTTTGCTTGTCGCTGGCCCTGGGTGTGCTTGTGCATCTCATACTTGTGGTCTTGCCACTGCTTCCAACTATGGCTTGCTCCAGTTTTAGTTTGCACTATTCTCCAATTTCTTTCTTGGTCATTGTTGCTTTGAATCTACTTTTGCTTTCTCAGATCTGTGGGTAAGCATTTCGATTTTTTTTCTTAATCATGGTGGAAGCTATTTTTTTTTGGGAGGGGGAAAAAACCCATTTTCAGAATTTCTTATTCTTATGGTTTTTTGTTAGCTTAGAAACTTTGATCTATTGAGCTTTGCAATATTGAAGCATACTGTGGCATTTGAAACTTTATTGAGGGGCTTAACTTAAATATAGCTTATTGACCTTTATTATTGAGAAAGGGCCTAATGAGAATATTGAGCTTCATTTTTCGGGCATTGCTTGTATAAATTGAACCACTGCTTGTTGAATTCTGCACTTGTGAGACCATTTTGATATTAATAGATTACTTGGCGCTTGAATTGAGCTAATTGACATAGGGAAAGAATTATGTAATACAAGTGAGTGTTGTTGCTAGCTTTGCTTGTTTTGAAATTTGTAGAGCAACTAAAATAACCGTTGTTGCTAGTGAAATTTGAGGAAATGAGTCCCTCATATTGTATATTAACCTTGCTATCGAACAATTGATTGTTGTGGTTCTGAGGATAGTGAAACCCGATATTGAGCCTCATGTACTTGATGGATGAATTCCCGATATCCTAATTTAGTGAACACTTCGCTAAGAGGAATAAACTGATGTAATAGAGGATAAGACCATATATTGCTGTGTGTTGATCTCGCAGATATTCGAGGAAATAAAATGTTCATGCCAAAATTCCATTTGAATTTTTATTAATTTGTGTTGCTTCAATTTTGATATTCTGAATTTGAAACGGTCGACTCCTTGTTGTTATGCCTATTATTTCAACTACATGCCTTTTCGAAAGAAATTTGTCATCATAGGATCATCAGAACCGGCTCTTAGGAAAGAGTGGGATGTGCCTTTGGCGTCTGAGTAGAGGAAATCCCCTTATTTTGGCCGAAAGGACCCATTCTGGTGAACGGTTACCTCTACCGTTTCTCTTTCATCTCCGATGGGGACTCCATTTTGTCTTTCTAAGGATACTAATTCCAGACATAAGGCCCTCATTTCCCCTTCTTTTGTGCTACGCTTTGGGGTTGAGTGAGGGTATTTTTCTTACTGTTATCCCTAGTTCAAGACTTTCTCCAGCCCTCTCTTTGGTTAACAAGAATGGGTCGATGATATCCTCTTGAACAGGAGCTTCTATCAGAAGCATCAGGAGGCCCGGCTATTGATTCTAGTAAAGATATCTCGATCTTTATCCATTTGCCACAACAATGCCAACCTTGAAGCCATGGCTCTCCGGTGGAGCACTGAAATACACACTTTCATACTTGGCTAGTATGAGATGGGGCCCACCCTCGAGGATATGTGAATGTTACTGCACCTAGAAGTGACTGGCCTTGAGGCCTTTTGCCCTGAGCGGATACCCCCTGAAGATGATTCTCTAATCCAATCCCTAAAGTAAAATCTTCAAGCTTGTGGTCAATGGAGCTCTATATTTGATGGTTCAGCAAGAAGGACCAAACAAGTGAGGACGGACCGTGCCTCCTACACTACATGGATCCACCACTTCTTCAGAGATCTTTAGTCCCTGGCAAGAGATACTAACCCTGGTTCTCAAGAGTATGAGGTTAGCCCGATATATGGTTCCAGGCTTTATTTTCTGGTATTTCTAGCTTGTTTCCTTTTCTTCTTCATTATTTCGAGCACACTTCAAGATTCTCTCAATCCTTTTGTCTTCCCACTAGCAGATAGATTTTTCAAAGGAGATTGGATCCCCTTAGCCCCACTATTTCTTGGGAATCTGTATTACCGATTGGATTTGCTACATCGAGATATGGTACGTTCTATAGGTCGGTATGAGCCTGTCTCTTTCGTCCACAGTCAATTCCTATTCTGCTTCTTTTTTTAGAGGTTCCCATAGTTTGCCCCTACTCCAACTGTATTCGAGGCGGAAGTTCTTCGAGAAATAGTAGATAAAGAGGGTATCCTTGTGCTTGGTAGTGACGGGTCTCGCACATTTGAGAATGTTAAGACTTGCCAGCAGTTGATCACGCGTTGGTCACGTGTCATTTCCACCATATCCCTGAATACCTTGGTGGATGATCCTCGGCGTTTTGTGGCACGCCCCTATGTATCCAAAGGGCATTTCTGCGTACCTTGTTGATATGTTGATAATGGTTCATCTCAGTTCGCTACCAGTATGGCATGAGGAAGGCCTTGATAGCACCATCTATAGACCTGATAGAGTAGCATGCCAGTTTGGATTTGACCAGTGTGCCCCGGAGCCGGCACCTCCTTTATTGTCTTTTTCAGAAAGCTACGGGAGCTTTACTCGCAGACTTGTACACGCCATGCTTCCTGTATCTGGCTCTTTGACACTGTCGGGTTTGAGTTGGGTAGGGGGTTTCACCCTTTCTTTCAGGCGATATTAGCGGAAGAACATCGATGCATTTATTGAGGTTGTCCAGAGTAAACCGACTATATATCTACCTTCGTTGATTTATAAGAAGGACTCATCTCTTCGGTTGCCTGAGAGTCAGAAATTTGATCATATGTATCAGAGCTTCTTCGCTTCATCTGCTCCAATTGACCCTCTGGCTCGGATATCTACTTCTAGCTTGACGATTGTTGTCCTAAAGCCAGTCTCTCTGAATAAGGCTTCTGATCCTCGGATGACCCGTCTCAAGAAGATGGCCTATAAGCAGGCTTCCGATGCCAGTCCTTATACTCTTCGCCTTTCTAAAAGGCTCCATCAGGTACTAGATAAACATCTTAGTTCTTCCGTTGATTCATAGTTTTTTTTTCTCGCAACCATATCTTCTTAAATGAACACTCTTTACCTTCTTTATTGTACAAGACCCTAATTCATTTTTTGATCCCGCAGTTGTTGATATTCTCAGTACTGCGAACATTAGTCATGTTGCCCCTACCGGGCTAGACTCAAACTTGGATAACACTCTTCTTTTGTCTACACGACTCGAAAAGATGTGCACCCCTCAATCACTTTCATGACCTTGTCCCGCGTGTGCGTCATCACCGGCCTATTGTGACTAAGGATGCCTCCTTATCTGTCAGATATTCCTCTCTTCGCTCAGTTGTAGGGAAGGAGCACCATTTCAGCGATGAAGTTATTGGGGATCACTGCTATGATGTTAAGATTATTGAAAAACACGGCTTTGGTGTTGAGATTGTTGAAGGGACTGATGCCGTAAGAGATGCTTTTGGAGGTAGTATAGAGATGAGGTGTGCTTCCGAAGGACATGCTTCTGGAGGCTGTGCAGTGATGAGGTTGCTTCTAGTGGTGCTGAGGGACACACTTCCAAAGGCGGTGTAGAAATGATGTGTGCCTTTAAGAGCATCGTGGAGGTGGATGTGCTAGAGGTCTCTAAGACTCGCTCTGGCACTTATGATGATTCTCGTCCTCCGGCTTTTCTTCCTTCTTTGAGGATGACTGCTACTGTTTTGGCTTCATTAGATGTTGAGATTGATCAGGTGCGCCCCGTACAACCAAGTGGCTTTGTTGATGCTAGGAGCCCTCCAATTGCCCCAGCTCTGCATAATGATTCTCCTTCAGGTAATCTTGTTTTCTGAAGTTTGTCATACGCTTTTATCTATGAGAACGTTTTGCTCAAATGACTTTACTGCTCCCTGCCTCTAATAAGACTTTCTTCTCTTTTCTTCAGTGTTAGCTGCAACCGGGGTCTTGCCTTCACCTACCTTGGACTTTGCTCCGACTCTCTTTGTGACTCCTCATGGCTCTTCTTCTCCAGGGGACACACCTGCCTTTGAGACGATTGCTAAGGGCTCTTCGTCACAAGTGCCTTTGAGTGTTTTGGATCTAAATCTCAGTGATTTCCACTATGATAGTGCTTTTGGTCTTTTCCCTCATCGGACCGTATTCTTAGGCTTAAAACTTTTCCTGGAAGTCATCCCTCCGGGTGGTTCATCTAACCCGATAGAAATTAGAGAGGTCCCTGAAACTAATACCTTTCCAACCCCAATTCCCTCTCCAACTTCTAGAAAAGTACTATTTCTCCATTATTGGGTAGCTCCGGAGTTTGCATCGGTTCTACAGCTTGTGCATTCGAGTTACCCTGAGACCTTTGCTTCTTTTGCTTGCCAATGTCCGCTCATTTAGACTGCTCTTCTCGAGTCCTTTGCCACTATCATATATAGCTTGGATAGCCAACGGTTGTGTGACCTTAACAGGAAAGTAGTCGAGATAGCATATCAAGGGATCTTTGACAAGGAGCGTCATTAAGTAGATCTATCTTAGCTTCGGAAGCGCTTGGATATAGCCTCAAACGCCAGTCCATGGGTAGAAGTTTTGTCTATGCTCGCCTCTTATCAAACCTCTAAAAATGAAACAAAGGCAACTCTTCGTGAACTTGAGTCGGGCTATGCTCGGGCCTTGGAGGCTTTAGAAACACACTCTACTGCTTGTCCTCAGGATGTAGATGTGACGGACAGCTTCTTTGAGGGTGTTTTTAGAAGAGATTGAGTTTTTTTTTTTATTACTTTCTTGCCCCTTTCGATAAAAATGTTTTATCTAGGACAATGCAATGAATTGTCCTAAAACTTGCTTCACTATCAACTTCGAGTCCCCCCGAATCCGAATCTTCTTGATACTGTGCTTCTCAACTGCTATCAAGCCTAAAATAAGAGCCTCATACTCGGCTTCATTATTCGAACGATGGAAGTCCAGTTTATAAGACAAATACAATTTTTCCTCACTTTTGCTTGTAAAGACTATCCCGGTTCCACTTTTCCCTCCGGATACTGCTCCGTCAAAGCTCAATGTCCAAAAGCTTTCCTTGAAGACCATAGTTGCATGCACTTCTCCTCTTAATTCTTCATTCACTGGTTCGTAGTTGCCACTTGGAAATTGGGCAAGGAGATCGACTAAGGCTTGGCTTTTGATTGCCTTGGGAACTACAAATGTGATCTCGAATTCACCCAGTGCTAACAACCCTCTTGCCACCTTCCCGGTTAGAGCAGGCTTATTGAGGATGTATCGAATTGGATCACTTTTGGTAACAATCTGAATCTGATGTGCTAAGAAGTAATGCCTGAGGTTTTGGGCGGTAAATACCAAGGCTAAACAATGCCTCTCCACCAGAGTATATTGGACTACTGCTCCTCAAATCTTTTGGCTGATAGAATACACCGGGTGTTCTACTTTATCTACATCTTAGACCAATAATGCCCCTATGAACTTCGGGGTTGAAATTAGATACAACATTAGATGCACCCCGGGCTGCGGGGCTATCATGGTTCGAGGTGAGGTCAAGGTCGCCTTGATTCTCTCGAAAGCCTTTTGGTGCTCCTGGTTCCACTCGAACTTAGTGTCTCCCTTTAACAAAGAGTTAAAGTGGGCAGAGATCTCTACAAGTGCTGGAATAAACTGCCGAATATAATACACATTCCCGAGGAACTTCTTTTAACTCCTTCTGAGAATGCGGGGGAGGCATTGTTCTGATAGATTTGACCTTATCTTCATCCGCCTCGATACCATGTCTATGTACAAGAAACCTGAGAAACTTCCCAGCCGTCACTCCGAAAGCATATTTGAGAGGATTCATCCTCATTTTGAATTTATGGCACCTTTTGAATACTTTCTCAAGGTCTCGGAGATGGTCCTCTTCTTTTTTAGAGTTTGCTACCAAATCATCAACATAATCTTCCATCTCATAATGGATCATGTCATGAAAGATTGCAGTCATAGCCCTTTGGTAGGTTGCTCTGGCATTTTTGAGTTCGAAAGGCATAACTGTATAGAAGAAGTTTTTGAGAGGTGTTCTAAAAGCAGTCTTTTCTGTGTCCTGCTCACCCATTTTAATCTGATTGTATTCGCTGAATCCATCCATGAATGAGAACATTAAGTGTCCTGAGATGGAATCCACAAGATTGTCAATGTGAAGTAGAGAAAATTCATCATTCAGGCAAGATTTGTTCATATCTCGAAAGTCTACATATACTTTGATTTGACCATTTTCCTTCTTCACTAGCACTATGTTCGCCAACCACGTGGGGTACTGTATTGGCCGGATAAAACTTGTCTATTGAAGTTTTTCAATCTCCTCCTTAATTTTCTCTTTTGAGATCTGGGTGATATTTTTGAGCAGCTTGCTTGATTGGCTTGGAGTTTGGGAACACATCAAGATAATGGGAAACTAGGTCGGGATCTAGTCCTGGCATTTCCTTATATAACCAAGCAAACACATCCGAGTACCGGCTTATCAACTTTAACAACTGCTCTCGCTTTTCTGGGCTAAGGCTCGAACTTATGAATATCGGCCTTGAAGCATCTTGCCCATCACTCAAATCTACTTCAACAAGTTGTTCGGGCTGAGACTTCAGCCTGTCTTGCATGCATTTTGGAGCCACTTCAGGCTTTATTACTGCGTCATTGTCAGGAGGCTCTTCTTTTGACTCGGAGTTAGTGGCTAAAGAAATCGACTCCCCTCACCTTCACAAATAGCACACCATCTTGCCCCATTCTTAGACTTTCATCACCTTCTGAGGAATAGGCAGACTTTCTAGTCGAGACATTGTCCACTTACTTGATTCTACCTTTGGCTCCTTATCATCTTTGATATCCTCCCAGTGAGGAATTTTAACCTCTCGAGGCTTCACGGTGGTGGGATTTTCTTCGACAGACAATTCGGTAAAAGTAGATGGCATCAGAATAATGAGCTTCATGGGTCTCGAGAGGCCTTTCTGTAGCCTAAATTGTCCCTGTCTTCTTTCCCTATTTAGCCTTAACACACTGATGATAACTTGACGATACAGCCCCATATCTATGCATCCAAGTCCTCCCTAGAATGATGTGATAGTTTGCCTCGGAATCAATAATATGGAACTTGGTGGCTGAGCGAATCTCTCTGATGGCTAAATCAATTGTTACGCATCCTATAGTAACTCTCATTTCTCCACTGAAGCTAGTGATGACTATCGACTGCTTCACAATGTGCTCTTCAGAGATTCCAGCCTTCTCTAGAGTAGAGCGGGTCATAATGTTGATAGAGGCTCCATTGCCTAGAAAGGCCCTTATGAACTCAACCCCATTAATATAAACAGTTACATAAAGTGAGCGATTGGGAGAAAATGGATACTTCCAATCAGTCTCGGAGAAAGTAATGGCACTAGATTGCTCTTTTGCCTTCCTCGGGATGGATCCCTCAGTTGACATGCATTCCTCATTGTGTGCCTTGGCTATATTGATGATAGCCTTGGTGATTTTTGTTCTTGCCTCCCTGGAAAGTCCAAGTTGGTCGAAAAATTGGTTAAACTTTACACAGTCTTACAGGGTTTTGGCGTAATGATCCAGATCTTTCTCCACTCTTGGAGGCTCGTAGTTAACCATCTCCTTGGTCTCTTCAAAATAAGATGCCACATAAACATGGTGTCCTCTTCCGTAGTATTTTTCTCCTCCTTCTAGATCGAAAGGACCTTCGACATGAGCCCTAAAGGCTTTGCCCTCTGGATCGAGAACATTTCGATAATAAACTTGTTCATCTTCAGGCTCGAAGGTGCCGTCCAGATAACAATCATCATCATTGGGCCTTCATATGTTATCATAGTGTAACAACCCTCGTACTGACTACCGCTAAACCACTGAATTATATACTGATTACCGCTAAACCGAACTGATAATGACTGATAAGTGAACTGGATGAACTACTGAACAAACTGAATGAAACTGAAACTGAAACTGAATGAGTTTGTCTATTGAATTGCGTGTTGCATCTGTTTGAGTGTATGATTATCTGTTTGCATTTTATGTTTAAACTGCTAATTGAAGGCCTTATCGGCGGCCGATTTAGAAACCGTTTGATGTTTTGTAATCAGCATAATATTTGTGATTTAATGATATTTTTATCTGAAAATTGATTAGGAATGATTAAATTAGATTGAATCGAGTTAATTGCAAACTTAGATTTATTTACCGAATTGCCCCACTTAATGGACCCATTGTTTTATATTATGCTTGAGCCTATTACACACTTAATTAAAACATTTGCTCAGCTTCTCCTTTGTTCCCAAACCAAACAAGAGAGCATAGAGAGAGAGTTCATCTTGGAAATTGGCTAGGAATTGAAGTGTAATTGGCATAATCTAGCTTCCACACCTTGAATTAACACTCTAGGTAAGAAATTCATGGTCTCCTCCTTGTCTATAAACTTCATTCTTGCATGATTCATGCATCATTGTAGAGCTAAGTTATGGAATTGTTCATATATGTTGGATTGAAGTCAAATTCATGCATGCATGTATATATTGGTGAGTTTGAAGTTGAGTTCATGGCAATTTGTCACATGCATGTTCATGGTATTGTTATAGTCCATGTTTTCAACTTGCTTTTCAAAGAACTGAGCTCATTTGAGCATGATTGGAAGCTTAAAATTGGTTTAAAGATCATGCATGTCATGTTTTGAAAGTGTTCATGAAATGGGTTTGAATTTTGGATTTAATTGAAACACCCTTGGGCCTTGATTTCTTAAATTGAGTTTTAAAACTTGTTATTCTATGTGTTTGAAAGAGTTTTCCAGAAAATGGGCCCAAGAGGATCGAATTTGGAGCATTGAAACTTGGTTTGAAACTCAGAGGTTGAATCTGGATTTTCCAGATTTTGGACGTCCTTCGGCGAAGTGCCGCTTCGGCGGATTCATGCTCCCAGTATTTTCTTGCATTGTTTCTGATCCGCTCGGCGGATTTTAACGCTTCGGCGGAAAATCGCGATCCAAAGATTTTTGCACCTTCCATCGATCGCTCGGCGTCGGAATGTACGCTTCGGCGTGGGCCTTTGTGCTTGTCCGCCGAAAGGGAAACTCGCTTCGGCGGAGGCCTGTTCATCGAAAATTTCGAATTGCTTCCTTAGTGCATTTTGCATCCTCATCGTATCCTAGGCATTCTTAGGCCTAGTTTAAAGCATCTTAATGAGGATTTAAGCATAGAACCACACAGAATTTAGAGATTTAATTATCATCCTTTCCAACCTGTAAACTTAGTGTGTGTTCTATTGATTGACTGCTTAGGGTTGACTTCGGGGGCGCTCTAGCTCTCGATAGCCCAATCACCGTGAGTAACAGATGTGTAAAGATATGTTCAAAATGGTTATCTTTTGAATACTTTTATCAGCTGTTCTCGAATCGATATTATTTATGAATGAATGTATGTCCTATTTCGAATCAGACATTGTGGCATCCTTAGCACCCATGTTATTCTGAGCTCTGTCGGTTTCCTTGTGGAACCATATCTTATCAATGATTGGCCATCATTCTTGTTGGGTCTGTTAAGACTGGTCCTTTTGGACCCTCTGTTTATAGGCTATTGGATGTACCACATATGATTTGTTTGATCAAATCTTGCAAGATCGAACTCTTTGTTAAATGAACTGATTTCATTACTGTAAGGACATTCATTCATAACCTCTTTACCTTGTATGTTATTCACGGGCTTTAGCTCACTGTTTATATATATATGTAGGTGCTCGGCCAGGCCGGAGCTAGGGCGTGGGATTGGTCCCAGTTTTGTCACCACCTATGTGCCTCCTTTGTGAGGTTCGAGACGCCATGCCATGGCTTGGGGTGTTTTTGTGTCCCCACTAGTCTCCTCTTGTTTTGTCTTTGTTATGCGTTCAGATAGACTGCTTTTTCAGATCTTGTTATCGAGGTGAGTCCGTCTTGAATGTCTGTAATGATTGTGTATCTTTCTTGGTTTGAATGCATAAATGTATGAAAAATGTTTTTGGCATACAGATTAACACAGCTCTATGGACACTAGTTTTTACTGTTTTGGCTTCCGCCAGGCCCTGAACTCTGTATTTACTGTATTACTGATTGGCAGGCCTTTGGTAATCTCGGATTACTGGCCAGTTACGGTGCTAAACCCATAGGGCCGGGTTTGGGTCGTGACACATAGCAACATTCTTGCCATTGTCTTAGTGCTGAGCATATGGTTGTTCTCGGATGTCTTGAGTTCCTTGCTTTTTGAACCTTATTTTGTCCACCTCGACTTTATCTCTGAAAATTTTCCTGAGAATCCAACACTTCTCTATCAGATGTTTCAATGTGCGATAATAGACGCAAAACTTAGGGCTCTTATGATCCTTCTTTGATAGGATTTCCTCGACATAAGGCAATTTTAGCTCTCCGTCGGCCACCTATTTCTTAACTAAAGCTTTTACTTCGTCGATTCCATATGGATAAGAAATATTGCCTTTTTTACCACTATATTGTTTCCTCTTCTGGCCTCTATGACCCCCTCATTGTGACTTCCGGGTATTGGGGGTAGAGGTAGCAACAATGATAGGTCCACGAGACGACTTAAAGCTAGTTTTGTAACTGGCCTTAAATCCAGACTCCTGAGCCTGAGGAGTGCTAATGTTCCGAGCTGCTTCGATCAGTGCTGAGAAAGTGGGTAGCTTGTGATTAACTAGAAACAATTTGTACTTGTTCAATGCCCCCTCTAGACAGTTTAGAATCAGATAACTCTCCTCCACAGCTTTATGGCAATCCACAACCTTGTCCTGAAACCTTTTGTCGTAGTCAAGGATGTCCTCACTTTCTTGTTGCTTTTCCTTACCCAATGTAAGTGTGGTCACATTCTCTGCCACTTGAAAGAACTTGGAGTGGAATTTGTTGACCATTTTTTCCCAACTTTGGATAGAGTTTGGGGCCAAATTAACATACCAACTATATGCTCGATTAGTGAGAGACTTAGAGAATTCTCTCAGCCGAAGGACGTGGTTTGAACCATGAGTACCCAAAGTCTCGATGAACCGTACAACACATTCTTGAGTATTTCTTTGTTTGCCATCGAATTTGATGAACTTCAGCACCGTATACCCCTCGGGATATGGATAACTTAGCATCTCAATAGGGTATGGTGGCTTAATATCCAGGTCGAGCAAGGAAGGTAAAGTCCTCTTGTCTCGTTTGAGATCAAACATAGCTTACACATCGGCAATAGTGAGAAATTGTTGAGGGAAAGAATTTGATGGTGGCATTCCTGAACCTGGCTTATGGACCCAAAGACTGAGCTAGGAGAGGCTTGGCTATTTTGGTGTTGAAAATCCACTATTGGTGAAGATACGTGACGATATTGGCCATCGGCACCTATAGACAAGCCATTTGGTGATGGGACATTGAATTAAGTTCCATAAAGTCCACTGCACGTCACAGCTATACCGGGCTGGGTTTGCAAATTTGTTGTGCCGGCCAAAGAAGGCCCGTTCGGTACGTGAGTAGCATTTACTGGTGGTGGAACAAGATTGGGTATGGGTATAGCTCCTTTTTGTGCAATCATGGCCCCTTATATTTGTTTAGACACCAACAGTCACCGGAGCACCATTCATTACACCAAAACCTCCCCTAGTCACCATTGGATCTTGGCTTAGTGCACTATGGAACCCGTGGGTAGGCAAACTGCTGCCGCCTACTGTGGTATGAGCATGTGTTGTTGCTGTTGTGTTGCTATGAGCCACAGGCTAACTGTGGCCTACTTCTCATTGGGTTTGATTTTGCACTTCGGTGGGGATAACTCCATCACCAATTTGATTTCCATTTGGCGCAGGTGCAAAATTAGAACTCATCACCAACATGTTGTGAGTAAGATTCTGAAGAGTGGTAAGAATCTCTTACTGACTATTTTGACATCCTTGAATTGCTTCGAGCAAAAGTGGTTGATCTGGAGCCATGGTCCTATCATCACCACCATTAGAGGATCCTTGTTGGTGAACTTCATCTTCTCCCGCCATCCTTGCTAGAGTTGTGTGGGTTCTGAATCTCGTTGAGACCATTAACCGATTTGTCTCCTCAGTGGAGTCGCCAAATGTATGAGAGGGTTCAAGAATGTTGTCGGAAAATTCAAAGATATTCAAAGATCATCGAAGATCTTTGAAAAAAATTCGAATTATCTAGAAATGAGAGGCTTAGATTCTTCAACGGCTACAACTAGGAACACAATAGCAAATAGATGATGGAGATAAGAGATTGGGTGAAAAAGAAGGCAAAGTAGTTAGAGAGAGAATAATGGCAAGGCTCTCCCATGGATCTCTCATTTTCACTCTCAATGCAGATAAAGGAGAAAGGAAATTAGTTCTTTCTTAAGAGTTCTCTCCAAAAATCCATCCATTGTAAAGCTATGGGTGGGTGCTATTTATAGGCACCTCATGATGTAGAATGGAGTTCATGTGCAAGGCACATGGGGAATATTCCCTCTAACTACCTTGTCTAAGGAGGTGACCTCTCCGAGGATGAGGAAAACCCCGAAGAGGAGATCAACCTCTCGGCGAAACCTTCTTTTTAGCCACACCTAACCTATGAACCCCAATGATCCTAAAGGGCTGAGGTAGTCCTAGAGGACCCCCCGCTGCTAATATTGCCGAGTCTCATAGACCTCCCTAGGGTCGTGCCACCTCGTCCGGGCATAGGCTAAATCAATCGATGAGTGAATTCATCTTCACCCACCATCCTTGGGATTCAAGCCCTTTGTTCGGGCTCTAACCTCACTCATGATTCTGGTGGGTTGATCTCGGAATACTCCAAGTTAACTCCTCTTACACCTTTAAATCTAGGCCCACCAATCTTGGACCTTCTGATTGGGCTTAATTAATTTAGTGGCCTCAAGTTAACTCTTACATCTTTAATTCTAACTGGGTCCAATTTGTTTGGTAAGGCTAGACAGGGCAATGGGGTGGTGGTGGGTGGAATGGAGGAGGACTGAGGAAGGTAAGAGGGTTGCAAAGTAGTGGCTACGGTAGGGTGTGCAATAGGAGAGATTTTGTATTCAATATGTATATATATAGATAGATTTAATTTAGAAGAAAAGAATAAGAAGATGGTGTAAAGGTCAATACATATATTTTGTTAGCAGAAATTAGTGTACGTTTTAGTCCACAAACTACGTATATGTGATTATTTTCAAATGATGAAAGGAATAATACGAACAATCCCCATTAACTTACTAATAATAAAACTCCTAATTACTATAATTAATAATAACTAACAAAACAAAACATATAATATTTTAAAAGGTAAATTACATTCATATCATTTGTGAATTGAAAAAAAATATACAGTTATTCCTATACTTTAACATAACTATACTAATCTCCTTTTGAGTATGATTAAAGTGATTGAAACTAATATCAATGAAGTAGACATTACAATAAATAAAGATAAATATATACATTTTAGTAGAAAATAGATGATAACCTTACTTTTTCAAATGAATTAATGATGAAAAAAATTAAATGTTATGTGGATTAAAATTTTAGAAAGAAAAGTGTAATTATGTAAAAAATATGATTAAACGAATTATGATGTAAAAGGATACAAATATTATGTAAATTAAAATTTAACCAAAAAAAGAATATAATTATCCAAAAACTATGAGATTAACTTTATTTATTTTTTTAAATTTTAGGAGGAGTGAGTGTAATTTATTCTATTTAAAAATAGCATTTATCTCAAGTTATCATCTTAACTCCTAATTTGTCATCTTAACTTGAAAGACAGTTTGGGTTTGGTAGGTCAATTTTTGGACCAATTTTGATTATTCGTTCCGTTCACTTTTTAGGACTTGTTGGGTAGAGTATTAATGCAAAAAATCAAGATAGTTGAATATCGATAACTATATGTTTGAATCATATTTGTTTTAAAAAAATGAACGATAAATATAATTTCAAAAATAGTCATTCATTTTTTATAATGCAACTTTGATTTAAATATATAGTTTTCAATCTCCGATCATCTTATTTTTTACATGAATATTCCACTTAACGTGCCATAAAAAAATAAATAGTTAAAATAAGTCCAAAAATAAAACTATCAGGCACCAAAAAAAAAATGATTCAAATTAGTCCTAAAATAAATCTACCAAACACAAACTGTTTCTGAAATTAAAATGGGCAAGGTAAGAGAAGCCCAACACTCAAAATAAGAGCGTCTCCAACATTTTCATTTTTTTTAATTAAACTTAAATTTGATGAAAGAAGTTTCAGTTTTGGTGATTTAAAGTTAATATCAAACTAATATTAAATTGAGAATGAGTGCTGCTATTAACACCTACCAAAATTTTTTGGACCCCAACCCTAAACCCTAAATTTTAATAATATTTTTTTTGGACACCCCACTTATTACTGTTAGCATAGCATATTATATTATTATCTGAGTTATTGGTTTGTAATTGTTCTATGCCCTCAGGGCTCATCTTGTAATTGTCTCATCTTGTAAACCCTAATCTTCATTTATAAATAGGAGATGATATACTATCAAACCCTAAGCTGGTTACTCAAGCTTCATGGTATCAGAGCAGAACCTCTAGGGTTTCAGCACACCCTCACTCTAGGGTTCGAAACTTACCTAGGTGGATCATCTGCTGGGTCGATCTTTAGCTCGTCGATCTCTGCTTCGTCTTCATCCTCAGTCGCCGTCATCACTCAGCCGTCTCTCAGTTGATCGTCACTCAACCGCCTTCCTGTCGCCTTCGTCACTCAGCCGTCCTCAGCTCGTCGATCTTCTCTAGCGATTAAATCGATCTTCTTCTCTCGCTTCATCGGTTAAATCTTCATCTCATCTCATTTCGTCTTCGTCGTTTCGCTCGTCTTCTCTCTGTTGCCTTTCGGCAAAATCGATCTCACTAGTATACTCTCATACTCTCATCCCTGTTTGGTATGATATAACCTATGTCGTGTATAACACCGCACCAATACATATATAAATAAATAAATATATATATAAAATTAAAAAAATAATAATAATAAAAAAATGAAAATGGTTTCTTAATTTTGTTATGCCTTTATAGTGGTCATTATGTCTGTTCTTTCACCACTACCTTCCGGGTTTGTGATTGCCACTAGTTTTGTTGCGGGTTCGATAGTATAGTATCCATGACAGATTCCACCAGTGTGTCCCTTTCTTCTCAAACACCGAGGAGTGAGAATCCCATTATACCTACTACCATGATTGAGAACCCCAACCCTAGTCTGAAAATCACCACCTCTCTATTTAATGGTCAAAACTACCTAGCATGGTCTCAAAGTTTAACTATGTTTTTGAAGAGCAGAGAGAAGATAGGGTATGTTGATAGTAGGATACAGGCACCTAGTACCACTGACTCGGGTTATGACCAATGGAAGATTACCAACTCTTTGATTATGGGTTGGCTTATCCATTCGATGGTTCTAAAACTTGGAGAGGGCTACTTGTCTATGGAGACTGCCCAGGATGTTTGGGATGCTGTGGCTGCCACCTATTGTAGACACCCCATTTTTGACCGTCCTCAAGACTTGGACGTCACCGTTTGAACACTCGGTGATCATCCATGTTCGTGTTCGTCTTGAGTTCTCGGAGGTTTCGGCCGCGTGCCTTGCCTCAAGACCTCCCGACTTGTGTTTTTTCTTCTGAGGGCAGGGAATGGATTGATTGGACATCCCCACACCTCACCGGCTATGGCTTGAGGCCACCGGCCTTGTTTTCTTGCCACCGGCCATTGGTGATGGTCAGTCGGCACTATTGGTGGTCGGTCGGCACCTTTGGTGGCCGGTTGGCACCTTTTGTGGCCAGTCGGCACCTTTGGTGGCTGGTCAGCATCTTTTGTGGTCGGTCAACCATCTTTGTTGGCTGATTGGCTCTTTTTCTGGCCGAGACCTCTTCTTGGGGAGGCTTGACCCTTTTGAACCCCCTGTTTTAGCTTCTTGAGGAAGCTTGAACCTTTTGAACCCTTGGTTTTAGCTTCTTGAGGAAGCTTAAACCTTTTGACTCTTTGTTCTAACTTCTCCAAGAAGCTTGAACCCTTCTAAGCTTCCAAGAGAAGCTTACCCCTTTTACACCCTTGTCTAGCTTCTCTAAGAAGCTTGACCTCTTTGCCTAGCTTCTCCAAGAAGCTTGGCCCTTTTGCTTAGCTTCCCTTAGAAGCTTGCCCCCTTTGACCCTTTTGCCTTAGCTTCTCCAAGAAGCTTAGGCCTTTTGCCTTGTCTATATAAGGAGAGCTTCTCCTTCCATTTCAAGGGTTGAAAAATCTGATATATAAGATATATATATATATATATCACTCTCTCTCTATATCTCCCTCTCTCTCTACATTTGTGTGGGTTAGAAGGTTCAAAAGGGTCTAGTTCTTGCACCTTTGCACACCAACTCTTGGCCTAACACCTCTATCATCAACCTAAGGATCTTGGAGGCCATTTTGAGAGGCTAAGGGACTGTTTTGTTGGACCAAGAAGCTGCTGTCCCCTCTTGGCTACAAGGGTAATCTCTTTTTCCTCTTTATTCTCCGTTTTTGCACACACTTTTAGCCTATCTTGCAAGCATATTTGGGCTTTGTCATAAACTGAAAAAAGTCTTATTTTGAGATCCTTTTGAAGTTTGTTTAAGATCAATTTTGTGTTTGGGGTTGTTTACCCCCTCTTAGGGCTTGTTTGGCCCCATTTTTGTGCTATTTTTGTGAGCTCCGGGACCACCTTGTTTGGGCTTCCTCACCACTGAAATCTTGAGGGATTTCAGTGGTGAGGATGGTGGTTTAAGGTCCTAAGAAGGAGAGGGCCATCCCCTCTCCTTGTTGCCTTCAATATGTGTCATTTTAGCCTCATGTGTGAGCACCATTTTTAAGTTCATGTTGGCCATGTCTTAAGTGTTATTTGTTTTTATTTTGCCATGATACAGCACTGTTTTCAATTGGTTTGGACACACCATGCTTGTTTTGCATACTTGTCTTGTAATGCCATGAAATTGCCTTGACATATATCTAGCATTTAGACCACTATGCTTACTTGTTTTGGCTTAGCTTTGTGAAGCTTTTATGCATGTTTTAGTGTGCTTGAGGACTGTTTTTGGTTGTTTGGGTCATCCATGATTTTCTTTGTATAGTTACCATGCAATCCCCCTTGTAGGCCTTGAGTGTTGACCCCTCTAGTATGCTTTACTTGCACTATTTCAGTGATTTGGCGTCACTTATAATGTCATTTCAGTCCTCATGGCATGCTTGTATGCTTGCATTTGATGCTCCTTTAATGCTTTATAAGGTTGTTGTCCTATGCTCCATGATTGGACCTTTGTATGTGCTTCCATGTTTAGACCATTTAGATGCCATCTAGGTGTGTCTTTAGTCTTGTTTAGACTTGCATTGGACCTATTTTAAGCCCCTTGGCTTGCTTTGAGTTTTGGACCATGTTGCATATTGTCATATGTCTTGCATACTTGCATGTTTTAATTGCAACTTGTATGCTTGCCATTAGCATAGTTATTCCATGCTTAGCATGCTTGTTAACTTAGGTTGTGTGCCTAGTATACATTGCTTGTGTCCATGCTCATGTTGCATATCTAGCTCACATGCCTAGGTTGTATTGCATTGAGTATGCATTCCTTGCCTCTTGAGTGATCATGATAGAGGTTAGGATTTATTGGGTGTTTTATGTGCATTTCATTTGAAATCAAAATACACAACTTGGTTTCTTGGGTCATCATGCATTGAAATGCGCGATTGATGGTCCGAGAATCGAGGGCCATCCTCCTTTGAGTCATAAACATGATAAGGAGTGTGGTGGTGCAAACATTTGCTTGAAATGCATTGCCATGCCATGTTTTGCCCTCTGCTGCTATCAAAACAGATTCTGCAGAAATATTTGGCCAGCCGGCCATCTTTATTGCCGACCGGCCATCCATAAGTGGCCGATGGATTAATTTGTGGCCGGTGACCATTCTCCATGGCCGGTGACCAATTCTTTTAGCCGGTGGTGTTCCACAGTGTTCAGAGAAGCATCCTTGGGATTTGTGCAAGTCTCAGAGGAGCAGAGCAGGGTAAACAGAGACAGCTTGTGCATGGCGGTGGATTTCTGAGCAAACCCGAGCACGCGTGCATTAGACCCTCTTCTCGAGGCCTTTACTGCTTTCTTAGCTTAGTTAATTTGCTTAATTAATTAGGTGGTCTGTAATAATTGTAATAATTAATTAGCTTGTAGGTTAATTAATTTGTATTATTCTTTTGGTCCCTCCGAGTGAGGGCGAATTTGTAATAAGTGTGGGTGAGTGTGTGCATGTCTTCCAATCCCACGTCTTTCTTTCCTTTTATTTACCTGCTTATGATGGTAGACTATGGCATATTTAAATTAGCATACCTTATGCTATGCATGCGTACATCCATACATTTGTCTTATATGCACCGAGCTCAGTACATCATGCTAACTGCATTTGTTTTTCAATTCCAGGTTGAGTACTTGTTAGTTGCAACATTTCACATGTCATCTTTAGGATAGCCGAGCCTATTGTAGTTGCATTTTGCATGTGTTGCATTAGCCATCTTAACGTGAACTAGGATCATGCATATGATTGCTAACTAGTTTCTGTTTTGGCTTGGAGTACTAGGTGAGCTTTTTATGCTTTAGCATACCGCATGCGTGTGAGTGTTGCCATAATAGCATGATTACCATGAGGCTAGCTGCTTATGTGATATAACTGCTTGAATGCCCGCGGATGGAGGTGGAATTACCTAAATTGGAATAATGCATCAAAACTGTGAGTTTTAAGCCCACTAGATAGTGGCAAAATCATCTTTTCTAAAAGCCCACTCGAGGGTGGCAAGACCTATATTTTAGTATACTTGTGAGTAGCAAACCATTTTCAAAACAAACATGAAATGTTTTGTTCCAATTTAGGCGATTTGGTTTATACTTGTTTGCTGTGCGCATAACATAGTAATTCTAGGCTAATAACCAGAATAAGAACGCATAATGTTTTCAAAATAAGATATCACGGTTAGTAGAGGCCGATCTTCGGATCGGGCGAGAGGGGGTGCTCATAGCTGACCTTCCCCAATCGTACCCAAGTTTCTGAGCCGAGACAACTTTGGTGATGATGGACATGTGGCCTTTGGCACCGAGTCAGGGTTTCCTAAATTCCCCCATAAAAAATATTTAGGTGGCGACTCTGTATCTGGCAAAGCAGTCCATGTTTGGCACTTCTTTACAAAAATCTGTTTTCCAAAACGATTTGCCGGATTTGGACTCTTTGGTTCAGATTTAGAACCGTGACAATTTAAGTCTGAACTGTAGTGAACCCAAATGAACAGAACGGGATTTCCCTCCCGGGACGTTCGGGGACGTCTACACCTATTCCCGCAAAGGGAATTTCTCACAGGCATTTGAGTTACGCTGCTCTATTGAGAGCTCACTTGAGAGCATCTTGTTCTTGATTTCACTTTCCTTACCAACTACTGAACGCCTTAACCACTGCAAGACTATAAGCTGTTTGCCTGCCGATTACATTGGGTACAAGAAGTTCATCGCCAGAACAGGTCTTTAAATTTTTAGCGAGGCCTAAATGTGGAGTATGATCGATTAGGGGTTGAGTTACAGGTATGGACACTCTTCCTTCACTTGAGGCATTTGCCTATGTCTGAGAATGAGGGAGAGTCATGGGTCTACTATGATGTCCCCTGTCTCTACTGACCGCTCAGCATTACTGTCTACTCCTCGGGATGGCCTCAGCCTAACTCCCATCCCTCCGTCTGCTGCTAAGGAGTCTGTATTATGTGATTATTGCAAGAAGCCGCGGCATACTCATGAGATGTGTTGGAAGCTTCATGGGACTCCATCCGGGGGTCGAGGTGATCGGTCTGGTTCTCGAGGAAGTCGGTCCGGCCAGTCTAGAGGACGTGGTTCCTATTCCCGGGCTCATCAGTCTAGTGCCATTGATACACTTGATTCTAATTCTACCTCTGTTGACCAAGCTTCTGATGCTGAGTTGGAGGATGCTTTGTGCCAATGTTGGACCGCCGGTCTTTTACTGCTCTCAGTATAGCTTCCTCGTCCTTTGCCCGCTTAGGTAACTTAGCCTCTTCTCCTTGTGTTTTCCTGTGTCATAAGTCTTTGCCTTGGATTATTGATTCCGGTGCCTCAGATCATATGTCTGGCTCCTCTGATCTTTTCTCTGTCTATAAGCCCTCTTCAGGTTAGGGCAAAGTTAGGATTGCAGATGGTACTGTTTCTTCCATTTCTGGAAAAGGTTTAGTCCAAGTCACTCCTACCATACATCTATCATCTGTTCTCCATGTTTCTAATTTTTCTGTTAATCTGTTATCCTTGAGTCGTCTTATCTAGGATTTGAATTGTAGTGTGATACCCCTGTTCCGTAATTTGTTAATTGGTCCTTAATATGAGTATGACTAGGTGCCTAATATGATTTTGTGTGCCATTATGTGAAAATATGTGGTTTTGAATTTCTATCTGTTCACCGTAGGAATATCTGTTTAATTATCTGCTTTGGAAATTAAATTGAAGGCCTTATCGGCCATAGAACCCGAAATTGATTGCGTCATTGTGATTGGCATAATTTTTAGAGCCTACGGTGAAGTTTAATTGAAAAATTGATTCGGACCAGATTAAGTTGATTAATTGGCGAGTTAGTGCCCAATTATTCCTTATTATTAAATTATGGCTAGTGGGAATTTATGTAAAAAGGCACTTACACTAAATTTCCTCCTTTTATCTTCATTTGGGCTGATTAACTCTCTAGAAAGAGAGAAGGTCGGCTATTAGAGGGAGAAAATGGGAGACTTGTGAATTTTTGATTCAAGCTTGGATATTGAAGCCTAGTTCAAGAATTAATCATAGATTGGGCTTCTAGGTAAGCAATTAATTCTTGAATTCATGAGTTTAAGTTATAATTTTGTGTGTTCAAAGCAAATTGATGGTCAAGAGCATGTTTTGAGTTTATTTTGTTGAATTGGAAGGCCATATGTGCATGCATATATGTGATTGTTTGGAATTTGCATAATTAAGCTTGAAATCCATGTAAATTTGTAGTTAAAGCTCATGTATAATCACCATTGGTATCATCTAAGTTGAGAATGGGAGCTGGACATCACATGCATGTACAATCTATGAAGATAAGAACTTTGAATGCATGAATGTGCATGTTAGAATTGAGTTTGGTGCCAATTTGAGCCATGCATGTGTTAAATTGTGAAATTGAGCTCCATTGTGATGTAGTTTGGTGTTTGTACCAAGTTAGTACGTAAATATATGAAGTTTGAGTCATAAACATGCATTTGGAGCCTTTGAACATCGAATTGAAGCTCAAGAACTTGATCTGGAATTTCCAGAATTTTGATGTCTGCTCGAGCGGGGAAACCACCGCTCGAGCATGAATTTCGTGCTCCCAGCACTTTTTGCAGACATGGTGCACGCTCGAGTAGGGTAATTCCACGCTCGAGCGGGGATCCATATGGAGAGGCCTTCCGCTCGAACGCATAGTTCGCGATCGAGCGTAATTTTGATGCATCTAGTACTTTTGCAGGCCTTAAGGGTCCGCTCAAGCGGGGAAGTCCACGCTCGAGCGGGGACCCTGTTTTCTGAAATTTTGAAAGTGCACTCTGTGTTCTGTTTTCCGTTCCCTTTCACTTCTAAGTACTCTTAGGCATGCATTGAGCATTGTAATTGAGTTAAAGAGATAAGAATGAAGCCTAAAGAGAAATATGTGAATTAATAAACGGATTGAACTAATTGTGACCCATATGTGTTACATGATATGTAGGGTCAAGCTCCAGGGAAACTCCACAAGCCGATCACTGTGAGTAATATTTGACATACATTATTGTCCAATTACTACTTCTATGTAAGTTTTGTAAAGTTCATTAATTTGAATGGTGGACATAGTTTGATATGAAAATTTGAAAGGCCTACGTGCTAGTTTGATATGAAAGTTTGAAAGGCCTATGTGCCAGTTTGATATGAAAATTTGAAAGGCCTATATGCCAGTTTGATATGGAAGTTTGAAAGGCCTATGCGCCAGTTTGATATGAAAGTTTGAAAGGCCTATGTGCCAGTTTGATATGGAAGTTTGAAAGGCCTATATGCCAGTTTGATTTGAAAAGTTTGAAGGGCCTAAGAGCCAGTCTGATATAAAGGCCTAAGAGCCAGTCTGATATAAGGGCCTAAGAGCCAGTCTGATATACAGGCCTAAGAGCCAGTTTGTTATGAAAGTTTGAAAAGGCCAAAGACCAGTTGACATGAATGAATTGGGCCCTAGGCCGTCTGTTGTATAATGTTTCAATGTATTTCCTTTACTTGATATTATTCACTGGGCTATCGCTCACGCTCATTCATGTATTTGTAGGTGAGCCAAGAGAAGTCCAAACCCAGCCCCAGTGAAGTCTGCCAGGAACAACATGAGTTTTGGAGAGTCAGCCTTGTGTCTCACGCACGAGACCCATCCTTGCCATTTTGTTATGTACTTATACTTTGTCTTATTGGCAAGGACTTGCGTATGTCTGTATATATAGTTTTAATAGGGGGTTGACTTAGTTTGGATGATCCAGTCTGCACAGAACTTTTGATACTTTAATTCTGTTGTGAGCTATTAATGTTTTTATGTATGACTTGTTTGACGTGCCATATAAGCACGGCTCTAAGGATAAAGTTTTTAAATTGCTTTCGTTTGGCCCCCTTTAACTCTGCTAAAATACGTTTAGTTTGGTTTGAGGCCGTAGGTAACCTCACGATTACTGGCCGATTATGTCCTTAATCCACGGGGGCGGGTTCAGGTCATGACATGTAGTGTGATGTTTTTTCCTGATCATTGTCTTTTTCAGGATCTTGTCACGAAGAGGACGATTGGAAGTGGTAGTGCAGAAAAAGGTCTCTACTTCCTGGATCAATCGGACAAACTTGCTTATCCTTCCACCACGTCTTCTACTACCCCTGCTGATTTATGGCTGTGGCATCAGCGTCTTAGGCATCCTTCATTTTATTTACTTAAGCATTTATTTCCATCTAGTTTTGCAAATCATCATGTGTCTGACTTTCTTTGTGAGTCTTGTCAACTTGGAAAACAACACAGAGCTTCTTTTGCTCCTAGTTTGAATAAAAGTTTAGTTCCTTTTTCATTAATACATTCTGATGTTTGGGGTCCCTCTCGTGTTATATCTGTGAAAGGTCATTGATGGGTTATTACATTTATTGATGATTTTTCTCGTACTACTTGGGTGTATCTCATGAAAGATAAGAGTGAGGTTTTCTCTGTGTTTCGCAATTTTCATAAGATGATTTGTACTCAGTTTGGGGCCATTGTCAAACTATTTTGTTCTGATAATGGCGGGAATACATAGATTCTGGGTTAGGACAATGTTTCTCTACTCATGGCATTATCCATTAGACCTCTTGCACCAATACCCCTCAACAAAATGGGGTGGCAGAACGCAAGAATCGACATCTTCTTGACATGGTTCAGTGCATGTGTTTTTCTATGAGTGTGCTTCGACCCTATTGGGGCGACGTTGTTCTCACCGCTGCCCATCTTATTAATCGTCTCCCTACCCAGGTCTTGCAAAAACAAGCTCCTCTTCACGTCTTTCTAAGTTCCTAGTCCTTGTTTTCTATTCCTCCCAAAATATTTGGTTGTGTCTGTTTTGTTCATAATCACTCTCATTCTCGTGGTAAGTTGGACCCTCGCTCCCTCAAGTGTGTTTTCCTTGGTTACTCTCCTATTCAAAAGGGGTATAAATGTTACCACACTCCTTTTCGTAAGTGGTTTGTGTCCATGAATGTTACTTTCTTTGAGTCCCAGTCCTATTTCTTGTCCTCTCCGGTGTCACCATCCTCATTTCCAGGGGAGCCTTGGTGTGAGGTGAGTCCTATGCTGAGTCCTGTGCTTCCTATGATGGACCCAGTTGTTCTTGCACCACCATCTTCTACTGTGCTTTGTTAGAACCAGTTGTTCTTGCACCACCCTCTTCTACTGGGACTATAGAACCTAATGTCACCAAGGATAAGGACGAGCATGTTTATGTTTGGGACATAGACAGACAACAAGTTAATTGGATACAAGGGACTACTTCTGTTCCTCCACTGCCATCTCTTGCTTCTGATGAGAGTCTAGGTAACTTTGAATTTCTTGAGTCCATTGATCTTGATGTTCCTATTGCCAAGAGGAAGGGTGTGAGATCTTGTACTCAACATCCTATCTCACATTTTGTGTCCTACTCTCATTTGTCATCCTTATATAGAGCATTTGTGTCCAATATTTCCTCTATTAGCATTCCTAACCATTTTCAGGATGCTCTTGATACCTCTGAGTGGAAACTAGCCATGATTGAGGAAATGAAAGCACTTAGGAAGAATGGCACTTGGGAATTGACTGAGTTACTTACGGGAAAACGACCTGTGGAATGTAAATGGGTATATACTGTGAAACACAAAGCAGATGGGTCTATTGAGCGTTACAAGGCAAGACTTGTGGCAAAAAGTTTACTCAGACATATGGCATTGATTATCAGGAGACCTTCATACCCGTGGCTAAGATGAATTCAGTCAGAGTCCTTCTCTCTCTAGCAGCTAATCTAGATTGGCCGCTTTATCAGTTTGATGTCAAGAATGCCTTTCTCTATGGTGACCTCGAAGAAGAGGTATATATGGACATTCATCTTGGTTTTGAGGATCATCAGACAAAAGGCAAAGTGTACAAGCTTCGAAAGTCATTATATGGTCTCAAACAGTCTCCAAGGGCTTGGTTTGAGAGATTCATTCAGGCTCTGTTTAAATATGGCTTCAAACAGAGTCAGGCAGATCACACATTGTTTGTGAAACATTCCTCACGTGGTAAGACTATAGCACTTATTGTTTATGTAGATGACATAGTTCTTACGGGCAATGATAGTAGGGAAATACCTCTATTGAAGAAATATTTAGCTAGTGAGTTTGAAATCAAAGACTTGGGAAGCTTGAAGTATTTTCTGGGAATTGAAGTTGCTCGCTCTAAAAATGGGATATTTATCTCACAGAGAAAATATATGCTTGACCTGTTGAAGGAAACTGGGATGCTTGGCTGCAAGGCATGTACCACTCCACTGGAACCCAATCAGAAATTGGGGGATAATGAAGGAAGAGAAGCTGTTGATAGGGGGAGCTATCAACGATTAGTGGGTAAGCTCATTTACCTATCTCACTCCCGTCCTAATATTGCTGTTGCTGTTAGTGTAGTTAGTCAGTTTATGCATACTCCTCATCAGATTCACTTTGAGGCTGTCATGAGAATCTTGAGGTACTTGAAGTCTGCTCCTGGTAAGGGTCTTTATTTTTCAAAGTATGATCATCTTCGTGTGGAAGCCTATACAAATGTTGACTGGGCAGGGTCAGTAACTGATAGGAAATCGACTTTAGGGTATTGCACTTTTGTTGGAGGCAACCTAGTTACTTGAAGGAGTAAGAAACAGAATGTGGTTGCCAGGTCAAGTGCAGAAGCTGAGTTTAGAGGTATGGCACAAGGTGTGTGTGAACTTTTATGGATCAAGTTGTTGTTGAGTGATCTAGGTATTGATCAGACGGACTCCATGCGACTATACTGTGATAATAAGGCCACCATCAACATCGCTCACAATCCAGTTCAACATGACAAGACAAAACATGTTGAGATTGATCGCCACTTTATTAAGAAGAAACTCACTAGTGGTACCATTTGTACTCCTTTTGTCCAGTCTGGTGAACAACTTGCTAACATTATCAGCAAGGGGGTTGGGAATAAACCATTTCATGACATATTAGGCAAGCTGGGCATGAGAGATATCTTCGCACCAGCTTGAGGGGGACTGTTAGCATAGCATATTATATTATTATCTGAGTTATTGGTTTGTAATTGTTCTATGCCCTCAGGACTTATCTTGTAATTGTCTCATCTTGTAAACCATAATCTTCATTTATAAATAGGGAATGATATACTATCAAACCCTAAGCTGGTTACTCAAGCTTCAATTACCAAATCTACCCATATTTATAATATTTTCACAATGAAATGCACACCTACCTAATTTTTCATCATTCTCATTCCCTAACTCACTCAATCTTTAGAGTTTGGAGCTTTGGTCCAGTATAGAATTCTTGGACCCTAATCCTCCATCACTCTCGTCGCCGTCTCGGCCGTCAACGGAGCATTCCGACGACTCCCATCCTCTTATCATCATCTTCTTCGTTACTTTTTGTATTTTCGTCATCGTTGAGATCGATCGAAGATACTCCAATTTCTACGGGATTTGCATAGCCGTTTGCAAGATGAGGAAAAACAAAATCATCGTCTGAATCGCCATCAAAATTCTAAATGTAGCCTAAAACAATTTGTTCACCACTGTGTAGCTGAAAAAATGTATTTTGTTCAGAACTGTTTTGTTGAACAATAATGATCTTATCAGCACTGTATGTCTGAACAAATTTTGTTCATTACTGTGTAACTTGAATCCATTCCAATTCAGAACTTAAAATAACATGAATTAAATCCATTCAAAATACATAACTTAAATCCATTCCAATTCACTCATTTCCATTCTAAGTTAGTTTAACAAAGAAAATTACATAACTGATTATCTGCATTAATGTTCGAAACCTATGTGTTGAACGAAAGAATTATGTTCAGTACTGTGTTACCAAACATAATTCTAATAGTCAGCAAACAAGTACTGAACAGTTCGAACGAAACAAGAACGACCGAAAATGTTAATACAAGACAGATAAACTTATTAATGGAACGCCGGTCTCACTAGAATTGTTGTCCTCGTCCTCCATTGCTCTATATAGTGAAATAAGTAATGAAGTATACGTTATACTTGAAGCAAAACTTTCAAGTTCAATAGCGTTGATGATGGTGATGAAGATGACATTTTCAGGATTTAAGATGATTATGAAAAATAATAGATTTAAGGTTTATATTAGTTGGTTATGAAAAGTAATAGGTTTAGAGTTTACAAATATGGAATACGTATAGTTGGAGTTGGAGGTAGGAGTGGGGGTGGGTGTGTCCAATATTATACAGTATTAGTTCTTATTGATAGATGGGTGTTTCATTTAATAATGTCTTTTAATGTAATTTTACTTTAAGGTATAATTATAATAAAAAAAAATTATAAAATAGGGGGGTTCAAAGAATTTTGGTAGGTGCTTAGCAGCACTCATTGAGAATTTCTTAAACTTTTCATCAAATTAAAGATACTTTGAGCCTTTTATCAAATTACTATTGAGACCATATACTAGACGACCAGCCGGTTATCCTCCCAAATAACCTCTTTTTTTACTTCAGACTTCTAGTAAATTTAAGGTTGGTTTGGAATGTTCTAAAAAAGTACACTTTTTGACTTATTGGCTTATATAGGTTAGGTTTGGGTTGGATTTGATGTGATGTTTTAGAGAGGTGATGTGATTTAAATAAGATGATGTAACTTAAATAGGATAATGACTTTTTGACTTTTTGTATAACTTGGCCTTATACTAATCAATCCACTGATCGAATATCCTTCTAGTCAACCAATAATTTGATAAAAAATAAAAATTTTCCGTTAGAACATTCAATATTAAATAATTTTTTTATTCAAATTTAATAAAAAATAAAAAGTAATCGTGGGAGATGTTACCATACGTGACAATAATGAATTTACCACTAAACCGTTTCAATTTTCGTAAACTTCAATTTCAAATTTCCCCACCATTTAGATCTACCTTTTCACACAACCCCCCACACTCTTCTTAAAACCTCTCTCTCTCTCTCTCTCTCTCTCCAAAGCCACCATTGCAATCTCTGAAGAACCTCTCAACAATGCTTTCAACTGAAGTAGACTTCGATCTCAGAGTACCATCTCTCAGAACCCTAACAATGTGCTTCCAAATTCATCTTTTCGTCCTAATTTTCTCTCTCTCTAACTCAATTTTTTTCTCTCTCTAATTTTTTGCAGTCATCAAGTCAGTCCAGTATCGGAATCAGGTGAGCTCATCTTCGTCTTCCCCAATTCTAGGGTTTCCTCTTCATTACATGTGAATTGCGCTGATTCTACAGTTCTGACTCTTTCACACAGCGAGTACACGTTTGCCGATGTGGGAAACTTGGAGCATTGCGCCAAATACCTCAACCAGACGCTCGTTACCTTCGGATTTCCGGCGTCGCTTGATCTGTTTGCAAGTGATCCGGTATGCTCTCTTTGCTTTTCTTGATTTGTTATTTTGCTTATCTTTGGTTTTGGCTTTGATTTGGAATTTGTGTGTTTGCTAGGTTTCGATTGCGCGCACTTGCAATTGTGTATATGCACTGTTACAGCAGAGGCAACGTGATATTGAATTTAGGGAGTCTGCTAATGAGCAGAGACAACGGTATGTTTGTTTGATCTGACACTTTGTACTGTTTTGGTGAATCGAGTTTAATCCTACATGTAAATCAATGAAGCATTAAACACAATTCACAGTGCAAAAGACTTGATCGTTGTTTTTGGGAGAGAGAGAGAGGAGAGTCTGGAAAAAAAAAAGGTTATGGATAAAAATCCCATAACGTATCTGATATACGTATATTCAATATCTGATTCAATATCTGATATATAACTAAATATCTATCTTATCATATCAATTATATGATAGACATATATATATCTTGAGTGGTTATCCAAATAAGTTTGAATTAAAATTCAAACTTACATGGATAAGGTTCAAGAGGTTCAGGCTCAAAAAGCTCAAAGGGCCATGCCACATGGGCGCCTAATTTCTAACATCTCCCACTCGCACATGAGTTGGCATGACACTGCCACATCTCTATCTCAATCTCCCAAAAAATGAACAATCTCATACTAGCCAATGCACCGTGCGACTGCTGAGAACACCTGCATGTGGGAACTCTATACTAGAAACTCAAAATGAGCCAACATAGAGACATCAACCCAAAAGGAACAAAAATAGTGTCTCATATACCCCAGACCCATCTAATTACACCGGTCCAAAAAACATCTCTAATCCCTCAAAAAGAGCATGTTTGACCCTCTCAATTCTTGCAATATATTCACACTCAATTCGCCTCTCATACAGGCGATGTGAGTTCTTACAATGAATATACTTGATGGTGGTGTAATACTAGATGATCTTCCCTTTGCACTCATGCCATTTAGTTTTGGATTGACCGCTTTCCCAGTGATGTCCCTTAAGGCCGAATCATACATAACCGCAGGCAACATACCAAAGTAACAGAACATCAACCCCTTACCTTGTGACATAGTCAAAAGTCACAAAAGGGTACATAAATGAAAGTCATATCAATAATGACAAGTAAGACTCACACGGTGAGGAAACAGGGATCTATTCTCTCACCTCATTACTTGGTCGCCAAGTACATGTAGTATGAATACATGCTACGGTGGAGTAACTCTTCCAAAAGAGTGACGTCATACTCGATACACCATACAGATATTAGTCTAGTTGCTTTCTAGCGCCTAACCCGAATTCTCTATTTGCTCGTCTTCTAGGCGCCAAATGAGATCTCGCATCTGGCTAATCATAACAGGCACAACATGGAAAGTGGGTACTAACATCCATGTTTGGTCCTTAACACGACCTCATCTTGGTTGTAACCAAGGCGACATGCGTAGTGGATAATTTCAGTCTCTCTTGGTTCCAAACAAAAATAAACCACTAGTCTCATCCTTGCTCGCTCCCAAGCGCCAAGGGCGATTGCTCGTGTGAGTGAGCCAATCTTGCCTGCTGACATCATCATCTGCTAATCATTATGACACAAATCATAATAGTGTCAACATCCCATCATCTCAAAATAAGTGATCGATTTTTAAAAAAAATTGACCACAGCTTGCGCAATTCTAGATTCCAAACATAAGCCTTATCGGTAGCCTCTTGCGATAAGTATATACAACGGAATCCACCATGTGCGCCTCACATGAAGTGATTCAAAATCACAATTCTAGATTCCAAACATAAGCCTTATCAGCACCTCTTGCGATAAGCATATACAATGGAATCCTCCATGTGCGCCTCACATGAAGTGATTTAAGATCACTACCTCTTGCGCAATATCCTCTCTAAAGATATTTTGGTGACCAATTTGTGTTCATTCTTGATGCGCCCAACTAGCGCAGATGAGCCCAAATAGCGCATAGAATCTTACAAGGAGCAAATTAATATACTACTAGTAAAGCATTCTATCCACAATCTAACGAGCAAGGTCAATGTCTAAACAATTCAATTGACTATTTACCAAAGATAACACTTATTATGCTGAATATGCCCACATAACGTACTTTAGGCTCCCACAACAAAGAAAAGATTAAGGAATATAGGTCATTTGTTTATCTTAAAGACAATCCGAGAATTCACTCAATAGCTAAGGCTCTAGCTTTTACCGATAGGTAAGTCAATGGGTTTGCGATTTTGCATCTAGAATCGTTTTAGGATATTCCTTATGTAAGTCATCGAAGACAAAACATGAATTCTTCCAAAACAATCCCTAAGGATCGTATATCCGAGCATATAAATTACATCACTCATGTCCATCATATCTAAAATAGAGGACTGCCTATCCTAGGTGGCGACAACTCTATAAATTCCTGGCTTATAATGACTAAGTAAGGAAAAACTTCTTTTGGACCATTGATCATGCCTCAGTGGTCTTCATCGATTATTGTTTGCCTATCATGGCTTGACGAAATCTAAGAATCACTATTTGGATAACTGTTTTAGGCTGTAAAAGATTTATTGGAACTAGCAACCTTTTTGCGCTCCTAACTTTTCACCATAAAAACAGAAGGTAAATCCTTACGGATCTACTTATCCAATTCTCCAACGAGAAGTTGGGTCACAATGTCCACAAATTAATGTTCCGAACTTATGTCAATCATAGCCTAAGTCAAAATAACCTCACTCCCTAGGAGGAAGTCAAAAATAACCTCACTCCTCAGGAGGAAGTCTTCTCATGGTCTACACTTTCCTCAATGGTGCGACTTTTCAGTGTCTAGCGAGCCTTATGCCTCAACAATGACTATCCAAATTACGCATAACTTTAGAACAGTTTCGCGTCATAATGAAAAGTCAACCAAATTATAGAAATAGTTAATCCTCAAAGACTTTGTCTTAAACTGCGCAACATTAATCCACTTTCTAAAAACAGGAGACTAGAGCTTTTGGCATTATCCTAGGCTCTTTATCATCTTGCGGAGCAATCATGAATGTTTTCCTCTCAATCACCCAGTGATGACATGGAAAATTTTCACATTCGTTACCACGCAATTAAGAATGTAGAGTATTCTCCTCTAATGGATTAATCCATTAGTAGGCATATCACTCCCACTGCCCCTAGGATATTGGAAATTTCTTTCAATTCTCAACTAGGCTACATAAAGCGCTATGCTTAGAATTCTCTATCTTATAGAGTTCCAAAATTCTATTCACGTCACCTTTACTAAGAAAACTTTATGTGACTTAGTTAAACTCCCACAAAGCTGCTTACCTATATGCATATGACCCGGAGGGTGCACATGACAGCATACAATAATGCACCACGTGACCCTATGTGTTCACAAGACAGCATACAATAATGCGTTATAAAACCCTAGGTCTTAACTTCGTAATCTTATGAGAAGTAAAATAAAGACAAGCTGCTTAATGGTTACAGATCGCCCATAGATGGCTCTCCGCTAATCCATTACTCAAATGGAGTGTAAAATCTGATATGGAGGGCATTTAGTTAGGAATATAGGTAGCAAACTAGTGCAATTCCTAATTGGGAAACATTTTGCGCCATTATCCACCTAACATTAACAATATTTAATTCCTTATCTCTACTGCACCATTGTGTTGTTGAGTATTAGGAATAATCAATTTTCTAAGCATCCATTTCTCCTCACAGAGTTTTCTAAAATAACTCAAATAGATACTCTCCACCTTGGTCAAAACTACAAGCTCGAAAGCTATTTTCTGATTGATCTCAACCTCATATGTGCAATGTCAAAAATCATCTCACAACTTTTGACTTATGAGAGATCAAATAGTCTTGACTCAGATGCGTATCGTAATCTATAAATGTGTCGAGATTGAGGCTTAGCTATCATATCCTTACACATATCTAGTCACAAATATCATAGTGGACTAAATGCGCCAATACAAATGACCTTCTACGGCTTTCTTACTTACTTGTGCGCAACCATTGCGAACAAAGTTACACATTCACATGAGAACAGGATGTCATAAGCGAGTGGGCCCGAGAAGGCCTACTCAAACCATCGTGTCATTATCTCATTAATGTGATTAAGTATAATAAGCCACCGGTTGATCAATGTCATAAACTAATTCCAATCATCTTTATGTGTGAGTTCTCGAAGACAAGTTTTAAAGGTTTAGGCCCAATTAGATAATGACTCACAACTAACTCATATTTACTAGATCATAAAAGGATGTCATGGAGATTTCAAGTGCGCCTAAATCGCAAATTTAACTAGTAAGTGCTAATTCCCTGCACCTTCAAGTTAATTTTATTCTCCATACACTTTAATGCATCTAGTTGAAAAATGACGATACTCCTCTTGCCATATCTATTTCTCGCTTCATAGTTACTTGCAATTAGTTCTACTATCCACAAGAAGGAGAGAATAAGCTATCAATTTTTGACAGCTCTTGAAGTAACTTAAGCGGGAATTAGGCTAAAGAGTCTAATTCAACACAATGCTCTCACAAGCGATGCGTCAAATTCTTAGAGTCATAACAACCTTGTCGGCCTTGACCTTTTCATTACTATGCTGCAACGTTTGCGCTTAGTGGTAAATGTTATTCAAAAACGTTAGCCTAGTTAAGGAATCATACAAAGAAGCCCCTCCTCATGTCTCACACCTAAGTGTGGAAACAGTAAGTGTCCTGACTTAGATAAGTTGGCAATGTTCATAGATTTTGCAGCCACTAAGCGCTAATCTTTTCACTTAGTGTTAATAGATTTTGCAGCTTCTAAGCGCTAATCTTTTCACTTAGTGTTAAAGATTTTGCAGCTTCTAAGCGCTAATCTTTTTACTTAGTGTTAATAGATTTTGCAGCTTCTAAGCGCTAATCCTTTAACTTCATGTGATATTTCAATGCACACTATAATAGTGCATGAAATTTTGCTCCATCCACTCCCAATAATTGGGTAGAGAGCAAAATATAGCTCATACTGGCTACTCGTCTTATACTTAATGACTAATTTATTTAAGCTCGCATTTCTTGAATGACGTGACTCTTGAATGTTACTTCATCCAATGATGTAACATTATTTACAAGTCAAATTACAAAGTCAATCGCTTGACTCAATAGTCAAGATCATATACAGATCTATTGAGGGCTTACTAATTTCATAACTCCAAAACTCGCCAACCAAAACTACGTAGCATGCCGCTAACCATAGCGCACACATTATTTTTATTGTGCCAAACAAGGCAACAAAACCACGGCGACTTTGAATCATATTTCCTTACTTTGGCCAATTAAGGTTTGACCTAAAGTCTCCAAGACTTTTGCTCATCTAAAGAATGGGATTAGTTTGTTCATATTTGAACATCTCTACTAAGTCTAGGTCAACCAAATTAACTTCCATAAGCTGAATTAATTTAGAGAGAAATTCGCATTAGGATTAATTTGATTAGCATAATATAATTTTGCCGCAAAAATCTAAATTAAATAGTGACAATATTACATAAGTCGCAAGATCGAAAATCCGCTATGCTCGTAATCATCTCTTGCGCCACAGGTGACAATTATCCAAAATTTAATTTAATTTATGCGCAAAATATTGATTTTCGGGAGTTAATCTACAAAGATTTCTCTCAACCGAATAACCTCCCACTGACTATGGCATATACAAAGCATGATAAATTCCATACAATAGCATCTTAATATAAATTTACAAATAACTCATACTATATTCATTTAATAATGGAATTCTAATAAATAAATAAATAAATAAATAATCATGCTCCTCTAATTTCAACATATTAAAAATCCAAAAAATATGTTGTATTCAATATTCAGATTATGCCATAATTAAAGTGTACATCATTTTGAAATTTTCTGGAATTTTCTGAAATTTTCTGGAATTTTAAATAACTAATAAACACACATAAAATTAGAAATAAAAAAATCCAGAAACTGATAAATTGAGACAATATTACCAGTAGATAATAAAACATTTCAGAAGTCCACAATAAAAAATTAAACCCTAGAAAATTATTTATGCAATACCAGAATCATTTTAAAGCATAAAAAATGAATTATTAACACAAAAAATATTTTTTTTATTGTCGTAAAATTTTCAAAATTTTACAGAAGATACAAAATTTAATTCTGAGTCTGATGGTACCAACCATGCTTAAAACAAAGCTATAACGAATAAATTATGGCCAATTAACACAATTCAGAATTAAAAAAAAAACAAACAGAGCCTTAGAGCCAAGCCAGTGCGGAAAAACGGCTCGGCTCGGCTCGCCGCTCATCGCAACGCAGCTCAGCCTTGTGTGGCGCCAGCGCATGTGCAGCGATGGCTGCTGCGTGGCCTTGGCTCGAAGCGGCAGCTAACTTCAGCGTGGAAGGGAGGGACAGCTTCGTGCGTGGGGGGTGTGGGAATCGCGCCCTAGCGTGGCGGCGCGTGGCGTGAATCACTGCAGCGCCGCCTTCCGGGTGTTTTACGGTCGATTTTTTCTTTGTCGGACTCCATTTTTCACAATAAAAACATTTATGGCATTAAAAATGACATTTAAAGAACATAAAAATGAGGTATATCACTCTCTATCTAATGGAGTTAAAATGCGAAAAACCATGCACTTCATCTTCCTCCTCCATTAATATTCATACATATATCATGTATATATATTTATATAAAAAATATACACATAATTTATTGCATAAAAATAAGCACGAAAATACCCATATTTAAGGCTCTGATACCAATGTAAATTAATGAAGCATTAAAAAAACGTAGCGGAATAAATGTTTAGATCATACCTTTTAGCGAAGAACCTCGTGGGTAAATAACGTGCTTCCTGAATGATTAATCAACCCAACAGTGGAGTGATATTACAGAATGAATATCACCCACACAATTCACAGTGCAAAAGAGTTGATCGTTGTTTTTGGGAGAGAGTCAGAGAGAGAGGAGAGTTTGAAAAAAAAAAAAGGTTATGGGTAAAAATTCCATAACGTATCTGATATACATATATTCAATATCTGATTCAATATCTGATATATAACCAAATATCTATCTTATCATATTAATTATATGATAGACATATATATATCTTGAGTGGTTATCCAAATAAGTTTGAATTAAAATTCAAACTTACATGGATAAGGTTCAAGAGCTTCAGGCTCAAAAAGCTTAAAGGGCCATGCCACATGGGCGCCCAATTTCTAACACTACGCTTTGTATATCACATTGTAGAATGTAGGCTCAGGCTTTTTTTGTTGCTGTCAAATATGTGGATCAGTAGGATTGTTGTGTGAAGTAGTTGCAAAGTCTTTTGATGGTGTGTTACAAGAGACGTGGGATCAAAGTCCCGTCTCTTCATCGAGATTTGGGGTCATGCATAGCAGGAGGAGGGCTACCCCCGAGCCCATCACCATGGGACCAAAGAAAAAAAAAATGGTGGCAAAATTGGAAGTGTAAAAGATAAAGAAAGTTGGAGAGTTACTTTCTATCTTATGTGAGTGTGAAAAACAATGTTCTAATGGCCTGTTTGGGGTGCACTTTCCTAAACATGTTTTTATGTTTTTGTGAGTAAAAACTAGAAAATGCAGTGATGTTGGAGAAATAAATGGCAAAAATTATACATCTCAGCAAAAAAATAATACTAGATTTTAGAGAATGCAAAGGCAACAAACCCACCAAAAAAAAAAAGGGTTTGTAAATGAATGGACATTATTATCTATTTATATATGGACCTTTCGTGTATTTTAAATTGCAATTGATTGATGGGGTAACATTTACTTATTTTCTTTTCATAGACTTCTATCTGACATATCAAGATTAGAGGCCAAGGTGGAGAGGCTTGAAGCCCAGTTATCTGCGAAAGATAGGGAGATAGCAACAATTACTCGAACGGTTAGAGACATGATTTTGTTACTTTTGGTGAAGTGCAATTATTCTTTTTATGGCAGTGGTCATTCTTTATCGGCTTGATCCTCTTGTTTATTCTGTTTAAATGAAATATGGTTAGGAAGCTAAAGCTACAGCAGCATTTAAGGCCCAAATTGAGAAGTTACAGCAGGAACGAGATGAATTTCAAAGGATGGTTATTGGTAATCAGGTGAGAATCCTTTTAGTTATATGGAAATCGTTGTTTTTGACACTTGCATGTTGGATGTACTGACTTGAACACTTCCTTAATGTTGCAAAAGCAAGTGAGAACTCAACAAATACATGAGATGAAGAAAAAAGAAAAGGAGTATATAAAGTTGCAGGTAGGGTCCTTATCACATCCTGGTTAGCCTCTAAAGGAAATCTGCAGTTTTTAAACTATGTTTCATATCACATGAATCATATATATTTAGAAAAGTAAATTAGATGGGAATTACAGAGTGATAGTGTTTTTCTTTTAGGAGAGGTTAAATCAAGTATTAATGGAGAAAAAGAAGGAATCTAGATCAGGCATGGAGATAATGAATTTACTTCAGGTAATTGATTAATTACTAAATTTGTGACCTGAAATATTTAAAATTCATTTCTCTAATGGTCTTTGTGTTCCATGTCAACAGAAAGAAGGACGACAACGTGGCACATGGAATGGGAAAAAGGCTGATAATGACTTCTATAAAAAGATTGTATGAAGCATGATTGACTTACTTAGATTTTTGTCACCACTTAGCTTATCTGTGATTAAATGCTATTGGCAGGTGGATGCTTATGAGGCAAAAAATCAAGAACTAGTGGCAGAGAATGCTGATTTGAGGGCATTATTACGTTCAATGCAGGTAGGTTAACATTTCGAGCAAATTGATGATTGTTTATTATTGTTTGTGATTGCATTGCTATACTTATTTCTTAGTTGCACTAAGTGGGAGCGGGGAATTGTGACCCCTAAGAGAGTCGTAGGTTGGGAACGCTTATATATATTATATAAAAAATATATATTTTAAATAATGTATAGAAATATATTGTGAGATATAATTTTTTTCTCCAATTAATATTTGAAATATATTATAACTATCATAAATTCTTATAAATTGTATTTTATTTTGTGTTGTTAAATTTACTTAGAATTAAAATCTATTTATTTTGTAGATATGTTTTTTGTATTTTATATTTTTGTATTTGAATTTGTGGAGCAAACAGCCCAAAAGCGCATTTTTTTTTTCGTGATGGTTATACAAACCATCTAGTAACCCAAATACTAAATAAAACAGCCCACAAACCCAAACAAATGTTTGTCTGGGTCCAATAAAAAATCCCAATCCCAAGCTTACCAGGGTTTAGCATACAAACCAAGTCAGTCAAACTTTATCTCTCTTCTCTTACAAATGCACTCCCAAGCCTACTAGGGTTTAGCATACAAACCAAGACAGTCAAACTCTATCTCTCTTCTCTTACAAATGCACAACACAATTGAAAGATAGAGAGAAGGAGATCGAGACAGAGAGATCAAGAGAGAAAGAGATCAAAACAAAGAACGAGATTGAGATAGAGATCGCGAGAGAGAAGAAGATCAAGAGATAGAGAGATTGAGAGCTCAAGATCACGTTTCTCTCGCATTAGAAGTGTGATTCTTCCTTAGAAGTGCAAAATTGCATTTCTTCCTCAGAAACGTGAGTCCCTTCCACGATTCCTGCTACTAAGACCTATTTGTCACTGGTGGGCAGTGGTGAAGCCAAAAAATTAATCTGGGAGGCAAATATTAATCACAACTTTGAAAACGTATATATATATATTTGTAATCTACATTTTTGTGAACATTTTATTCAAAGATACAACTTATGGGGAAGGTGACAATATCAGTGGCATAAGCAATAGTTTGTGGGCTTACAAAGACGATGCATTTGCAGATTACTAGTTTTAAAAGCTTTAGAGCCATGTAAAATTTTATGCAATGAATTCATTTTAGTGGGACAACTTAAGCAGGAATTAAGGTTCCAAATGACCATAACCTTTCGAGTTGTAATTACTAGACTCTATTCCTGCACAATGTCATGCAATTGGCATCAGTCGTTCTTTTTTCTTTTTTTTTTTCCTTTTCCTTTCCTTCCTTCTCCATTTTTATTTATAATAATTAACGAATTAATAAAATCTAAAGAAAATTGCTCATGAAACTCTATTTTTCCTTTGTGGAAAATGTGACAATCACAACCCATTCTAAGAATAAAATGAACTCCATTGGCTTAGACAATCACAACCCATTCTAACTATGGAGGAAACTTTTGGATGTGGAGATGCTAGGAAGAAAACTTTTGGTTTCATGCCATGAAAGAACTAAGAGTTCTCTCTCTCTCTTCGCAGTCCCCACCTTTAGCTTTTTAGTTACTCTCACAAAACAAATGATAGACTGACACAACAAAAAAACATAAATAAAGGGACACCACTTGGAGGAGGGTGAGTTGCCCTACTGTATGCATTTGCTTGACACATTGGGATTATCCTTGGTTAGGATATGAGGGGAAACGCTGGTTCTAAATGAAGATTTTAAGTTGGAATGTTAGAGGACTCCGCTCCCGTAGAAAGAGGGGGTGATTAAAGATTTTTTGAAATTTCATTAGCCGGACATTGTTATGTTTCAAGAAACAAAGATTGAGGTGTGTGATAGGTTTTTTTTATTAAAAGGCATTTTGGGGGACTCTTTTGCCATCTTGGGAGATCTAGGGGCATTTTGATTATTTGGGATGAGAGTAGTGGTTGAGTTCTAGACACTTTTAGGAGCTTTTTCATTATCTATTATTAGGTTTTGGAATTTTGACAACCGTGAGTGGTTGATAGGGGTTTATTATCCCAATAGGCCTAATCGGCGATGGGGATGGTGTGAAGAATTGGTGGGCTTATTTGGGCTTTGCTCTCCTTACTGGTGCGCGGGCGGTGATTTTAATGTGACTTACCTCAGAAAAGCTAAATGGAAACGAATAGGAGTATTGAGGGATTTTGATTAATTCATTAGAGATTGTGAGTTGATCGATGTTCCTTTGTGTAATGCTAGACTATTTACTTGGTCTAATCACGAATACTTCGTTTGTTGTAGGGTGGATAGATATCTTCATTTTTTGGGTTGGGAGGCCTTATTTTCCCACATTGGACTGGAGGTCTTGCCAATAGTTGTTTTGGATCATTACCCGACAATATTTGTTGTCCCTTTAAATGTGGCCCATCACCTTTCAGGTTTGAAAACATGTGGTTGGAGGATCACTTGTTCGGGGAAAATTTTCGACATTGGTTAAAAAGTTGTAGATGTCATAGGTCGGAGGGTTTTATCATTTTATGTTTATGCGGAAATTAAAAGGGGTTAAGGAGAATTTGAAAGTATGGAAGCGAGAGATCTTTGGAGATTTGAAATAATCAAAAAGTAGATATAGTTAGGAACATTGAGGAGTTGGGTGCTAAGGAAATTAGGCAGGGTTTGTCTAGAGAGTTGATGTTTGAAAGGAACATGTTAAAGGTAAAATTGGAATAGTTAGTTTTTAGAGAGCAGATCTTTTGGGGGCAAGGGCAAGGTTAAAATGGACTAAGGAGGGCGATATTAATTCTAGATTCTTCCACAGAGTTGCTTTTGGGAAAAGGAAACAAAATTTCATCAAGAATTTGGAGGTTGAACACAGGTTTTTGTGAATAAGGAGGATCGAATTGTTAATGAGTTTTTCAAGTTTTACTCCGATCTTTACTCTGACGGGGGAGTGGAGTGACCGGGGATTGAAGGCATTGATTGTAATTTGATGGAATTTTCTAAAGCTAGATGGCTAGAGAGACCCTTTAATGAGAGCAAAGTTCAATAGACCGTTTTTGAGTGCGATAGAGATAAAGCTCTAGGCTAGGATGGATTTTTCTGTGGTGGTCTTACAAGATTGTTGGGATGTAGTGAAAGGCGATTTGATGGGAGTGTTTGATGATTTTTTTGAGAATGGAGTTGTTAACTTATGCACCAACGCATCTTTCATTTGTCTTATTCCTAAGAAAGAAAGGTCAGTCAAGATTATTGATTCTAGGCCCATTAGTTGGTGCATCCCTTTATAAAATTTTGGGAATGGTGCTTTCAAAGAGGCTTAGGGCTGTTTTGGGGGACACGATCTCCACGACACAAGGTGCCTTTGTGCATGGATGACAAATTTGGGGTGTGGTTTTAGTGGCAAACAAGTTGGTAGAAGACTATAGAGGTTTCACAAGAAGGATATCATTTTTAAGGTTGATTTTGAGGAAGCTTATGACCATGTGGATTGATGCGTTTTGGATTTTGTTATGAAAAGAAAGGGCTTTGTGGATAGGTGGGGGAAGTGGATCTGGGGTTGTTTGTCTACTTGCAGTATGTCGGCATTGTAAATGAGAGAGTAGGGAACACTTGCAGTATGGTTGGTTATCTTTTAGCACTTACGTGAATTTTTGAATTTGTGTCCGGTAGTGTTTTTAAAGGCTCAAGGCGCACCAAGGCGCTGAAGGTCTCTTGGGACTTAGGCCTAAGGTGCAAGGCGAGGTGGGCTTTATTGAAGCGAGGCACAGGCTTTATTAAAGTAAGATGTACAATCTTAGTAAAAAATAGATAAATTAACATAGACTAGTGATTGATTCATAGTACTAAGACAGTTTAAAAAAAAAAAAAAAATAACCAAGGCAAATTATAGAATAATTTTCAAAACTATAAAAGTGCATATTACATAACATTTCAATTTTGAAAGATAAAATAATCCACATTAAAAAAATATATATATATATATATAAACACTAAACACTAAAACATCCAAAACATAAATATCCAACAAATACTAATATGAGTCTTAACATTTCAAAACATCAATATCATAAGAAAGGTTAGGTTAGGTTAGGTTAGTCAATCCTCATTCTTGTCAACATCAATTTCAATGCCAAGCAAATCATCATCTTATTCTCCATCAATTGATTTATATCCCTTGACATCTTCCCGTGTCATCTGAGTTTGCCTCCTTCTCATCTATTGATTCAAGTGGAGTTAATCTTGATGATTTAGATATCCTTGGTTGTGCCTTTGAGCATAAACTTGTTGCTCTACTTTGCATGACTACTTTCTTTTACTCCAAAAGCTCTAGCAACAGTGGCCCACATCAAGCTATCATCATCATCAAACACTAGCTCATTATCTTCATCTAATTCTCTATCCATCCTCCCAAGCAACCACTCATTGCTTTCATCAATATTTTGCAAAGATATGGGATCAAGAGTGTTGCGCATGTCATATCTAGATCTCAATGTTCTATTATATTTGACAAACACCAAATCATTGCGACGTTGTTGTTCCAATCTATTTCTTTTCTCGCTATGAAGCTGCAAGTATTAGAAAGATATTAAATTCTATATAATGAGAATAGTTTTTTTTTGAATTCACCGAAAATTAGTTAGAATGTTAAGTATTCACATGTTCAAATATACTCCAATTTCGTTTACAACCCGATGAACATGTTAGGCTAAGGACTTTATGGCAAAAGTTTGCAAGTTTGGGGTTTTAGAATCATATGATGCCCACCAATTAGTTGCAATAATCACTAGTTAGAAATAATTGTTACCAAGTATTGAGTTTTACTGAAAGTATTACTAAAAATAAACTCTATGAGTCTATAATATATTACTTGGTGCCCTTGTATTTCTTTGTCTAATCGCAACAAGCTTACTAAAAACGCTCTTAGCCTTCGTATAAATACTCATCTCATTAATGATCAAACTTGAACAGCAACATCTGGGACCAACCTTTGCATGCATTCATAAAACCCATTCATCAATTTCATGACCTTTTTGCACCTTTAACGCTTTCGGATAAAAGAATTCTGGGTTAAGAAAGTGCGCAGCTGCATGTAAAGGCCGATGCAATTGGACATCCCACCTTTTGTTAATGATTTTGAAGATTTCCTTATATTTTCTCTTTTTCATGATTAAATGAACTTGCAATGCATTCTTTTGCCTTATCCATTGCCTCATAAATGTATCCCATGGGAGGTTTCTTCTTAGTATCAACCAATCTAAGCACTTTGACGAGAGGACCCGAGACCTTAAGGGCAAACACAACATTATTCCAAAATGAAGGCATTAACAAAGTTTGTGCCATTCTTTTACCTTGTAGTTCCTTTGTCCGTTTGCTTGAGGTCTAGTCTTCGGAGGTGACCATCTTTCTCAAATTGTTTTTTTGTTGATGCATCCTAGACCAAGCCATAAAGGCGGTTGCAAATCTAGTTTTTGTAGGCTTGATCAAATTCTTGAGATTTGTATAGCGCGTCATTGTGTTTAGCAAAGTAGGGCGGTTGTAAATGTTCCGATTTGGTATGGGAGTAGGCGTGTCACTTGGCTTTGTTTTGGCTTATGTGTCTATCCCATTTGAAGGAGTTACATTTTTTCTGATTTCCAAGGATTGGGGAGCTGTTTGTCAATCTTAGTATTTTGGAATGCGTACTTGTTGTCTTCCTTTGGTCGTCGTTGTTTTCTCCTTATTGTATAAGGGCACCTTGTCCTTCCTTTGTTATCTCCTTTTAATTAATTAATAAAATCCCTTTTGTTGCTGTCCAAAAAAACAAAAAAAAAAAGAAAAAGAAAAAGAAAAAAGAAAAGAAAAAAAAGGGACACCACTCGCACACGACTTTAATACAAAATGCACACTATGACACCTTTCAATTAGGCACACTTGACTACTAGTATACACGATGAAGACCCATCTCGTGTTTATAAGTGCTAGTGTCAGTTGTGTCCACTGACATTGAACACTCCAAAAATCTCCCTTAAAGGCAGCAACCAAAGCTACTTCAAGGCACAACCAGTACCTCCATTAGGCTAAATATAGAGAGAAATATCTAGAGAGAGAAAACCTTGGACAAATATCTAGAGCAAGAAATTTCTAGAGAGAGGAAAGGGAGTCAGTGATGACTCTCTTGACACTCTTTAGCATTGATTGTCCCTTTTAGCTTAAGTAACCATGCCATGTCATTTTAGAAAATCTTCCTGGTGATATCTGCAACTTCAACCTTTGTGTTGATGAGCTTCATCTATATCTCCCAACACCATTTTCTCTCTTATGAATTCATTGATTAGGTTCTTTCATGAAGATCTTTGCTATTGTGACTTTGATGTTTCTTTAAAATTTTCTTGTTTGCTTGGTCAAAACTCTTCCAAAGTGATGCTATGAACATTATGCATGGTCTTTCAAATTGATCTGGAATGTTGAGCTTTGTCTTACCATTTACTGAAGATATTGGCTCCTTACTAACTTTTGGATTTGAATGTATTTCTTCTTCTGCATGCTCCCTCAACATCTCCAGTAATTGAACCTCTAGATCTTCTACATTTGACTATTTGGTCTCAATTGTAAGAGCAAACTTGTTAACTCTATTGTGGTAGAGTATGCAACCACTCTTCTAGCTAGGAAGCACGGGTGCAGATACGGGTACGATACAGGTGTGCCGATATGGCAAATTCTTAAAAAAGTAGGGTACGAGTACGGGTATGGTTGGAGTATGCCAATTTTTTTTTTAATTTTTTTTTTTGTAAAAATTTATAGCTAAACATCCAATATACAATCAAAGTTTCAATATCAAAACTAAAAGGAGAACAACTTGTCTAAAAAGTTATATAGTTCTTTTTTTTTTATCTTCTTTTTTGATTGTCTAAAACATGATGCAAAAGAGAGCAAAATCATATAATTCATTGGTAAAGAGTGTTGGAAAGAAATTACTTGATGATTTTCGTAGTTGAAAGAAGAATAAGGCTGCAACAAATTCTAGCAACAACACAAAAAAATAAAAAAATAAAAAAAACCCGCCGTACCCAAAATGTACCTAGGCCGTACCCACGACGTACCCAAATGTATTTGCCGTACCCAGAATGTATTCAGCGTACCCGTTACGCGTACCCGCACCCGACAAATATCCGGTACTCGTACGGCACCATTTTTGGAGTACTTGTGCTTCATAGTCTTCTAGTGATTATCTTAGATTGCTCCTGGACTTCTGCATCGAGAGTCTGCTTCATTGACCATGAACGCTGTTGGAGATGTGTCGAAGTCCCATTATTCTTCAAAATCTGGCTCTACTTCTAGGCAGTCTTATTCTGCGGTAGACTCTTAACACTGCACTAGAAGTTTGGAAATCTGTCCAAGTTACCTTCAATTGCTCTTCTCCTTAGTTGACATTCTTTTGCATAGTGGCCAATCTTGCCATAATTGAAGTATTCTATGTTGGTTTGTCCAAATCCCTAGTCTTCGATCATCTTCATTGCTAGTAGGCTGAAACTCCCTTGTATAATAACTTTTGCCATATTTTGATTTTTTCATCTTCTTTCTTCGGTGTTCCAAAATTTTGCCACTTTAATCTATCTATTCTCTTCTTGTTGAATAACGCCTTTTCTTCATGCTTTAATGTGACTCCAGCAATTTGTTTAGCCAAAGTGTCTTGATAGGCAAACTCTCTAGCTCAACGAGTGATACTTGAGTAGACCATTCTCACATTGCAGTCATTAATCGTCTGTGCGAATCAAAGATGAGTTTGGGGGTTTTCTGTTACGAGTAGGGAAGGTGTTAGGCACCCTATATTGTTTTCCTTTCTTGATTTTGGTTCTACTTGTGAAATTCATTGTATAGAGTTTTTATCTTAAGGAAACATTGGTAAATTTTTAGCAATCCTTGTGTGACTGTTGCAAGCCCATTTTCTAGATACTAGAGTCCTGCGTTGTTTGTCTTTCAAAATAGTGTCCCATATGTGTCTCAAACTGCTTTTTGTGTAGTAGCTACCCAAATGTACTCCAATAATTCTTTATGAATTGTTGTTTTAGCATGACTGTATTTTTTCCTGCCTTGATCCGCCAATTTTGCAATGTTTCTTATTTTCATTTGTAGGTGGAGTAGCATCATTGCCGTTAATGATTTTCCAAAGATCCTGTCCTTAAATATATGCTTCTATGCACATTTGCCAATAATCATAATTATGATAAGTCAACGTGACCATACCTTCAATTACATTACCAAAATCAAACATTATACCTGTACTCGTGGGCTACAACCTATGTTATCTGGAATGTGGATTATTCCAATAGGAGGAATAAGAACGAAAACATGGTACACTACATGTTCTAAAATGTGATATGATAGGAGTAGGGTTGTATAAATCACACTACTAGAATTTAAGAGACTACCAAATATAATAGTAATTATATTTTAATAGTTAGACATCCAATAAAATATAATTATACAGTAATCATATAAAAACACAATTTTAGAAGCATTATGGCCCATTTGTTTTATATTTATTCATGTGAAAACTCCACTCTTTATATTTTAGTTCATAAAGTTTGATTTTTCCCCCTCCTATTGGAAAATTTTACGATCATTTTGGATTGCTAAATTGTCCGTTTTGGAATGGAAGTATACCATGTTTCGGAATGTCTGTTCCGACATGTAAATCACTAAGGTAGTGACATTTTTGGGTAACACTAGCTGCAACAACACCCATATCAATCTCAATTGTTCACGGTACTGTACAACCAAGGTTTAATACCAAATTGTTGAGTTTGACAAAATAAAAAAAGAGTAGCTTTTATTAATAACACTCCCAAGTACACAAGACACTTGTACACTACAATAGTACACTCAAGTACTCTCTACGAGAACTCACTATATTACTTATGTTGACTTGACCAAAGACCCTTAAGAGACACCACTTGCACACAAGATTTGAATACAACACACTCTGACACCTTATACACAACTAAGGCCTATCTCCTATTTATAGCTACTAGTCTTGGTTGCCTCCATCGACATTGAACACTCTGGAAATCTCCATTAAAGGTGGCAACTGATGGTTCTTTAATGCACAACCACCACTTCCATTAGGCAAAATCTAGTCTAGAGAGATAAGCCTAGGACAAATATCTAGAGCAAGAAACTTCTAGAGAGAGAAAGAAAGAGAAAATTTCAGAGAGAGGAAAGGGAGTCAGTGATGACTCTCTCAACAGTGCAAGCTCATACGAGCCTCAAGGGCTGGATGATTTTAAAATGGCATCAAAGAGTTAAAGAGGTCAAAGGCTAAGCATGAAAAGCCAAGTTTCATTATTAAGAAGGATGCCCAGTAACAAGACAAAAAATATGTTAGGTAAAATCATCTAGGATCAAGACTTGGACCTTAGAAGACATCTAGGCTACTCTTGGTTGACCAAAACTAAGATTATTCAACTGTTTTTGTAATTGAAGTAATAGAGTAGCACCCCTGACTTTCCAAAGACTCTAACTCAGGATCTAGTTTGAATCCTTGAGTAAAACCAATTTCAAATGAAACTAGACTTCCAGAACTTCAAGTTAGGCACAAATTTTGCCTAAAATTGAGTGAGTTTGGACTTTTCAAATTGACTGAGATGTAAATAGGGTAAGACCTCTTATTTATAAGGGGTTGCTCACATGCGGCATAATCAACTTTTTGAATATTTCGGATTTCTGTTAGGTTAGAGTATGTTAGGGAATATCATAGCAGATCATTTTGTTAGGGTTTGCCTCAATCATCGAGCATCCATACAAATGCTAGTGACGTAGGGTGTGTTTGGTTTGTGTTTGTAGAGTAGTTTTTGAGATAAAAAGTACGAAAACTTGTTTGGTTTGCCTTTTTTCAGAAATGGTTTTGGGAAATTGTTTTGGGGAGAGAGTTTTAAAAAAAGTGATTGATTTAATGTGTATGAGAGAGAGTGATTTTGGAAAGTAGGTAACCAAACAAAACTTTGAGATTTTTTTTGGCAAAATTTGTTTGGTTTGATTACTCTTGAAAATTTGTTTGTAGAGAATTTTTCCCAAATTTTTTTCTGAAAAACAAACCAAACAGGGCCGTAGTGTCTCTCTTGTTAAGGCTGGCCTAAGGTTGTGACACCCCGTGGGCTAAGTGGCATAGACATGGACACGAGATGCGACATGACACACTTGGGACATGTTAAAATTAAGTTTTCCCAAATTTATATGTCATCTGCATGAATTATTTATTAAAAGATAATGAAAAATATGTAAGATAGCACTAATTACATTAAAAGCTATATATTATTACTTAAAATCAAGATGCCATTTATGTAATAATTAGATTATAAAGAATGTAAAACAATTATAGAACATTGTAATGCATATAATGTATTCTTCTTTTTAAATGTTCCAAAACATTTTTACATTGTGTTGGTTGTGTTTTAAAGCACGTACAACATTGTTATTATGAAAGGATTCATCACATAGAACATGTTTGGCAGGTTCAAAAAGTGTCAGTAAAGTGTCCAATATTGTGAATTTGATATATTAATTAAGACCCGTTGAAGAAATGCCGGACACACTTTGGGGAGTGTTCGAAGAGTGTCAGTGTCAGACACGACACACTTTCTTTGTAGAAGTGTTTGTGCTTCTTAGCTTGTGGGAAATCACACCTAGCCGCACCTCTAGCTACTAAACCATAAGATTCCAGTCCTATAATGCTTTGCTAAAGACTTCAACGTAAGTAAGTCTTGCCTCTTATCTTATGTGTGTGGAAATGGTGCAGATCTTCAACCATGTAGGTAAGGCTCTCGTGGTATAACCACTGCGACAACTGAAGTCAAGTGAGCCGCTTTGAGCTGTGCGGTTAAACCACTGTGGTACACTCATGCTAGCATAGCATGAATTTGTATTTTAAGACTTGGGCTCATTTTCTCAAATGCTATGAAGTTTCCCATCTCCACCCAGACACGTGTCCCATAAAGGCGTACTCGCATCTGTACTATAGCTGACGTGTAAGGCACACCTCATTGTCCACATGTGCACAACACGTGAATAGGGTAGGAGATATCCACAAAATGATCGCATCAAATATTTGGCAACCTATGGTTTCTCTAGTATTGTGATGTGTATTATCTTGCTTAGTAGAGTAGCAGTGTATATCAATACGCGGTATTGGTAAATACTTCACACCATGGCTCTAATAGTTGGTAGAGGGATGATCCGTGCTATGCTTTTAACTTTTCACTGACAGTTGTTTGTCTAAATGTAACACCTATCATTCTATGGAATCATAACAACATCCAAAATATGTGTGATTCTAAGTACGGTTTCCGTCAGTTCAGTCACCACAGAGCTTGGTGTAATTCATAGGCTTCTTTTGCCAAGCTGGCTGCAATTTTTGGCCTGTCCAATTTTTGGGCTGACCTTAAGTGTTTGAGGCCCCTTCCCTGCTCAAGAATTGTGCATGCACGCATGCACACACACACACACACACACACACACACACACACACACACACACACACACATATCTCTAAGTATTTGTATGTGTATATTGTTTGTTTTTCTGGTAAAAGGTCTTTACACTGAGGAAGCACTATTCCCCTTCCCTGCTCAAGAATTGTGCAGCATGCATGCACACACACACAAACACACACACAAGCACGCATATCTCTAAGTATTTGTATGTGTATATTGTTTGTTTTTCTGGTAAAAGTTCTTTACACCGAGGAAGCACTATTCCTTGACAAGAAAAATATGATGTGCCATGCTTCCTTGCATGGACTGGTATTGGTCAGTCTGCGTGGGCTTCCTACAAGCATGATGCCTTTTGTCCTTTAAACAACCTTTTCACAATCTCCCCAAATGGGCTCCTTTCTCAGTGGATGAAAGTATGAAATTCAAAATTGAAATATACAGTTGAACACTAGTATTCCTGTGGGAAAGATGAGGCAGTGGAGAAGGATCTGCACAAATTGATGTTCTTTATTGAATACTGTGAAATCTTTTGCTTGTAATGAAATTGGTAAGAAGCTTTTCCATGTATGTAAACCGTTCTATCATATATTTCACTTACAGGTGGATATGCGTGATTTCCTGAATGCTCCAAATGGTCTGTCCAAGCAATCTTTTCCTCTAAATGAAAGACTGGATGCTGATCCTTCGCAGTCCCCATTGGGTGGGAGGACGGTATGGCAGATTGTTGGAAATGATGCAAGTGGATTTTTTCTTGATGGGTGAACTGCTATTTTAAGAAGTAAGATTTATGAGTTTATAACTTCTAGGATGTCTTTGACCTGCCTTTTCACATGGCTCGAGATCAAATAGAAGAAAGTCTCCGGAATAAAATGGCTTCCATAAAGGTAGTACATTTCACCATTTGTGCATTGCATGTTTGTTTGTCGGTTAATATTGAAGGCGTTAATTTGTTTTTGTGCTGCTCTCAAAATTGAAGGAGCGCATGGGTCAGCTACAAGATGCACAAAAAGGAGCAGAAGTCACTTCTGAAGCAACTGAGAGGGAGCTTGAGCTTGAAGCTCAACTAGTTGAGGCAAGGAGCATAATCCAGGAGCAGGTACTGAACATTCCCAGTAATGTGGATCAAAAACTGAATTTGAGATTCATGCATTTCCCTGTGAATTTACTCTAGATAGTTGGATAGTTGGATGAAGTTTGAATTTACTCTAGATACTAAACGAAACCAAATTAATCCTTGTGTCCGAATCAAGTAGGGTCAGCTACATGAATCCTTTTTCGCCATTCAGCTCTATAAAGGGTCATGTGTTCAACTAAATTAAATAAATTCATATCTTTTTCCACTACCACATCCCATGTCAACTTAGGTCTTCCCCTCCCCCTAGGATCCCCATTTATGGTGATCCCAGCATCTACATGAATTTATTCCAGATAAGTTGCATAATTTTATCAAGTGCACCAAGCTATAGCTTTCCTGTCATTTTTTATAGCACGGATCACTTACATGGGGATATTGTATGTTGTAACCTTTAGGCAGCACTGCCTTAATTATATACATTTACTGCTTATCATACATATTTATTTCTTATTCTTCTCTAGCCTTCCTGACTGTTCCTAGTTTGTCACTTCCAAAGCTAATTTTTAAATTTATATCTTAATCTACTTATTAGCAATTCTGAATCTGTTGAAGAAGTAAAATCAGTTTTGTTTATCCTTGGCCTGCTTTTGTTTAGATAAATAAACCTTTTTACTAGTTCTTTAGGTATTTAATCTTTACGGCCATGCATTCTAGATGATTCTCAATATCTGGTGCACTGCAAACATATTATATACTTCTATGACAAAATGATCGCAAACCCAAGCACTCGGTATCACAAGTAGTTTTCTCGTTAAGTCTCAGGTTGATCCACAAGGAATGGTAGACACTTATGTAACATTTCTATTATTGTGAAGAAAATTAAAATGAATTGATTGTTTATTCATCCACCAGGGAGTGGAGCAAGAGAATGATATTGAAATGATAATTGAAGACAATTAAACATGAATTAAGAGAAATCAATGGAGAAAAGCCCTAGGGATTGATCCACCTGGCATCCTATTTCACATACTTGAAGTATCTTTAACGCAATTAAGTTAGAGAGCCAACTATCCTAATCGGAAAATATGATGAAAAACTTAATGAAGTTGTAATGTAGATTGAACGTGAGTTGATTGAGAAATTGAATCCATTAACATGTTATAGGGAAAATTATGCACTCATTATATTCCCAAAACATAACGAATCGTAGAGTATGCATTTGATATATTAAAGAATAATAATGAATCATAAAATTTATCAACATGTGATTTTCTTACAGTTAATTCAATCCCAAAAAATTCAGTAGTAATTTGTGAATAATGACACTGGTAATCACAAAAACACATGATAGAATATTGGGGTTCCCCTCTAGCCTTTTGCTAGCAATTTAGCTACTCATAGTTTCCCCCTCCCCCAAAAAAAAAGGACTGAAAACATAGAGCTAATCCTCTTCAAACAGAAAATAATAGAGGAACCAAAGCCAGTTGACCCCCACCAAGGTTGATTTTTGCTCCTCTTTCCCTATGTAAGTACTCAGCACTTGTAGGAATTCTCCTGCTAGAAGGAAATTTCAGATCTCCAAATCCCAGTTTTTTGGCTCCTATTGGCATCTTGTTTTGACTCTCTAAACGTTTGAAACCAGAAGTCTTCATGATACTCAAATTTCTTGCTCTCTGAATCAGCTTTCCAACGCATTTGATTTTGACTCAATCTGATATGTGAGCCAAAAGTTACGTGTGAAACAATATGTGCAAGCTAATTCCTGTCCAGATTTGTTTCTTATCTGGTGCAACTTTCCCTTCATTGCTTGCCTTTATTTGGACACAACTTGAATTGGATGGACCTTCTTTGCTTTGAAAATTTACAAGTGAGCTCATGTGCTATGAGTTGCACCAAACTAATGCCATAACAATCAGTTGCATGGTCTACTCCAATCATCATTGTAAGTTTACATTTCTTTGTTCACATTTTTGGTCGATTTCATACTTAATTTTAACTGATTTAGGAAATTTTCTTTAGATTCAAAGTTGTAGAACTTGTAGTCTTCTTTCCAAATTGACCGTCCAACTAATTAGTTGTAGCAGTGTCACTTCGAAAGAAAAAATAAAACTGTGGGAACATGTTACAATTTCTCTATTTGGTTGGCTAGAATTACATGTGGAATAAAATGTGATTAAAAGACAATAAGGCTAAAAATATCATCAACTAATCATAAAAGGACATTATTAAATTTTCTAATAAATATACTTGTCTGTAAAGTGAGAAGTGAATATAAATGCATTTCAATTTAAGATTGAAGTGCAGAAATATGCTGTACATTACCTTCCCTCCCCATGTACCATTTTGTTTGTCCTAGAGAGAAACATTGCGAAGATTTCAAAATTTAATAATCATGACAAATCCAAAATTTCAAAGCCTCTTTTCAAATGCAAATGGGCATTATTCAATTCCATGAAAATCATAAGAAGGTAGCACAAGACATTGGAGAACATGTGAAGTACTAGAGACACTAGAAATCTAAGTAACAAAGAATTGTCAATAATATCAGCCTAACTCCTAGTTTCTAATATCACAATTCACTTTTAAATCATTAAGCCCTTGTTAGAAAATTGGTTAGTAATTTGCACCAAGTTATATTATGTCACAAGGCTTGTATGAAGCACAATTTTGAGTCTACTACAGATGAAAGTAAGCTGAATTTTGCTGAAAAAGTCTAAAAAAGTAAGTTTGCTGTTTTTTTCCTTTAATGAACTTTTTCAAAGTTTTTTCTTTTTTAATTTTTAGGGTCATCTAGTCTTGACAGATGCAAATGGTTAAATTTATAACTTTTGTTGAAAAAAAGGTTCTAAAGATGAAAATAAGTTGAAAGATTAACCATGCTTTAAAGCTTGAGCCAAAGGAGGAAAAGTTTCTGCAAAAATATGCTAGCTTTTTGGCTTTCTGATTTTTTGGCTTATTTTAGAAACAAGTTTGTTATTTTTGTCTTTTTATTTGTGGCAAATGATGAAGTGACTTTTGGGTTATTGGCCTAAAAAAGTGAAATATATGGCCTTTTAGAGCTTGTGTTCTTTCAAATGCCCACAAATTTCACATCAATCCCATATCCAAGTCAAAAGTTATGACCAAAATACTAAGATTGGTCCAACCTAATGTTGTGCCAGTAGTTACACTGTGAAAGGGGGAAAAAAAAAAATAGAAAAAGAAAAAACAGTGCAAACATGAAGGGTAGTTTGACTACAATTTCTGTCTTTGGTTGGCTAGAATTACCTTTGCAATGAAATGTCATTAAAACTCAATAAAGCCACACAAAATAGCATTGACCAATTATAAAAGACATTCTTGAATTTTCTAATAAAAAAACTTGTCTGAAATAAGAAGTGGTGGATGTAAATGCATTGCAATTTAAGACTAAAAGTGCATAAATATACTACTTATCATATATGAAATATTTACTTTTGGTAAATTTATTGAATTATCTTTACTAGTGCAAAGAAGTGCATCTATAAGATGTTTCTGCATGATCCAGGTGTCTTTGTTGATTCATATATCCAACTTGGGATGGCAGTATACCAAAATAAATGTGTAATCTGTGCCACCCCAGTTCTGCTGGGAGAGGTTAGGGACGTTTTGCTAACCCCAATTTGGGTTTGGGGAGCAATTGGTTTAATTTTTGGACCTCCAAATATACAAGTGCATGACACACCTAATCCGTGTCTCTAACTATTGATGTTGTGCTCTATGAAGCCGAAGCTCCTTGTTGCCTCTCCTGCAATTTTTGTTGACATGCATTGTTATTAGATCTGTTATATTTTCTCTTTTCAATCCCTTGACTTGAGCATTTCCTTCATAATCATCTCTCCACATTTTTTTTCCACCCCCCCAATATATATTTTGGAAATAACTTTCTTCTAATGATCAATCTCCAAGCAGGGTGGTATAGGTGTTGTATGAAATTGAAGGGGAGTTCTGGGGTTGGGGATGGAGCTGAGACCAGAAACCTCTTATGGGTATGGGTATGGGTATGGGTATGGGACGGATGTGACAGGGTTATTAGTAGGGCAGGGCCAGGCTAGGGATTCCTGGCCCATACCTGCCGTCTGCCCATATCCCTAATCTAACAAAAAATGTGCTCTTGTATGTGGAACTATTTTGTAACCAGAATTTCTTATGTGGTACTCCCAAGATTTATCCACACCCCACCAAGACAAGGGTTTAATTTCATCCCAACAAGGGTCAAAGTGTTGGATACAGTAACTTGTCAATAGATATGCATTACGAGGGAGGGATATTATAAATGTTTGGTGGTGAATTAATTATGACTTCCATACTCAAATTTGCATGTAGAGGGTTGTGTAAAGCATAATGTGCTTTTAACGTGAATGTGCGTATGTGCATGTGTCTGTCTGTATATTGAAGAAAGCAATATTAACTTTGAGATATGGTTACATTTTCCGCATTTTGTTTGAGTAATGTAGGATGGGTGGAATTGGGTGTGGTGTCGTCTAGTGTCGAACACTATAATCCGATGATTGAAACAAAGTAACTTTTGTAAATATAATAGTTTGCTGGCCAACGTTGTCATCCCTTTAACTCACGTATGTGCGGCTCTGGTTGTTTCCAAACACACCTGAATCTTTTGCAGTTCAGTGATTTTTTAATTTTTGTAACTGAGACGAACTTATATCATAACCATGGGTCTAATTGCAGGCGTCCATAATGTCTAAACATCTCGCCAAGTCTGAGAGGCCAAGGTATTGACTTGCATTTCCATTTTCTCAATAAAGTACAGATTCAAGAAGTTATTTGTATTTATGCAGGAGACTGAGTGGCCATTTGAATTCTGAAAGGGATTCAATCATTTCATCACCAGCTGAGGTATAAATTAAGAACTGTGTTGCATCTCTTCCTTCTGCTGGTTATTTTGATTCTGATGGTAAATTCACCACTGTATTTATTGCCAGTTACCTTATAACTTCTTTGATGTATTTGAGCTTTGTCATACAACCAATCATTTCATGAAGTTCTTGCTGTGGGTGGCTGTGTTCTTGATAGAAAATGAACTGGCTACAGTTGGAATCATGTTTGGAGATGGATGTAATTGAGGATAACATACAAACAGAAAATTCATACAAAATTTTCATATGATGTGGCTTAATGGGGTGACCTTTCATTTCAAAACAAAACAACTAAAAAAATGACTTTTATTTACAACAATGCCACTGCCACATCATTCTTTTGGAGTTTTTTGTTTGAATTTTATGTATGGATAGAGTTTTTCAAATGGAAGCACCGCACAACTGGCACACGGCAGCTAACACATTAATAAATACAATAAAATCTTCTATATGTAGGACATAATTTTCTTATGAATGTCTTAAATTTTTGGGTCATTTAGAATCATGGTCGCAAGACTTAGAAGATAACAGTTGAATGCATGTCCAATTACAGTCAGTTAATCTATTAAAAAATAGGAAAAAGTTATGCATCCCTAGGAAATTACTGAAAATTCTACACACCACATTCATGGGTGTAAGAATTCTTGTCCCATGAATGTGGTGTATATTTTTCGATAGTTTAGTTGGGGTCCCAAGCAAAACTATTAAAAATATCTTAAGAAAATACATGCCGTGAAAAAACATAATTGGGTCACAAATTTATTTGTAGTTCAAGCTTGTTATGACTGGGCATTGTTACTAGTTTGAATTTTGTAATACTATGTTTAGTTGGGGGATTTGGGAAAGGATTTAGAAAGGGAAAGGGAAAAGATAGGTGAAATATAAATAAAATATATCTATATTTCACCTAGTTTCACGCATATTCTCTTTTTGTTTCCAAATTCCTTCCTAAATCCCCCAATTGAAAACAACAGTGTAAGTGTAGTTTGAGAAGAATAGAACTGTATACTCAAAAATAAATAAATAACAATCAAAACCTGATTTATATAGTATCGTAATATCTTATTGTTAGTTGTTTTAATCTGAGTATTCGTTGTTGGTGTTCAGGGGGTCTGAAATCATCCAATTGGAGTCGTCGGCTTTAGGTTTTCAATCTATATTGAAACCACATTGATATGTTGAGCTCAATTTTAGCATATGGACATCTAAAATGCTGTATACCGAATCTGATCAAGTGTCCAAATGATAAGTTTGGGTTCTTTGATAGAACTAAATGTACTTGTAAACCTTGATTTTATTGTATCAGTATCTTGCTGTTCCTTAATTGAAGTGTATGCAAGATAGTATATTCATTAGTTTATTTGAGTTGTTTTTGTAATCGAACTTAGAAAACTTGCATTACCCAAGCTTGTCATGGAATATGATTTAAGGTCTCAATCTCTATAATTAGGGTCTGTTAGTAAAATTGCATAACAACCTGTTTTGTCATTTTTCTTTTGGCAATTTTATTCCAATGATTATTTTTGTATTTTTTTTTTAAAAAATAACCTTTTAGTAATTAAGAAATTGTTTTATTTAGCTTAGGGCCTATTTGATAATGTTTATATTTACAGAATTTTTGAAAATTGTAAATAAAAACTCATTTTGTTTGTTTTCGTTTCAAAAAGTTATAAATAGTATTCAAATTTTATTAAATTTTGTGAACACAAAAATTGATTTTACTTTTGTTTAATTTTCTTTTTCTTCCACCTTTTTTGATCATTACCCATTGCTCATCATTATAGGCTACCATTGCTAATGACTTTTTTTTCCGACCACCTCTGATCACCACTTCCCTCAACCATCAACCACATGCCATTGCCATCAATCACCTTCCATTGGTGCTAACCACCTTTGACCAGCACATTTTGTTAAAAATCACATTCAACTATCACAATTGACGGATCACTTTTTTTGGCCATCGACAATCATTTTCGGCCACCACTTCTAACGGCTATCAACCACATCTTGCCATTTCCAACCACTTTTCACCCGTGGCAACCACCTTCAGCCATTACTTGCGGTTGACAATTACCTCCAGTCATCATCTCCATTGGTTAACTACCTCTTGCAACTATCCCTTCTTATTTGTTTTCAAAATAAAATTTTAAAATATTTGTGTACCAAATATGTTTTTTATTATTTTTATCCCAAATAAATATAAACATGTTTAATATTTTCTGTAAACTAAAAACAAATAATAAATTGTAAATGTTGTGAAATGGCAGCTTGTTAATTTTTTTTTTTTTGGTTCTTTTTTTTTTCGTGTTTCAATCTCTGTGCTGGACAATGCTAAATACTTCATTGAAATGAGAATTTTTATTGGGTAAATTATATTGACTTTTTCTCAAGTATGAATAAATTATTACTAATCTTACATTTCACATAATTACAATGATTTCCAATAGTAACTTAACCTACATAACGAAATGTATGAAATTAGTATATATTTTTTAATCCTTTATTATCACAGGGAAATTTGGATATATATTTAAATAGTCATTGAAGCCCAACTCAATCTAACCTGCTTATGATGAGTTTGGGTATTTATAGACTAGTCTTATGGATTAAGCTTATTTACTTATATGTCAGGTTTATTAACATTTTTTAAATGCTTTCCTTTTCACCACCTTATCCCCAATTATCAATATTGACCCCCCCCCCCCCCCCCCCCCCAAAAAAAAAAAAAAAAAAAATCTTTCAACCAGTAATCATCTCTAACCTCCAGTGATATTTTTTAGGCCATATTTTTTGATAATTTTTTGACTATTTTATTGGGGCAAAAACTTCTTTCTCCATTATCTCACAACTCTGATCATATACTCTGATTATGTCCTCAGATCTGGTGGCGACAAGAGAAAGGAAGGAGTAGGTGGAAGAGGATAATTATCAATAATAAATTTATTACTGATAACATTGATCAAAATTTTCCAGACTACTTAATCAATTACTCCCTTTCACTCTTACACTCCCATTCACTTACTCATTCACAAAAACACACCAACATACTTTAACACAAAAAGAAGTAAGATTGATATATTCCTCCCCATAATTTTATTTACTAATATCTAGACTTCATAAACAAAGAAGTTGGTTTAACCAGATTTTTACAAACAGATTGATAGAAATCCATTGATATAAATGTAAACACACATAAAAAAGAGAGTGAGAGAGGCTTGATCTCATTGGTAGGAGCTTCAATGATCATGTCATGGCTACATCTTCACAGGGATGAGGGATACGATACTAGATTAGTGTCCAAAATAATAGATCAACATTTAAAATGGTCAGATTTGAAGTCACCGGTGAAGATGTATATTGGAAAGAAATGACTAGATCTGAAAGTCATCAGTGAGATGAGGGCAACAAAAGAAGAGGATGATGGTGAGAAATGTGTGGCGTTGATGGTGACAAAGGAGGGTGGTAGTGTGAAGATCGAAGATGTTAGAGTATAGATTAGCAACGGTGGAGGTGGTTGGTGAATGGCGGCGCTGATAGAATGAGAATGATAATGATAACGATGGCGGTGGCAGGTGGACATCTATGGGACAGTTGTGGTAGACAGTGGTGGTTTGAAACTCTCTAGAGAAATCGTAGAAAGAGTAAAAAAATGAAAAATGAGAAATTTAATGGGGGTAATAAATTTAATAAGGACAGTATAGGTATTTTAAGATTTATTAGTACATTTGCATAGAACTTATAGGTAATTAAATCTACTGAATAAAATTGACGGGCAATTAACCCAATTTATTTCAACTAGATTAGTTTTATTGGGCTTATTTTATTGAGATCTTGATAATAGTTTGTTTACTTTTAGCATATAGATAACATTAGCTATTGGGCTTAATATTCAGAACTCAGCCCGTTTGTTTTTATAGTTACATTAGATAGGATTGTTAATGTAAAAATTGTTAATAATGAATTGTTAGTGAAGGGGCTAATAAAAATTATGTTTGTTTGTATACTAGTGTGTGATATCAGTTGGTTGTGACTAAATATGTGAAATTACATAAAAGTCCTTATAATATAGAATATAATTATGTCATGGCTACATCTTCATGGGATACAATACCAGATTGGTGTCCAGAATAATAAACCGACATTTAAAATGGCAAGATTTAAAGTCACTGGTTAAGATCAGTGTTGGAAAGAAATGACTAGATGTGAAAGTCATCAATGAAGTGAGGGCAACAAAGGAAGATGATGATCATGAGTTTGATGGTGACGAAGGATGGTGGTAGTGTGTAGATCGAAGACGTTAGAATATAGATCATCAATGGTAGAGGTGATTGGTGAATGGTGGCAACGATCAAATGATGACGATAACGATGGCGGTGGTAGGTGGGCATCATTGGTGGCAGTTGCAGTAGACAACGGTGGTTTGAAGCTCTCTAGAGAAATGCTAGAAAGAAAGTACAAAAATAAAAAAAATGAGAAATTTAATGGGGGTAATAAATTTAATAAGGACAATATAGGTATTTTAAGATTTATTGGTACATTTGCATAGAACTTATACGTACTTAAATCTATTGAATAGAATTGACCGGCAATTAACCCGATTTATTTCAACTAGATTAGTTTTATTAGGCTTATTTTATTGAGATCTATAATAGCTAGTTTACTTTTAGAATATGGATTACATTAGTTATTGGGCTCAATATTCGGAACTCTGCCCCGTTTAGTTTTATAATTAGGTTAGATGAAATTGTTAGTGAAGACATTGGTAGTGAGGGGACTAAAAAAAATTATATTTGTTTGTAGTGTGGTGATATTAGTTAGTTAGGACTAAATATATAAAATTATGTAAAAGTTCTTATTATATAAAATATAACTATGTTATTTTCATAAAATGGAGGACAAAATTATCTTTTTCTACTTTAATTCTCCAATGCGATGGGATTAGAATAACAAGGGACTATTAGTCCTAAGGTATTTATTGCAAGCAAACACAATCCAACCCCATGACCATTGGACTAAAACAAGAACGCCCTCAGTCATGGTTTTTGGGCCTTAACACTTTTGAGAAAGTTTCCTTGTTTGGTAGAAAGGCAATGAAATGCTATTATTTCACATTTGAAAAGATCAATGTATTGAAAGAGCCGAGCTGGAAGTAAATTTAATAAAAAATGATTTATGAAATTTTTAATAATAAGTTATTTTGTAGATTACGATAAAAATATTTGTGTGCAAAAAACAAAAGTAAAAGTTGGGTTCACATAACTGCACACAAACACAAAGGGTGTAAGTGTAAGTGGAAGGTTAAATAATATATATATAAATATATATAAGTTGCCCACCACAAAAAAACAAAAAGTAAAAAAAAGCAAAAAAAAAAAAAAGTGTAAGTAAGAAAAAAAAAAAAAAAAAGTGTAAGTTTGCACACTATAGCATTACCCAAAATATTTTTCTTGAAAATTATTTTAACTTATAGTCTAAATATAGAAAACTTAGAAATAGAAAATTCTTAACCAAATAATATTTAAGTTATTTTCTTCCTTTCCACATTTGTTTATAAACTAAAAAACTGAAAGCCACGTCAAAATTTTAGACAACCAAACAAACATAAGAATATTGAAAAAATATTTAACAAAAAAACTTTTTCTTAAAGAAAAAGAAAAAGAAAAAGAAAAGCAACTCTCTTTTTGGGATTTTCTTTTTTTATGTGTTTTTTTTTTAGAATTTGGAGAGAAAAGAAAAAAAAAAAATCTATATTTATTTATTTTTTTTTTACTTTTTTTTTTTTTTATTTTCCTTCTCTCCTTAAATCTCCTAATCAAACAGCATTAGTTGAAGTGGGTTGTTGTGAGAGTGCAACTGACTGATATCTCTATCCAAAACATGCATAAAGTTGATTATGATGACGATGGCTTAGATTTTGACATTAGTCTTGGCTGATGATTGAGTTCATGAATATATATGGAACGGCATGTGTAAATCACCAATAAAATGTTCTCTCAGTTACATCAACAAAGAAAAGTTTAGCATTATCAATAAAACACCAATGATGGTTTTTTTTTTTTTTTTCCTCTCTCTCCTGGGTTCATTAGTGGTAAGTCTATTTTTATGGAGATATAGTATTAGGTTCAAGGATTGATATTTTTACGAAGATAAGAACATAATTAATGAAAATGTTTGGTTATAAGCTCAAATGATTGGTTTGAAGAATTTTTTTTCCCATTTTGTTTTCACAACCATTAGATCACCGTTAGACTATCGCTATTATAAAAAAAGTCACTGGCGGTGACGATGGATAGTGGTGGTGACATAGACAAAGACAGAATAGGTAATATAGACAAATATAGGAATAACACGTGGACAGATAGATGGATAATAAATAAATATATAAATGGATTAAAAGATAAGGGCAATATGATCTTTCAAATTGTTCTCTTTTCTACTTCAAAAGAATAAAATTTAGAACTATTACTCCAAAAATTTTGGAATTAAACTTATGATCCAAATGCCTTTTTTTTCTCGTTCTTCTCTAATAGATATACTAGATCATTATAATGTCAACATGAATTTTTTTTATTTGATTGGAGCAACATGAACTTGTTGAAAGGAGAATAAGTATAAGAAAACAAAAATAGCTGTCAAAGTGGAGGCTAACCATTTTTTTAATACCATAGAAGGGTAGGGGAGTTGTACCCGTGATCTTATACATGGACTCTACCCACTAAAATAATAATAATAAGAAAAATTAAAATAAATAATTACAAAAAAAAGAAAAAGTGTTTGTTTTGTCTAACTTTGAGTTAGCCCAATTCCTATATTTTGACAAAATGGCTACCAAACTTGAGGCTTAGCTTGAATTGGCCCAATGTAAGACTTTTAAGAGGGTTGGACTTTTGTCTTTTTGGTGATGATAAAAGGGATGGAATTAGGTATGAACTTTTGTCCAAGTTGAAAATGGGATTTTATTATTAGAGGTTATTATCAATTCCATAGGCAACACGTGCCCATCTACTTTCCTATGGGAATATTTTTAATAAAAACAATAATATTTGAATACTTAATTGTTTAACTGTTATAAAATATTTTATGTTATACCCGTTTGATTTATGCAACATCTCTACTTAATTTTTGGAGACACGAGAAGAGATGAAAAGGATGGTTTGAGAGATGAAATATTTTGTTAGAGTTATGTATATTTTATATTGATGTTTTGGGCAACTCTAAGTCTCTTGATGGTCGTGAATACTATATGAGAGATGCAATGAGCAATACGAATTTTATATTGAAACTGTTTTATCTGGTTGTACTTTCATGATGAGAGGATGAATAACTTTTAAGACAATGACAACATGACTCCTAAAGTCTCACAGTTATATTTTCCTACTCTTAATTTTTGGTTACATATATTATTGTTTATTATCATTATTATTATATAATTTATACTAATTATCTTATTTATTCTATTGCTATACTGACAATTTAAAATTAATTTTTATTTCAAGATTATTATTAGTAGGTCTAGTAGAGTTTTGTGTTATTTGGCTACTTCTGATTGTGTGATAATTGCATTAGGATAATACTCATTTCCTCCTAGGAATTCTAAAATATTGGTTATACTATTTGGGGATGAGTTCTAGCGTTTGAGTGATTTCAAATATGCATATTAGGTTGAGCATGTATACAGTGAGTGATTATATAAGATCTTTCTCCTATATATGTCAAGTTTTTGTTTTATTGATTTAGGTCTCGTTTGGCAACATTACTTTTTAACTTAAAAGTCAAAATGTTACTTAAAAAATCAAAAAGCCAACAATCTATGTCAAAAAGTCAAAAATTCTATTTTCTCTCTACTTTTTGCACATCTTTTTGTAAAAAATCAAAAAGTCATCCCAAATATACTAATTTTTTTTAACGTCATATTTTAGCAAAAAAGTCAAAAGTTACTAAAAATGCCCATTCCCAAACGAGGCCTTAGTATTGTTTTAGTTCTGCTTTGGAAATATAAAGATTTTCTTAATTTAAGAAAATAGCTCTAGTTATAGGTAATGGTTTTGAGATGTTACACCATTAATTTTGGTTTTTAAAATCTGTAATTTGTATAAGTTATAGGCATTTTCTAATGCAAAAATTGTGCCTCACATTTGAATAGAAATCAGAATTCTGTTTTATGGAAAATGGTTGCAATTGTATTGGTTGGGTCATTTTCACACATTTTTAAGGTTTTTAAAATTTAGGAAATGTGCCTGTAAAATTCTTTGAACATGTTTTTGGGGGGAAATTAGTCTATTCATGAAATTGTATTAAGGGGAAAAAATTGAGTTCAAGTCTGAAAATTCCCTTATGGAAAAAAGAAAAAGAACATGTAATGTGAGATTATTTCATTCTGTCAATTGTAGCTTTTGGTTTTGTTGTATGCATGAACAGTAGTTTGTATGAGTCTTGTGTTAGAATATTATTTAATTCTTTAACATTTGAAGTTGCTTTTATTAAATTTTATATAATTATTATGAGATTAAATGTGTTATAAATTTTGTAACCGTTAAAACTTAAAAATGCATTGCGATTTTTGAGGCATGATCAAATGTATGAAACTGTCTATCTGATAATTGATTTGACATGAATAGACAAATATTGAAAGTTTGCTAGCATTAGATTTGGAAAAAAAAAAAAAAATGTAAAAAAAAAAAAAATAAATGCAAATTAGTTAATTTTTTTTTTTTTTTTTTTTTTTTTTAGGGAAGGAATTGGGCATTAGGGGCACTCAAATTCGGGCCCCCTAACATTGCCGTAGATTTTTTGATCTGTTTTGACTATAGAATAATTATCTAGTTTAATACTATATAAGTTAGATGAAAATGTATGTAAGCTCATTAATTTCATCTAATTAGAGCTACTGTGTTGGATGATTTATTAATAATAGAGGATGAAATGATTGATAAACATGGAGATGTGGACAGCAAAGTAGGTTTACTTTCTGTAAGGTTGTCATAAGTTTCCTATTATTTAGATGGTTTTATATATATTCTATCAACATAATTGTTGAATTAATCATTAAGAAATGAGTTATAATTGATAATGTAAATAGAGTCTTAATGTTGCATTAATCTTCTTGGAAAAATTATATGTCTAACACTTATTTTGGTCACTTTTATTACAGTTAGTTAATTGAAATAGTTCATTTATTTGTTTGCTTGGTTGATTAGCCTCACATGTTTATTTCCTACACAAGTTTGTTATATTTCTTCATATTGAATAGAGCTTGCAGGCTCATAGTGAACTTTGAGCATTTGCATTGGATTAAGAATTTTAAATTTATTTTTTTGATGCATTTGACTGATAGTGTAATAGGTATTATATGGTTTTAGTGATTTCTTATATTGCACTGCTTTTTCATGTAATCAATACTATGCTAGAACTATATGATGCAGGAAGTAGTAATGGTAATGTCTTTCATGATGTTTGTCAGTTTAGAGGTGGGGAAATAAAAATTCTGAAAATAGTTTTGTTAATTTCACTTTGTGTGAAAAATTTTGTTTGAAAAAAAAAGAAGGATTGGAATGTGGTGGTGGATTATTTGTATAATTAATTGTTTTATGAAAATAAAATAAGTTATGTGTGATATTTCTTTCAAGAAATAATTTTCAATTTTTATGCAAGTGTGAGTAAGAAAATAACTCTTGAGAAAATGATTATTTGTGTATTGGTTTTATGAAGATTTATAATGTAAGGGTGAATGAAATTATTTGTATATTTACAAATTCTTATTTTGTGAAAAGGAGATCAAGTATTTGGAGGTTTTCAAAAGAGATTGTTGTTGATTTATTTATTATTGTTCGGAAAGACTTCTAACACTTCGTACTTCTTGGTATAATGAAATTATATTTGACTTTTTGATTATTATAATTGAGAACCTTTTTAGTCGATATTTGAGTATTGGTTGAAGCATTACCATAATGGTTGGGCGAGATTATCATAATTGAGAACCTTCTTAGTCAATATTCGATATTTGAGCCTTGGTTGAGGCGTTACCATAATGGTTGAGCGAGATTGGATCAAAAACTCCAAATTCAAATAGTTGTTCCTAAGTACTCTTCATTCTTTATCATTTTCTTTCTCCATACTTTGAATCTTGATATGAAGCTAGAACCACTGGAAAGTTTATTTCCGGGACTTCAATTTGGAATAAGAACAACCCTAAACGGAGTCCGGACGAAAGAGTTATGCTTGTTTGAAGTTTGCTAATCTGTGCTGTATGCATAGTTCGTTTGAGTGCCAGTTTCACCGCTCGAGCAGTCGATGGACCCTTCCATCTATGTTTTTCAAAATTGTTTGAGATATAAGCCTTGATTCACAGCTCAAGCACACTTTTGACCGCTCGAGTGGTCTGTTCAAGAAAGTATAGATGCTAAGAGATTTCATTCATTGCTCAAGCGTAGATTAACCACTCGAGCGGTCTGTTCGGGATCTAATCTTTAAAAAGTCACTTTTGGGTCAAATCTATCTCATTTTCACTCTCTCTTCTCTTTCTTTCCTCCATTTTTGAAAATCCTAAGCTTTCAAGCTTGGATTTCATCTACATCTACTAAAAATTTCACCTTAGTTCCTTATACCAAAACGTAGAGCACATCGATTGTTTTTCTTTAATCTAAGTGAATTGTGTTTTCGTCGAAGTTGGATTCCTGGGCTTTCTTCTCTTCTTGCTTAAGGTAGAGATTTCCTTCATCTCTATATTTTCTTATAGATAGATGTGTGGTACTTTTCTATTGCATTAAACATCACATTTGGAAGAGATTTTGAAAAACATGTAAGAGAAAGTTAGGGTTTTGAAATAAAGAAGTTAAACTTATGATTTATTGTGAATTGTGGAAATTTTCAACTACTAGAACATGTTTTATGGGATTTAAAGTAAAAAAAGTCTAATTTCTAATTGCTTAATAATGTTGAGAAATGAGAGAAGAGAATAATGTCATGATTTTAGAGTTATGTTAATTATTGTGAATTAAGATTTCGTAAATGAGAAAAAAAGGAAATGTTTGTTGTGAAATTGACTTTTGTTGTGAAAGTTGGTTATGAGAATTGGTAAAATAAACCATGGGATGTTTGAGATAATTTAGTTGTTGGAGTAATTCTAGGAAAGGTTAATGGGTTTTAAGAATAAAGATGTTAGGAGGGTCATGGTGCTTCATTAACAATAACTCGTGTCGCTATATATGTGGAGATTTTGTCTTTGGTAATCAGTGGAGGATGGTATGGATTGAAGTAGAATAAGTCATGTGTGTCTTGTAATGTTGAATGTCTTGTAATATTGAATTAAAATTTTATAATATTGAATTATTTGATCATATAATGAGTTGATGGATAAAAGTGCTATATAGAGGGTTCGTTTCCTTTCAGTTTTCACTCGGTAAAGCGTGGCGCATTGACAGAAGTTCCACTTTTCTTCCGATTTGCACCCGGTAAAGCGTGTGGACTATTGGGCTTTATAGAGGTTTCACATTCCTTCTGGCTAACCACTTAAACCATGGTGCTTTGAGATAGGTTCTAGCTTTCCTTTTGGTTAGTGCCTGGTAAACTGTGTTGGATTGGCTTGACGATGTCGGTTGTTAATTATGTTATATTTATTGTTTGGCTACAGAATTGTGCAGATAAATGTGACATGGTGGATTTGTGTGGGAGGTGTAAAGTGTGTGATTGGGATAATTCTATAATGAATTGGATGATATTATTTTTCTATATGATAGGTGTTGGTATGTATAATTGATGTTATATGGATTATAATAAGTTGGTAGGTGGTAGTGTAATTATCATTTTTGGATTAAAGGTTAGAATAAGTGTAAGATTGATTGGTTTAAAATTTTTTCTAAAGTAAAGAAGATTTGAAGAATTTCTTTTGAATCATAAGTGATAAGTTGAAAAGATGATAAATAAGTTTTTCTTGAAAGTTCGAAGAGAGATTTTGAGAAGGAAGTGTATATTTGTGTATGTTTATTTTGGATATAAAAGAGCACATTACTTATCTAATTATCACCTGATAGGATTCATGATCACATGTATCTATTGGCCTTATTGTTGAGAATCATTGTAGATCCCTACTGGACTTTGTGTTCATCATAATCTTTAAACTATTTTTAGATGTGGAGTCGGGTGTGTCGCCAAGACACAAGAGAATTGTTGTATTGTGGATTGTAATTTTTTTTATTCTGAGTGAGATGTGAATGTATTGTAAAAAGATTATATTCTCTTCATTATAATTATTTTATTCTGTAATTCTCAATGTAAGCCTAAGAGCATGTGTTGTACTTATTTATGTTGAACATTCTATCATTGCATTTATGAGAGAGGGGAGTTTAATTATTTTATTTATCTTATTTTGCTTCTCTAACTATATCTTGAAAATAGACTTTAACAATGAGATTCGGTAATGTATTCGAGTAATAAAATTTGGGGCGTTACATGACTCTTACTCGGGAAGGAGAAATAAAATGAAAAGAAATTTGTGGTTCCTAGTAAGTTATGACATTACTGGCCATATTATGTAGTTCCTAATAGTAGACTATTGGTCAGCCAAATTTGTGATTCCTAATGGTATGGCATATTGTGTAGTTCATGATAGTAGACTATTGGTCATCAAGATTTGTGATTCCTAATGGTATGGCTATTGGCTACTTGGAACAAATATATTTGACAGATTCAATATGTTGCTACGGTTCGAAAAACATATGGATCATATTTGCTTGATGGATCTATGTTGCCTTGACAAAAAATTGGATATATTTTCATGAAGAGTCCAATTAAATGTGTTTACAAAGTGAGTTTTTAAAAGAATTGTGTGTGATGGAGAAATATGTTTAAAATAAAATTGAAGCTTGAGAAGCTCAAAATTGTTATCACTTGTGAAGTCAAATTTAAGGCAAATTTAAATTATATAATCTCGAGAACTTATTGCCTCTAGACTAGCAATGCTAGATCCATATTGTTTGTCGAGGGGAATGAGCTTATCCCTAAGTCACCTAAGGAAGTAACCTAACCTCTGGGATTGGCAACCCCATGAAGGAGGTTTAATGGGTGCAAACAATCCTTAAAGTGTGTCTTGATTCCAACAATTTTATTTTAGGAGACACCATAAGAGTGGTTCTTCTACCCATTCCTAAGGCAACAGTGTTGATGAGGATTGGTTAGAAAGGGTGTTACCTTGAATGAATCCAAGGAAGGTAACCTCCTGCAAGGTGCATTCTGTCACTGTACCTTTGGAGGATTTTACTAAGTGGGAATTGTCGTGAGACCGCGACCGTGGGACTTGGACTAGTCTCTAAAATTCTCATGAGAATCAAGATCAGAGTGCATGGCCATTAAAAGCACTAACCCGCGAACTCTTGTCCAATACCAGTACTGTGTGTGTGACATGTTGACCTTCAGTCCAAAGAGTCGTTCAAGACTTAGTTCACTATGATTCTTCAGAGGGAGACTGTTGACACTAAGGGAGGTTCAAGTTCAGAAGACACCTATACCTATTACACAATATATGTTGCCCTATATATATGTTGTATTTATATTATTTTTGAATTGGAGTGTTGAAATGTAGGGATATGTTACAAATTTTGTGAAAATATTAAAAATTTTATTTTTATTAAAAAGTGGGGAATTGTTAGAACATTTTTAATATAATCAATAATATTTGAATACTTAATTGTTTAGCCGTTACAAAATATTTTATGCCATATATTATTGTAATGATAAATCTATTATACTTAGCATATTGTAATTCTAAAACCGTTTTATTATTTATGGAGGATTAATTCCACTGATTACAAATATGCTTATATAAACCTATATTTCAATATCTTTACTTAGTGTTTGGAGACACAAGAAGAGATGAAAAATATGTATAGCAATTTTGGTTTGGACCCGACTAATTTTGTATCCTGAACTCGAGTTTCATGGTTTTGTATTATTGTGCATGTCATGCTTCCCCTTATTTCTCATTGAGTTCGAATTTTGGAGTGTCTTGGATGTGTTTGGAATAGGTTGGTTATTAGTTGGTTCAAACTATTGTTGCCTAGAATTTGACCTCTTCGCTCAAGCGAGCTTTATGAGCTCCTAATACTTTTGCAGGCCTGCAAAGATACTGGGGATGTAGTGTTCTTCACTCGAGCGAGACTTCTTGCGCTCGAGCAACGGTCTTCTGTTTGTAAAACTTCTGGGAGTATGCATTCTATGCTCGAGCGAAGCTTTTTATGCTCAAGCGGAACAACTTATCGTGTCTGGTCGCTCGAGCGACAACTTTTGTGCTCGAATGAGTTGCGCGTATATCAGTTCATAGTAACACCTTTTTATATCACTTTTTCATATATTTTCCTCTAAAAAACTAACCATTTCTCTCTAAAACCCAACTTCTCTCTACATTTACACCTAGATTCGTTGGTTTCTCTACCCTAGTGTCTTTGAAAAGGACGTAGAGCGTCTCAAGAGCTTCGCTTTGATCCGAATAAAGCTTGGTTTCGGTATCTTTGAAGTTCCACCATTTCTTCCTTGGTCTTCTAAGCTTGAGGTAGGGATTTTCTACACTCTCCTATGATTTTTAACTTAGCTATCTGTTGTTGTGTAAATATGTTGGGATTTACAGGATTTTAGACAAACATAGGGTTTTGGTTTAAAAACAAAAAAGGGCTTCTCAAATAAAGGTTTTGCAAATTGTTATGGGTGTAGAAATGAGGATGTATTGTATTAAATTTGTTAGTTTTGACATTTGGAATGGGTTTTGGAGAAAATGGAGTTTTGCCCTAAAATGACTCAAATTGTTATTTTGAATAAATAAATGAAATTGACATTGAGAGTATGAAATTGGATGATGTTTACATAAATGGTGGAGTTGGATATGTATTACCTCTCACCTATGAAAATTTGGATAATCTATCTGTCTTAAAGGTTGTATATCTGTTTAGAAATACTTGTTTTGGACTATCAATAGAGGATATCTATGATTGTTATAGAAATTGAATGAGGATTAGGTGAATTGAAACTAATCTCTTATCTGTTGTCATTGAATATAACTCTGTTTTTAATACATTGTAAATGTATGGTATTTGGGAGAAGAAAAGGAATGGACTTCATTGAATTAAGTTGACTTGTGTGTACAGGGTGAAAGTCCCAAAAACCGTGTGTATACATGGTTGTCGATTCCTGCGGACGAAAATTTCTGTAAAATGGCAAATAGATATGTTTGTATGATAGCAATATTGGTTAGAGACCTACTAAGTTGTATCCTCAGTTTGGTTAATTGAATGAAATGGATATGATTAATGAATTGAGATGAAATGAATATGACTAACAAATTGAGATGAAATAGAATGAGATATAAAGCTTGGCATAGCATGGTTTTGGGAAAAAGAATTGTAAATGATTTATCACGGGCATTGTATATGCATATCATACTTATATCTTTGTTAAGATTCGTAAATTGTGTTAGATTGTTTTTACTGGGCTTTGGCTCACCCTACTTGGGGAAACCATTTTCAGGTGCTGGTGATATGCCTCCGCCAAGAACTTAGTTTGGGAGGACTGTGGAGTTGAAGGCTCAATTTTGTTTATTTTGTATCTATCTTTTGTACAAGCCTAGAGCTTAATGAACTGTTTATGAATGTATATCGCATATGTTACCTTTTGTATACTAACTCTGATTAATGAAAGTTTCTTATTTTATTTATATCATTTTGTACTGGTGTTTGGAGTTGGATTATTGTACTTATTTTGGGGGTGTTCCAATATGGTTTGAGAGATGAAATATTTTGTGAGAGTTATGTATATTTTATATTGATGTTTTGGGCAACTCTAGTTCGTGGCATGGTTCAAGCCTCCTGGTGGTCGTGAACACTAGATGAGGGATACTGTGAGCAATACAGGTTTTTATCTCAGAACTGCTTCGCTTCGGTTGTACCTTTATGAGGGGAGGAAAATCAATTTTAGGACAATGACAACATGACTTCCAAAGTCTTACAACTATGTTTTTCAACTCTTGGTTTTTGGTAATATATATATTATATTTATTATCATTTTTATTATATAATTCATGCTAATTATCTTATTTATTATATTGCTAGACTAACACTTAGGTTATAGGTCATTTTTAGATCCGCGTTCCTTTTATTTAGATCGATAAAGACAGTTCTATACTATTGAAATTCTCTTTCTTATCTGTTGAACTTGGGGTTTCAAACATAGAGAAATTGGAAGGTTGATTGATTGGGGGCTCGTAAATGATCCTCTCCTTTTTGTTTCATGGATTTGTGTTCGTCATCGATGGTGAAGAGAGACCAGAGAGTACTCTACGCCCTAACGTCACAAGACCTCCGCTGTGGCTCAAAAACCCAGAAAACCTCTCATTTGTTGAGGCAAATAACGACTTTGTATGGTGGAGCTCCGAGAAGAATAAAGAAGAGGGTTTCCTTTTGCCTTTGTTGAAATTGTTATTGTTGTTGTTGTTGTCAATGGTGGTAGTGGTAGAGGAGATGGGTACTCAGAAAATGGCTTTAAGGGCAGTGGTAGAGAAGGAAGGGACGATAGAAGTATTAGAGGGACGAGGGGAGAATGTAGAGGTGAGCATGCTTCGGATTGGTTCGGTTTGGGTGTAAAACTAGGACCAATCCGTTGTCTGTAGTTCCATATAAATTGGAACCAAACCAATCCATTTATTATTGGACCAATTCGAATCAATCCATTTAATCATGGTTCAGCTCAGTTTGGAAGCACGATCTCACATAATATGTTTACAGATAAAAATCACATAACATTTTTATTTCAATATTAATCTGTCCAAGATTTTTTGTAACATAAACATGCATATTGTTCCATTATTAACTTAAGCAAACATAATATCTAGTAAATAAATATATTAGCAAGAATAAAACTCTCATCAAACAGATATTTTTTTTGTGACAACAATAATTACAATACTATAATTAAAAAAAGCAATAAAAATAGCAACAATAGCAACACTGTTTCAAAGGGTGCATGGTATGTATATGGCTTAAGCAACATATGGTCTGGATTAGTTCTAATCCATAATGGTGAACTTCAATCCAAAACCAATCTACGGAGAATCATTTTTTAATTTTTCAAATCAAAATCGAACCATGGATTCAAAAGACCAAATTAAATCTACTAGATTGGACTGGACCAGTTCAGTTTATGGATTTTATGGTTCTTTTGCTCAGCCCTAGGAAGAGGAGAAGGAGGTTGATTGATCTAAGAAGGTGAGGCGCTCGTAGAGGCACGAAGAGCTGAACCCAGTGAACTATTCGGTTGTATGGCAGTCATAGCTAAAGGATGACCAGTGAGGCTGTGGTGGCTACAATGGTAGTGGTGGCGATGGTTGTTTAGTTGTAAAATTCATAACCGATAGAGGTGGTGAAGTCCAATCCGCCCTCTACTCATGTTACAACATTCCATTTTGAGAGAGAAAAAGAGAGTGATGAGAGAGATTTTGAGAGCTTTGAGATTGAACGGACATAGAGAAAGAAAGTAAGAGAAAATAGAGAGAGAGAGAGAAGACAAATATGGATTGCTTTGTTTTTGTATCAAACTCTAGATTGAGAGAATTGGATGGTGATGAAATTGATATTGTTATGGTTTTGAAATAACAGAAAGAACCCATTAAGGAAGATAATTCAATTCAAATAAAAAGATGAGTAAAAATTCAACAGATAAAGGAAATGAACTTGGTGAATTGCAACATATAAGAAAAATAAGCTTGGTGAAATTAAAAATATTAAAATAATTTGGACATATAAAAAAATTAGGACATATACATTAAAAGAATTTCAACAAATAGAATTTTAATAGATAGATTTTTTGAACAAATAGGTTGTATATAAAAAATTTCAACATATAGGTGTCAATGAAATTTTGACCAACAAATGGCCTTATCACCAAATAAGATTTTTCATTGGATCTAGCTTTATACCTTCTTTATTTTGACATTTCACCAATTATTCCAAAAAACAAACACATTTAGGGAAATTTTATTTACACATCATTGTTTCTCTCAGTGCACACCATTTACTATCTTTTTTAAAAAATTCCTATTGTATCCCTCAATTACATTACTCTTTTAGACATAATTCAAAAACACTAATCTCTCATTTTACACACCTTAGTAGCTAGGGCTGGGCATAGGGTTATTCGAACTAGACAACTTGCCAAATCCGAACCAATCCACATACAAATAGGCGGTTTCGTAGACATAATACAGCAGATGCGGTTTGGAATATGGCATTATTGCGAGTTGCTAGTTTTATCCGCACCTGCAAGAACCCGCCCACACTTAGACTTTTTTTTTTTTTAATTTTAAACCTGGACTGTTGATATTATTTGTCCTATCCTATATATTTTTTCCCAACAAACATATGCATGGAATTGGAATTTTTGAAAGTTAGATGTGATTCGTGATAAAGTTTGCGAATTTGCAAATGTTTTTACTTTATTTAATAGGTTTGAATTGGATGAAGTTTGATAACAATTTATTTTTATTTTATTATTTCATTTTGGATGTATGTAAAAGTTAATGAAGAATTAGTTTTAGATAAGTTTAGGGTTTTAAATGATTTTACTTTAATTGTATTGTTAGGTAGTGAATGATTTTGATGAGCTAGTTTAGGATTTTGAAAGATGTGCTTGTGTTAGTTTATGATTTTATTTAAAAGTTTAGGATTTTGAATGATTTGCTTGTGTTAGGAATTGATTTTGTTGTGTTTTTTATTTTATAAGTTTTAATTCATTAATTATTAATGTTGAGCATTTTAGAAAATGAAGGGAAAATGGCTCAAAATAAATATTTACAAAATGGAAAAAAAAAGTCCCAAAAATAAATTTAAAAAAAATCCAATCTACAAACCGCCCGTAACTGCCCGCATTTCTGCGAATCCTATCTGCACAAACCGCAACCCACACTACGGGCGATTGTGGGTTCAATTTTTCTCAAACCACACATATGCGGGCGGGTCCAAGCTGCAAACCAAACCGTCCAAAACTGAACGGAGAGCACCCTTACTAGTAGCCACCACTAGCATAACCATAGACACCACCATCACTGTGACATTTTTTTTTAGGTGATTGCTCAAGTGGTGAAAATACCGCTCAAGCGAAGATGGAGAACATCCAGTAGTTTTGCAGGTAAGAGTGGACCGCTCGAGCGAACTAGTGATTGCTCGAGCAAACTTGAAGAGCTCCCAATATCTCGTTTTGTAGACAAAAATACTAAGAAGCCTCGTTCACCGCTCGAGCGGTCTGTGCGAATTCAGCAATTTAGAAAGGCACTTTTTAGATCATTTTTTTCACCTTTTTCATTCTGTCTTCTTTCTACTCTCATTCTTTCTGAAAACCCTAAGCTTCTTACCCCAAATCTCTGTCATTTCTCTAAGATCTAGCCTAAATCACTTGCAAGGAGTGAAGTACACATGAAGATCATCCTTTCTACCGATTAGGTTTTGTCTTTGTGAAGAATTCTCTTAGAAGCTTGGCCTACTTGCTCTTTGCTTAAGGTGAGGTTACTTTTAACTTAGTATCTCTTTGATTTGAAGATGTTTATGTGGTATGGTTGTAAAAATAAGATTTGATTTAAAGATTGAGTGATGTTAACTTTGCATTTGACAAAAGGGGAATTACATGTGATTGTTGTTGAAGTTTTACTCAATCTTTCATATAATATGATTATTGATGTTGAGAATTTATATATTTATGAAAATCAAGTGAAAGCCCAAATATTATTGAAAACCCTAATTTTGATCTTGATAAACAATGCTATTGTGACCAAAATTACCTTTAGTTTTTAGAATTTTATGAATAATTAGAGGATAAGATTTATGGATGGCAATAGTTGAATTGAGATTGTGATTTGGATATAAATAAAATTATAAATCTTGTTTCCGTATTTATTTCTTGTGATATTGGACACTAATTCTTTTGAAAAATGGTTCAAGGAAAGGCAAATTGAGTGTGAGTCCGAGTAGAGAGTCGGGTTTGAGAACTTTGTGTTGTGTTAGTATCCACGCATGGAATCAAGGTGCCCAATTACCCTGTTTGTGTATATCGCCGGACGAACGTGGGAAAATATTTTTGGACGTCCACTAGTCCTGCTGTATAATAGTTGGTAGAAGTGGAAAAACAAATGATTTTGGGTGCCCATGTCCTGCCGTATTGTAGTCGGTAAATGTGGGGATAATTTCTGTTACAAATGTATATATGTATATGTTTTGGGACTCTTACAAAGGATTCATGACTTGTTTACTCCCTTGTATTGATAAAGGTTTTCTAAGGCATATTTCTTTGATTTATTTATCTATTTTAAATGTTTAAACTTTAATCCTGAGTTATATGTGAATTATAATTGTGCCATGTAAGTATTCAAATGATTAGATACTTTGTTAAATGTATCTCTACTCGGCATATAGCTCAACCCTATCTTTTCAGGAGTTGGTGACGTGCCACCACCGTAGTGACTCAAAGTTTGCATTTTGTTTTTGATTGGGAGCTGTAGCTCAAGGATATTTAATTGTAAAGACTTAAAGCTGTTGTATAAGGCAATGTCTTGATTTTTGTGCGCATTAAGGCAATTTCTTTTGTGTTTTCATCTAGCCTATTGAACTTGTTAATGGACTTGAATTGTCATTAATGTGTTGACCTTGGGATTGTAATTATAAACCTTAGTTCAATAGGAAAGATGACTTTATTGTATTTTGCTACACGTGGTTGTGGTTTGTTCTTGTATAATTTTTTTGGGCGTAACAATCACCATCAGCCACGGCCATTACAGCTGTCGCTACCCTTTTTCCAGCAAGCTTCTTCTGCCCCTCATCCGTCTCTTATTTTTCTCCTTCTCCTGCTCTTTTTCTTCTAGATCCAGGGCTTCAAGCTGGGAGGTCAGAACTAGGGTTTAAGACGGCGGCAACGGCTGCGACCACCAACCCACTCTTTTTTCTTTTTCAAATCGCTCTCTCTTTCTCTCTCTCCCTCTCTCTCTCTCTCACTACATCATGAAGGTTGTATGGGTAGGAGAATTGTGAAGGTGGCTAGTTGTGGTGGTAGAGAGCAAGGATGGGAAAAGATTCGATAAGAGCGACAGGGTTAGGGAGATCGATCATAGTAGTGATGAAAAAAGGGGGCTCGAAAAGACGATTGCAGAACGGTGACGAAAGGGACAGGCTATGGTGAGACGGTACTAGGAATGATGTGGTGGTGAAGGGGAGGAGTTAGGGAGGGTTGTTGGCTAGAGAAGGAATGTCGACGGATGTGTGGCGACGAAGGCTAGACGGTCGCAGTGACTACGGCGGTAACAGTGTGTGGTGATGTTAGGCTATGGTTAGTATAGCAATTCTAGGTTAGACCCGACCCATTTGATGTTTTGGATCCGGGTTTTATTGTCTTATATAGTTATTCATATCTTGTTTCCCCTTATTTCTCTTTGAGGGTGGCTATTGGGATGTGTTGGTTGCATTTGGAACAGGTTGATAGCTAGTTTTTTTTTAAACTGTTATTGCCCAAAATTGTGCTTCTTCGCTCGAGTGACACTTCTTGTGCTCAAGCAGTCTTTGTGAACTCTTAGTATTCTTGCAGGTTTGTAAAACTACTAGGAGGTGGTATTCTTCACTTGAGCGAAGCTTCTTGCGCTCGAGCGGTGCAACCTAGTGTGTTTGGTTGCCACTTCTTGTGCTCGGGTGGTCTTTGAGAACCCTTAGTAGTTTTGTAGGCCTACAAAACTACTGGGAGTTGGCATTTTTCGCTCGAGCAATCATTCTTGTGCTCGAGCGGTGTTGGCTTGAGCGGTCCTTCTTGAGCTCGAGCAATGGTTGTCTGTCTGTAAAATTTCTGGGAGTTTGTATTCTTTGCTCGAGCAGTCACACTTATTGTTTTGGTTGCTCGAGCCACACTTCTTATGCTCTAGCGATCTGCGAGTATATTAGTTTGTAAAAAGCCAATTTTTAGTCACTTTTTCATTTCTTTCTCTCTTTCTAAACATTCTAAAAACCCTAGATCTACACCCTCTCTCTCTAAAACTCTACTTTTTTCTATAAATACACCTAGATCCATTGAGTTCACCGTTAGCTTCCTTTTGATTCGAACAAAGTTGGGTTTGGGCGTTGTTAAAGTTCCTTCACTCTTTGTCTCATCTTCTAAGCTTGAGGTAGGGATTCTCCGTTTTTTTATTTTTATAATTTTTAACTTAGATATTTGTCTTAATAAAACAACATTGTGATTTGGAGGAATATTGGGATAAACTAGGGTTTGGGTTGATTTCAAAAGAGGGGTTTTCAAATGCTTTGTTGGAAATGATTAAGAAAATGTAATTATTGTTGAGTTATGATGCATTAGTGAATTTTTACCTTTGAAATTGGTTTATAAAGAAATGGGGGTTTTACCCTAAATATATCAAATGTTGATTTGGAAAGGATAAATGAAATTGATGTTGGAAATATGGATTTGGGTTGATATTGATGAGGATGGTGGAGTTGGATATGCATTATCACTCATATCTTAAAATTTGAAAAGTTTATCCTTATTGAAAATTGTTTGTCTAGTTAGAAATATCTATTTTAAACTATCGGTGGAGAATAGCTATGATTGTTGTAGAAATTGTATGAAAATTAGGAGAATTGAAACTATTGTCTCATCCATTTACATCGAGCATTATTTCATATTTATATATTGGAAATGTTTATCATTTTGAGAAAATGGGTGAATCTGGGAAGTATGTGTTGCCTTGTTGAAATAAGATGGCTTGAGTGTTCATAGTGAAAGTCCTAAAAATCACATGTATACATGAGTGCCGATCTCGCGGATGAAATTTTCATGAAATTGCAATTGTAGTGCTTGTATAGCCTACGTTTGCATGAGTGTCGGTCTATGGTTTCCTATGGACGAAATTTTCATGAAAGGTTGTATTTGTTTTGACATTCTCGGAGATTGTGATTCACTGCCTTATTTGCTATTGTAAAGGCAATGATTTCATAATTATGATAATCCTGGCATGGCATGATTTTGGGAAAGTGATATAAAATGTTTTGACATGAGCATTGCATATGCATATCACCTTATATCTTTGTTAAGATTCACATACTGTGTTGCATTATTTCTGCTGGGCTTTGACTCACCTTATGTAGGAAAATCATTTTCAGGTGCTGATGATATGCCTCTGCCATGGCAATAGTTTGGGAGGACTTAGAAGCAAGAGCTTCATTTTGGTTGTCTTGTTGTATTTATTTTGTATAAGCCTATGACTTAAACTGTATTAGATTTAAATCCATTTGTTGTAACCAAGTATTGTCTTGGAAAGTGGTAAGCCTTTAGGGCATTCCTTATTTGTTCAACTTTCATTATATTTCCTTATCATATAACATATGCTATACATTCAGAGCTAGACTTGTGAATGTATACCTGCATATGTTACCCTTTTGTACAAGTAATTTGGTTTAATAGAAGATACTTATTTCATCATGTGTTGTTATTTAACTAACGTATTATATGGGTTATTGTCATATATTTTAGGGTGTTACAACTTGGTATCAGAGTGTACTGGGTTTGAATACTTTTGGTATGTAGGAAGTGGTTCTTACCACAATGGGTTTATCTCGCTTGATAGAGATATTTGTATGTATTAATGTTATTAATGCTATGTAATAATATGCTTTTGTGATTATATGGGTATGTGATTTAATTTCAAAGATATTGATTGGGTCTATAAGTTCTAGAAGTCCTGTTAGAAGAGTACTTGATCACAGCTATTTCTAATTGGAACTCTGGTAACATCGCTAGACGATCATTATCTAGAAAGGAAATTTGTATGTGTTTATGTGATTATGTGCTTATGTGGAATGAATTAATTATTGTCCATCACATTAGGACGTGAGTGAGTTAGCTTCGGCATATTTGTAAATGTGCTAATCTCTGGTGTTACCTTTATTATGATGTCAGGATGTGGATGTGGTGGTAGTAGGTGTGGCAAGCCTAGATGGTAGGAGGTGTCGATACCGGATGAAATTCCAACGCAGGAAGAAGGGTTGGTCAGGCCAATGTGGCCTAATTGGTTGGTCAATAGGCCATGAGTGCTTTGGCCCGAGAACTGGCCAGAGCTTTGCGAGAATCCATGGATAGTCTCAAGGCTGAGAATCAAGTCTAGACCCATGTTGCTGAGACAAGGCCGTCTTTCTTGAAGAGGGAGTTCTTCTGATCAAATTTGAATGAGTTTTTGGAGGATCCTAAAGAGTCTTTGAAAGGGGATGAATGGCTCGAGCAGATGGTGAAGACGTTCGAGATGCTTGGCATCGAGAATGATGGGTTGAGAGTGACCTTGGCATCCTTCCAACTGAAGGGAGATGCGGGTCAGTGGTAGAAGTTTGCGGGATGCATCAGAGTGACTTGGGAGGCTTTTGTCAATGCCTTCTAGGACAAGTTTTTACCTTCCACTATTAGGGAGAAGTTGAGGGAGCAGTTCTTGAAGCTCAAGCAGCTTAACACACCGGTGACTGAGTTTAAGGCTACCTTTACTAGCATGTGCACTAGAGTTGGTAGCGACAGAGGAATGCCATTGCTTGGAGTTTGAGAAAAGGTTGAGGACTGGACTTTTTTTCAAGGTGGCCACGTCCATGATTAGGGATTACAGTCATCTTGTGGAGGCGGTGGCTCATTTGGAGACTATGATTCAGACCGAGGAGGAGAGGATGAGGGGCCCCAGGCAGAGGAGTCAGGAGGTATAGGGAGAGAATCAGGACAATAAGAGGCAGAGGGGTTCTAACCTACAGTAGTCCCAAGCAACACAATCTAGATCTACATTTCCTGTGCTGAGTTCGGGTTTAGGGAGAGGTAATCAAGGAGGTTTCACTTGTTGTAAGTGTGGCTAGTTGGGTCACAAGTCTCTAACTTGCTCACAGAGTGTAGGAGGGTAACGGTCTGCACCATCTTCGGCTCGTCCTCAGAGCCAGAGTTAGGAAGGAGGGTCGCCACCTACCTGTTTCTAGTGTGGGTATTCAGGGCATGTAAAGAGGCTTTGCTCTCAGTTGGGTGGCACACTTGCTGTGTCTGGTTTGAGGCAGACACAAAGCCATCAACCTACCCAGTCAGTACAGGCCTCGAGGGCCAATCAGGGGGCCTTTTTGGCTCAATCTGTGCATCTGACTTATGCTCCGAGGGGTGAGCAGGTAAAGCAAAGACCTATAGGGCGCGTGTATGCTGTTACCACGCCAAATTTAGTGCCAACACCTTCGGTAGTGAAAGGTAACTTCTTATTATGTAATTCTATTATCAATGTGTTGATTGATACGGGGTGTATCCCATTATTTTATCTCGTCTACATTTGCATCAGCATTGGGGTTAGTAGTGGCTCGGTTAGCATCTCCTCTCAAGTTAGAGTCACTGGTTAGTGGAGAGGTTGTGTTAGACCAGTGGTGTCGAGGTTGTGAGATAGAGGTTGCTGGTCGCTGACTTCTTTTTGCATTTGTGTTGATCAATATGCTGAGCTTTAATGTTGTATTGGGCATGAATTGGTTGTCATCTTATCGGGCAATTATAGACTGTTACTGTTAGAGGGTTACTGTATGTACCTCGAGTGGTGACTGCTTTTATTTCTTGGGCGATCACGTTGATAGAGCTTTATTGCCAATGTGGGATCCGCGCGGTCAGGGTGAGCTTAGTCTCATTCTTGCTACATTCTTGGATGTGTGTAGACACCCCATTTTTGACCGTCCTTAAGACTTGGACGTCATCGCTTGAACACTCGATGATCATCCCTGTTCGTGTTCGTCTTGAGTTCTCGGAGGTTTCGGCTACGCGCCTTGCCTCAAGACCTTTCGACTTGTTTGTTTGGTGTTTGGTTTTGCATCAAACACTTGTTGTTTTACTTCTGAGGGTGGGAAATAGCTTGTAGGCCATCCCCACACCTCACCGACCATGGCTTGAGGCCACCGGCCTTGTTTCCTTGCCACCAGCCACTGGTGATGGCCGGTCGGCACTACTGACGGTCGATCGGCACATTTTGTGGTCGGTCGGCCAACTTTGTTGGCTGATTAGCCACTTTTTCTGGCTGAGACCTTTTCTTGAAGGGGTTTGAACTTTTTGAACCCCCTGTTTTAGCTTCTTGAGGAAGTTTGAACCTTTTGAACCCTTGGTTTTTAGTTTCTTGAGAAAACTTGAACCTTTTGAACCCTTTGCACCCTTGTCTAGCTTCTCCAAGAAGCTTGACCCCTTTGCCTAGCTTCTCCAAGAAGCTTGGACCCTTGTTCCTCTATAAAAGAAGAGCTCCTCTTCCATTGCAAGGGTTCCAACAATTGGTCTAAGGCATACAACAGTGGTATCTCTCTCTATCTCTACATCCAAGCTCCATAAGTGTTAGTTCTTGACCCCTTTACACACCACCTCACAACCACACACTTCCTCCATTACTCTAAGGTTCTTGGAGCTGGTTTTCAGAGGTTGAAGGCCTACATTTTTGGTCCATAAGCTGCTGGAGCTTCTTGGCTACAAGGGTAACACTTCTTACCCTCTTTATTCCCCGTTTTTGCACACACTTTTAGCTTGTCTTGCATGCTGTTTTGGGCTTTGTCATAAATTGAAAAAAGTCTTATTTTAAGCTCCTTTTGAAGTTTGTTTAAGATCACTTTTGTGTTTGGGGTTGTTTACCCCCTCTTAGGCCTTGTTTGGCCCCATTTTGTGCTATTTTTGGTGAGCTCCGGGACCACCTTGTTTGGGCCTCCTCACCACTGAAATCTTGAGGGATTTCAGTGGTGAGGACAGTGGTTTAAGGTCCTAAGAAGGAGAGGGCCATCCCCTCTCCTTGTTGTCTTCAAAAAGTGCCATTTTACCCTCATGTGTGAGCACCATTTTTAAGTTTATGTTGGCCATGTCTTAAGTGATATTTGTGCTTATTTTGCCATGAAATATCACTGTTTTTAATTGGTTTAGACACACCATGCTTGCTTTGGATACTTGTCTTTTAATGCCATGATTTGCCTTAACATGCTTTATGCTTTGAGCCTTGTTTCTAGCATGTTTTTGGCTTAGCTTTGTGAAGCTTTTATACTTGTTTTGATGTGCTTGAGGACAATTTTTGGTTATTTGGGTCATCCATGCTTTGCTTTGTATAGCTACCATGTTATCCCCCTTGTAGGCCTTAAGTATCAGACCTTCTAGCATGCTATCCTCGCATCATTTCAGTGGTTTAGAACCACTTGTCATGTCATTTCAATCCTCATGGTATGCTTGTATGCTTGCATTTGATGCCCCTTTCATGCTTTAAGAGGTTGGTGTTTCATGCTCCATGTTTGTGCCATTGTGTATGCCTTTAGGATTAGATCATTTAGATGCCATCTAAGTGGTTTTTGGGGCTTACTTTTGCATGATTTGGAACTGTTTTGGTCCACTTTGGTCATTTGCTTCATGTGTCACACGATCATGGTTTAAGTCCTTGGGCTCGGTTGCATGCCTTGTTTGCATTGGTAGGTTGATTTGGCATCATTTTCTACATGATTTTCAAAGCTTACAATGCATGCCTTTAGTCCCATGTTTGGTCTCTTTTAAGTGTGCTTAAAAGTTGCTTCTATATGCCTAAGTGTTGGACTATGTGTACATGTATGTTTTGTATGTCACTTTGCCTTCATTTCCATAGCACTTGGCCACTGTTTTGGTCTTACTATAGAGCTGCCCAAATTAGTTTAAGTCCACTCTTTACATGTTACTGTATGTCTTACACTTTGCATGCTTTGATTGCATCATGTCTTGTATGTCCACTAGCTTGCATACTTGTTGATTGCTTGCTTGTTTGCATTGCCATGTTGCATACTTAGTTCATATGCTTAGGTTGCATTTGGCATGCATGCTTTGCCTCTTGAATTGATTATGATAGAGGTTGAGCCCATTTGTTTGTTTGGTTTGCATTACATTTGAAATCAAAATGCACAACTTGGCTTCTTGGGCCATCACGCATTAAAATGCATGATTGGTGGTTCGAGAATCAAGGACCATACCCCTTTGAGTCATAAACATGATAAGGGGTGTGGTTGTGCACACATTTGCTTGAAATGCATTGCCATGCCATGTTTTGCCCTTTGCTGCTGTCAAAATAGATTTCTACAGGAAGAATTGGTCAGCCGGCCATCTCTATTGTCGACCGACCAAACATATTTGGCCGAGAGCTCAATTAATGGTCGATGACCATCCTACCATGGCCGGTGATGTTTCCCCCTAGCCGGTGGTGTTCCCCAGTGCCCATAGAGTGTTACTTGGGATTTGTGCAAATCTCAGAGGAGCAGAGCAGGGTAAATAGAGGCAGCTTGTGCATGGCGACGACCAGCAAACCCGAAACCTGGCGTGCATTGGACCCTCTTCCGAGGCCTTTTACTGCTTTCTTAGCTTAGTTAATTTGCTTAACTAGTTAAGTGGTCTGTAATATTTAATTAGCTTGTAGGTTAATTGATTTGTATTATTCTTTTGGTCCCTCCGAGCGAGGGCAAATTTGTAATAAGTGTGGGTGCGTGTGTGCATGTCTTCCAACCCCCACTTCTTCCTCCCTTTTACTTACCTACTTTTGATGGTTAGTATTAGGGCATATTTAAATTAACATACCTTATGCTATGCATGCGTGCATCCATACATTTGTCTTGCATGCACCGGGCTCAGCGCATCATACTAACTGCATTGTATTTTAATTCCAAGTTAAATACATGTTATTTGTAGAACCTCATATGCCATCTTAGATTAGCCGAGCCTATTCTAGCTGCATTTTGCCTGTGTTGCATTAGCTATCTTAACATGAACTAGGATCATGCATTGATTACTAACTAGTTTCTGTTTTGGCTTGGAGTACTAGGTAAGCTTTTATGCTTTAGCATCCTTGCATGCGTGTGAGTGTTTGCCATGACAGCATGCTTGCCATGAGGCTAATTGTTTATGTGATATAACTGCCTGAATGCCTGTGGGTGAAGGTTGGATTGTTTGAATTGGAATAATTCATTGAAATCCGTATTTTAGCCTACTTGCGAGTAGCAAATCTCAAACCATTTTCAAATAAATGGATATGCAATGCTTTGTTCCAAATTAGGAGATCTAGTCTATACTTGTTTTGCTGTGCGCATCACATAGTAATTTTAGGCTAATTAACCGGAATAAGAGCACTTAATGTTTTCAAAACAAGATATCATGATTAGTAGAGGCCGATCTTTGATGGGCGAGCGGGGGTGCTTATAGCTGACCTTCCCCAATCGTACCCATGTTCCCGAGCCAAGGCAACTTTGGTGATGACAGACACGTGGCCTTAGGCAAACGAGTCAGGGTTTCCTAAATTCCCCCATTAAAAAATATTTAGGTGGCGACTCTGTATCTAGCAAAGCAGTCCATGTTTGGCACTTCTTTACAAAAATCTGTTTTCCAAAACGATTTGCCAGATTTGGACTCTTTGGTTCAGATTTAGAACCGTGACAATCGAGTCCGAATTGTAGCACTGAGGCCCTCACCCGGGGCGCGTCTACAGTTTCTGGCGACTTTGCCGGGGAAATTAGAGAACTTGACTCGAACTCGTGATATCTTGTTTTAACTATACTTATGTGTTTCTTTACATTGCATGTGCATTGGTGCGCCTAGGACACCATGTTGGCCATCTGCTATTCCTGAGCAGTTTGCCGGAGGTTTGACTTTGTCAAAGCATGCCATAAGGCTGACCGGTTGCGGGCTCTGCCAGTATGGGAACACAAACCCCGGTTTTACCAGGTCACCCTTTTCGACCATTCGACCTAGTGCATATTCGGAATCCATAGTGACCATTCCAAACTAAGACAGGTTGCTTACCCGATATAGGTTGTTTGGAACTGCTGCGTGCGTAGTAAAACCCCAGCTCCTGAGAAAATAGGACAGGGAAACCCCCAACATGGGGGTGTTTTGGCTCTCTTTTACATGCTATGTGCTTTTAGGGTGTATCTCTACAGGGAATGCATGTATCAGTTTGCAAGTCTGGGTATTAGGCCTGAGGGCATCAGTATTTGGGGAATCAGTTTTACCTGAGGGTATCAGTTTTGGGACAGTTATTTGGGAAACAGTGATAAGTATTGAGTACAGTCATTCCGCTATGCTCATATCCGTTCCAGTGAAATTGAGTTAAGATGGTGTCTGTTTTCTCTTTTGCTAGGTAGTCTTGGAACTATAGCTTCAGAAGGCTCCACTATCCCCAGGTACATTGGACTTGTGCTGATAGACTTTGTCGGGTCAGAGATTCAATTCAAGGGCAATCAGTGTTCCTTTGAGGCGAGTAAAACGCGATCGAGCCAGATCATCAGTTCAACAGTCTTCGGATCAGCGATCATTATCCATCTTACCTGTGCGCAGTTGGGTTGAGATATCTGTTTTTTTACCTTAGGGAGATATACTGGTTGCTCAGTTAGACCAGGACAATATGTCGAGTTTGGAAGAGATGGTGCGCCAACTCCAGGATAGTATGAAAGCCATGCAGCAAGACGCTGTCTATCAAGCAGGATTCGCCAAGCAACAGGCTGTGGTCATAGCCCAACAGGTAGAGACAATTGCCAGGCTAGAGCAGCAAACTGGAGTATCTACTTCACACCAGGCTCCTTCCCCACCAAGAGTTCCCATACTCGAGGAGGCAACCCATGTCCAGGATGATGAGGACATTCTAGTCGGGCCAGCTCCGCCCCCGGTTCTACCCCAGCTATCTAAAACACCCACCAACCTACCAGACTCCCCCTTTGAGTTCAAAACAGACCCCACAGCATTGAAAGTAAGCAAGCTTGAGAAATTGTTTAAAAAGTCTCAGGGGGCCCACTCTATTCTTGATATAGAGGATGGTTATACCGACTCAGTGGTGACATTACCAGATTGGTTCAAGATGCCACATATCGATCGATTCGATGGCTCTGAAGACCCAATGGTGCACCTCCAATTGTTTTCTGATATCTTGAGGCCAATGGGTTTGACCACAGCCAAGAAATTGTCACTATTCGGCCGAACCTTGTCTGGGATAGCCGCAATCTGGTATGCGAAATTGGAGAACTCTGTGAAACAGAATTGAGAAGAGATGGCTGAGGCCTTCAATGATCAATACTCCTACAACACACAGATTGAGGTCACAACTCGTGATCTTGAAGTCACCTGCCAAGAGCCAAAGGAGGGTTTCTCATAGTTCGTGACGAGATAAAGAGCAAAGGCCTCAATGATGACTACAAGGCCTTCCGACAAAGATCAAATTCGGATGGTTGTGCGCAACCTCCAGCCCAAACTAATGCAGAAAATGATTGTGCTCCCTTTTCCTACCTTTTCAGATTTGCATAAGATGGGAGTACAGATCGAGGATGCGATGAAACAGGGTCTGATTGACCAAGACCGAGAGCAGCCCCAAGAGGGCATTCAACCGCAGTTCAAATTCAACCACCAGTGGTGATGCAGCTGCAAGATCTTCTGAAGTTGGAATGGTCACCACCACTCCTAAAATAGCCACCCCCTTTGTTGGTGCATCCAATCCAAACCCCCGAACTTCGGACTATCTACCCCGAGGCAAGAGGGTTTTTACCCCGCTTTATATGCCTCTGTCTAAAGCTTTAGGGGTCCTACTCAGGAAAGGACATCTAAAACTGTTAGAACAACGGCCTCTTCTCGATCCTTTCCCTCCAAAGCATGACCCGGCTAAGTACTGTGCTTTCCATCAACAAACCGGTCATGACACCAATAGTTGTGTCCGTCTTCGCCACGAGATACAAAATCTGATTAACAATGAGGTTATCGTCGCACCAAGTCCTGCAAAGTCTATCGGCACTTGATCAGTGAACTTGTGGGGGATAATGTGATGTGATCAGGGGATAAACCACCTACGAGCGGCGCTCAGTTTACTTCAGATGTGGCATATGGCATGCACTATTTTGAGCATTTGCAAATGTTGGTTTTTGTACGCTCTGGCTTGGGTACTAAGTCAGTTCTATCGTTTTTGTTTTGAGTCTATCTCTTTGTTTTGAGTTAGTGTTTTCATACTGAGTCAGTTAGGGTCTGTCTTGTTCTATCGAGTCAGTCCTATTGTACAAAAGGTCGGGTGATTCTGGGGGGTGTTACCTCGGGCATCACAATTTTGTTTTGCGTTTGTCTTTTCATTTTGTTTTGAGTCTATTTCTGCCTGGAGCCAATTACACCAACAGATTTGAATGAATAGCAGTGATTTTCACATTCTTGTATTTGCTTCTGCCTTGTGCCAGTTGTGCTAGAAGTTCTAAATGAAATGACGGAGCATCTCACTTGCTCTCCTGCGCCTTGAAGTCATTGTAATGACCTGAGTTTTTCAAAACTTTTTGAACACTGCGGTGAAAACAAAGAGGGAGGAATTCCTTGGGATTTGCAAAACTTTGATCAAACTAAGAGAAAGAGAGGCGTGCTAAGCCATTAATGAATGAAATCATGTTTGTTAACATGAGTACTGAGAGGGATCCTGGCTTGGTCCAGATTGGTTCCACACTATCTTCAGCGTGAGCGATTTGTCGCTTTCTTAAAAATTTTCAAATAAAAAATATTTTGCGCGACCTTGCGAAGACCTGTGTGGAATCACTCTTGCGATGTGCAGCTTAGGATCGCTCTCAGCCTCGAGACTTGAGCCCTTGCTTTCAAACCTTAAACCACAATTTAGAATGTTCAATGGTCAACTAAAACATGAGGCCTGTGTGGCCAGATCAGAAACAACCCATGAACCAGGGGCGAGAAAGTCAAAAGAAGCTTGCAAAGCTAGATTGTAAGTTCCTCTTGAACTAGGGGCAAAAGATGCCAGATTGTGCTCAAAGAGCCGAAGACGGATCATTCCACAAATCAATGAAGATCGGCAAGAATGCCAAACCCCAGAAGAGAAGAAAGAACAAAGTATCGCTAAAGGACAACTGAGTTTCGATCCACAACACTAGGGGCAAATTCAGCCCCCATTGGATGGACTTCTGCATCATCAGCAAACAGTAGCCATTCTCCTGGATTCAGATGGCTTCAAGATCGCAAAACCATTTGACATGGACAAAGCTACACTTTTACCCTTGAGAGGCTCGCTGGGCTGAAAACCCGGAAGGGTGACCCAGGCAAAAGTTAGAGCAAGAAAAAAAAAATGCAAAGAATGAAAAAAGAGAAAGAAGAAAAATGAAGAAAATGAAAAGAAAAGATGAAAAAGAAAAAAGAAGAAAAGAATTGAAATGAAAAGAAGAACAAAGCTTGAAAGGTTGAAAACCTAGAAAGGGCTGCCTTGGCAAAAGTTAGAGCGCAAAAGGAGAGGTTAATACCTGAGTGTACCTTAACCCGAATTATGTAAGGCTTGATTCCCATGTTTTGGATACGTAGGCAACTTCATTCTGAAGTCTAGCCACAAACACTTCCAAATCGATTGTGTCCATGTAATGGTTCTCATCATCTTTGCCTTCTCTGAATCCGAGAGTTCGGTTGTAACCGTCACTTTGAGGACTGTTTACAGTATGTTGCGGCGCTATTCAAACAAGGGGCAACTTTCCGTTGCCATACAGTGTCCTTCAGACAATGGGCAATTTTCAATTGTTATGGATCCGAGGTTGCGCATCTCAAGAGTAAGTTATGTGCTCGTTGAGCAGTGGCTGTTTGCAAAAAAATAGTTTTTGAGAATTTTTACTGAGGTTGACTAATTCTCTCAAAAATTTGCTCCATTTTTTTCAAAAACTGGACCATATCTTGGACCCAAAAAGGAAAATTTTCAGTGCTCATAACCTGACTCGCATGATTTAAAATCAAAAATCAAACAAGCATGTTAATCTAACTCTCATTTTGGTCAAAATTGTTTTAGTAGAAAGCAAAAACAAAAATGGTCAAAATGATGAAATAGGGGTACAGTTGAGTCAGGTTTTCTGTCCTTTCCGCTTTATCAACGCACTTGCCGAAAGGGCACCGTATTCGCCAGAAAAGGGCACCACTGAAGCTGACTACAAAAGGGCTAAAAGCTCTCTCATCCTCCAAGCAATGAGGTATCAAGCCAAGTGCGCAGCACGAACCAGAATGGGACAAGATATTCCACTCCCTTATCTGGACAAATCTGATCACGTCCAAACTCCCCAGCAGAGCATCGTCAACCGATGTCAGCTGCAGATTTGTTACACACCCCATTGTAGCGCAGCCCCTCTGTGGAAGAAACTCACTGTTGTGAACAAGAAGAAGAATCTAACGGAATGCTAGGGGCAAGACCCCGCAACTTTCTATTTATCCATCAACCACTCAGGAGATGGATTAAAAAATGAGAGATTGAAGAATAGAGAGATGTGCGCTGAGAGAAAAAGTGAGAAAAAGGGCTTTTCAGAAAAATAGAGATTGAGTGCCAGAGTGATGTGAGAATCACAAATGAGAGAGGGTGGGAAACAATACTCGGAGAAACTGGCTCCTCGTATACTAAGAGGTCTCTCATCTTTGTAACGCGTCTGTGTGTCGTGTCTTTTGTTTTGTCTCAATTCTTGCTTTGAGTCGTTTCGAGTGTTACTCGATGTGTTTAGGTTGTTTACCTTTGTTTTTCCTTCGTCGAGTCGTTTTGGCTGTGGCCAGTCGTCGGCTCAATACCCGGTTAAGAACTCATTTCTCAATTTCAAAAAAAAATCATCTTGTGCTCAGAGTGCTGTGTCATTCTCCACATTGGTGCAAAACAGGATATGTTCTTTCATAAAACTGCAGGGTTTAACCCAGGTCACATGAGAACAGTAAAACAAGGACCTATCTGAAGCTATGTGGGTTCCAGACTGCAAAGCAAAAGAAAAGAAGGAAAATTTGGAGCATCTTAGTGTGTTTCAACTTCGGGAAATTCCGAGACTGCATTCCAGGTGCACCTTCTCAGGCCTCACCATTTCTCTGGAGTATGAGTGTATCTCAACCCCAAGCTTAAGCCTGCTTCAAGTCAGAATCGCAATTAAGGCAACTGCAGATGTTATCTCTCATCAATATAGACAGGGTGTCCCCTTTTGAGCTGAACGTGTTGCCAAGTCCTCTGAGAGGTAAATCGGAGGCACCAGAGTACATGATTAATGCCCCCACACTTGCACAGAAAATGCATTTTATCGCACTTCTCTTGCGCACCTTACCTGCACTTGTTAGTGCATTGCATCGCGCTATCTTACGCACCTTACCTGTACTTGTTAGTGCATTGCATCGCACTGTTTTGTGCATTTAATCTACATCACAATGCCTTGTGCACCTGTATTGCATAGTTATGCACCTCTTCACTTGCGTGGTCACGCACATTCCACTTGTATTGTTATGCACGCCCTTTTCTGCCTTTCTGAAACACCGGGATACGTCCCTATGTTTCTCCTTCTTCCGAAACACCGGGATATGTCCCTATGTTTCTCCTTCATTCCGAAACATCGGGATACATCCCTATGTTTCTTCTCCCTTTCTGAACCACCAGGATATGTCCCTATGTTTCTCCTTCTTTCCGAAACACCGGGATATGTCCTAATGTTTATCCTTCTTTCCGAAACACCGAGATACGTCCCTATGTTTCTTCTCCCTTTCTGAAACACCGGGATACGTCCCTATGTTTCTCTTTCTTTCCGAAACTCCGGGTTATGTCCCTATGTTTCTCCTTCATTCCGAAACACTGGGATACGTCCCTATGTTTCTTCTCCCTTTCTGAAATACTGGGATATTGTGACGCCCCAAATTTTTTTTTGGAACATCAAGGGAAATTAAATAAACAAAATGACTTAATCAACTAAAAAGTTGACATCTTAATAGGGCATTCCAACTCTCGTACATAACCAAACGTTCAAATAATATTAAATAAAAACTTAAAATTATCCAAATACAACATCAATGAAGTTATAAGGTCCTTAATATCTAATATATATGATAATAAAGCTATTCAACTTTAGTTATGATTTCGAGTCAGCCAAGACTCTACGTTAGCGTCAACTCCATTTCAGCTTCAATTATTTCCTCGCCAAAACCTGGCATAAAACGCCAGGGCAACAAAAATATATGCCATGAGTTTTGCAACACAGTAAGAAAACATAACCAACCTACCATTCTTTTTAAGAGAAAGATAATGAGATTCTAAACATGAGATAACAATATAATGGTAAACATAAATTACAACCATTAGAATGACTTCAATAATTTTAATAAATTATGTGACACTCGAAATCTCACCAAAGAGATTTAACTTACCAACCACTAAGCATGGCAACGGTTAATTTGAAACCCTCCCTTGGTCAAATATTTAAGTGTTACCAATTGTAACCACCAGGGATGCCCACGTCGGAGTTATATATCCAAGTAGTGGCATCCGTAGTGTCCGCCTAAGGAAGCGATGCGCGAGTGCGTAACCTCCTGTGTGCCACCTGCACATCCACCCTTATTCCAAAACCGAATACCGAAAAGGGTTCAAATAAGTCCCGTGCCATCTTAGAGTTTCACAACACAATTTACGTGAGAATTCTCAAAACCAGGCTCACCTGAACAACATAAATTCTCAAAACCGTGGCTCACCTGAACAACCGGATTGACCGTCAATTGTTAACTTTGTGTATGCCGTTAATCATTTCAGTTAATTTTGATATCAATCACCAATAATTCCAATTTTTAATCACAAATAATGGTTTACCAACTCATTAAAATTCCCAACATAAAGTATTACACATGTCACACAATAGTAAACAATACACAAAATTTAAATAAACAATTTATTTAAACCATGATATAAAATAGTGATGTAGATACCGAAAAGAAGAAATAAATCATAATCACACACGTGCATAGATTTTTAATCTACAAGATTAGATTAGCACCATATTAAATTTTAGTCCAAAGAAACAATTGAAGAGATTATTTTTAATTCCTCCTTAATCTGCAAAAATTTCCAGAATGTGTATCTTGCAAATGAAATTATAAATAAATTACTTATACAACTCTAAAATTCATATCAATCTACAGAATACTCAATAAACATGTTATGGTCATTTTTCAGGAAGCATTTTCCAAAAATAAATTATAAATAATTCTTAAAAATTCCAAGGGTGTTTATGACACAGATTTGTCACATTTCCTTATATTAATGCCATGCTTAAATTTATAGATCAAACCCATAATCTAAAAATTTATCATGAAACTAGACTTCTCAAATTTTACCTTTTAGTTAGAAATTACCAGATTTGGCTTAGTATAGAATTTTAAATAAATTTTCAAATACATGATAAAATCTATCTCACAGTTTCAGATTTAGCTAGAAATTTGTATAAATTCGTAGAAAGCTCAAAAAAAATTGTTTCCAAAATTCACGGATGAACTAGACATCATTATCAACAACTTTGTAGAAGAAATCATTTCAAAATTTTGAGTATAAAATTGTCTAAAAATTCGGGTAACAAGCTGGCAGATTCAAATAGATTATTCTCAACACAGTTTCAGGTTTAGTTAAAAATTTGTATAAATTCGTAAAAAGCTCAAAAATTATTTTCAATTTTTTTTGGATAAACTAGACATCATTATGAAACCCTTTGTAGAAGAAAGTATCTCGAAATTTTGAGTATAAAATTATCTAAAAATTCGGATAACAAGCTGGCAGATTCAAACAGATTATTCTCAACACAATTTCAGGTTTAGTTAAAAATTTGTATAAATTCGTAGAAAGCTCAAAAATTATTTCCAAAAATTTCTGGATAAACTAGACATCATTATCAACAACTTTGTAGAAAAAAGTATCTCAAAATTTTAAGTATAAAATTATCTAAAAATTTGGATAACAAGCTGGCAGATTCAAACAGATTATTCTCAACACAATTTCAGGTTTAGTTAAAAATTTGTATAAATTCGTAGAAAGCTCAAAAATTATTTCTAAAACTTTCTGGATAAACTAGACATCATTATCAACAACTTTGTAGAAGAAATCATCTCGGAATTTTGAGTATAAAATTATCTAAAAATTCGGGTAACAGGCTGGCAGATTCAACACAATTTTAGACAATGTATCAAATGTATATAATCTGAAAATTTCAATTATATATAAAAAAAATGAGAGGGTTGAGAGGGTTTTCTTACTTAATAATAGAATGATGAAATGGTAGAAAATTTTAGCTTCCTTAATCTCCCACTCTTCTTCTCCTCCTACTGTTTTGTTGCTCACAGAATTTTCTTTTCCTCATTTCTCATTTCCTCCTGAATGCAAGCATGCATGTATATATATACACAATGCACTTCCCCCTCTCTCTCTCTCTCTCTCTCTCTCTTCTAGTCATTCTGTGGAATCTAGTCAAATGTTGCAAGTTCAAGACACATAATTGTGTCTCATTTCCTATATTGCATGCAAGAGAACAAGTGGCAATGTTGCCACCAAAAATATCTTCCAAAGCTTTTTTTTTTTTTTTTTTTTTTTTTTGTATTTGTATGTGTTTCTTAAAATTGATACACTAAGATTTTTAACTAAGGTATTTGGTAAGAATAATTATCATGTTGAATCCCTATTAACATAATTTATAAACAACAAATATTGAACACCCACAAAATTATTATTCTTAATAATGTCTCTGTTAGTGATTGAATTTAGTCAATTTAAAACTAACTTTTACACTAATATATTTTTCAAATAAACTCTGGATATAATTAATTAATTAATTAATTATTATTATTATTTTTAAGAATAATTAAATATGGGTTTTCACAGATATGTCCCTATGTTTCTCCTTCTTTCCGAAACACTGGGATACGTCCCTATGTTTCTTCTTTTTTTCGAAACACTGGGATACGTCCCTATGTTTCTTCTTCTTTCCGAAATACCGAGATACGTCCCTATGTTTCTCCTTCTTTCTAAAACACCGGGATACGTCCCTATGTTTCTCCCTCCTTGGTTAAGAGCATTTGGAATACGTTCCGATGCTTATACCTTTCCAAAACACCGGGATACGTCCCTATGTTTCTCCCTCTTTGGTTAAGAGCATTTGGAATACGTTCCAATGCTTGAACCACTCTGAAACACCGGGATATGTCCCTATGTTTCTCCCTCTTTGGTTAAGAGCATTTGGAATACGTTCCAATGCTTATACCTTTCTGAAACATCAGGATACGTCCCTATGTTTCTTGCATGATCATAAGTTATGCTCGACTTTGTGCATTGTCTTGCATTTTGCCCCTGCCTTCGGGCGCATATCTTTATCTGTAGCTTGTATGCTTTGTCTAAGCCTTTGGCCTTGTCAAAAATGGGTCGTCTCTGGGCTTTGACATTCACTTCCATCATTTTTATGACTTTCGAGTTCTGTCAAAGAGGGGCAACTGTAGACACCCCATTTTTGACCGTCCTTAAGACTTGGACGTCATCACTTGAACACTCGATGATCATCCCTATTCATGTTCGTCTTGAGTTCTTGGAGGTTTCGTCTACGCGCCTTGCCTCAAGACCTCTCGACTTGTTTGTTTTGTGTTTGGTTTTGCATCAAACACTTGTTGTTTTGCTTCTAAAGGTGGGAAATAGCTTGTAGGCCATCCCCACACCTCACTGGCCATGGCTTGAGGCCACCGGCCTTGTTTCCTTGCCACCGACTACTGGTGATGGCCGGTCGGCACTATTGATGGTCGGACGGCACATTTTGTGGTCGGTCGGCCAACTTTCTTGGCCGATTAGCCACTTTTTCTGGCTGAGACCTTTTCTTAAGAGGGTTTGAACCTTTTGAACCCCCTGTTTTAGCTTTTTGAGGAAGCTTGAACCTTTTGAACCTTTGGTTTTTAGCTTCTTGAGGAAGCTTGAACCTTTTGAACCGTTGATTTTTAATTTCTTGAGGAAGCTTGAACCTTTTGAACCCTTTGCACCCTTGTCTAGCTTCTCCAAGAAGCTTGGACCCTTGTTCCTCTATAAAAGAAGAGCTTCTCTTCCATTGTAAGGGTTCCAACAATTGGTCTAAGGCATACAAGAGTGGTATCTCTCTCTATCTCTACATCCAAGCTCCATATGTGTTGGTTCTTGACACCTTTATACACCACCTCACAACCACACACTTCCTTTATCACTCTAAGGTTCTTGGAGCTGGTTTTCAAGGGTTGAAGGCCTACACTTTTGGTCCATAAGCTGCTGGAGCTTCTTGGCTACAAGGGTAACACTTCTTACCCTCTTTATTCCCCGTTTTTGCACACACTTTTAGCTTGTCTTGCATGCTGTTTTGGGCTTTGTCATAAATTGAAAAAATTCTTATTTTGAGCTCCTTTTGAAGTTTGTTTAAGATCACTTTTGTGTTTGGGTTGTTTACCCCCTCTTAGGCCTTGTTTGGCCCCATTTTATGCTATTTTTAGTGAGCTTCGGGACCACCTTGTTTGGGCCTCCTCACCACTGAAATCTTGAGGGATTTCAGTGGTGAGGATGGTGGTTTAAGGTCCCAAGAAGGAGAGGGCCATCCCCTCTCCTTGTTGTCTTCAAAAAGTGTCATTTTACCCTCATGTGTGAGCACCATTTTTAAGTTCATGTTGGCCATGTCTTAAGTGTTATTTGTGCTTTTTTTGCCATGATAAAGCACTGTTTTTAATTGGTTTAGGCACACCATGCTTGCTTTGGATACTTGTCTTTTAATGCCATGATTTGCCTTAACATGCTTTATGCTTTGAGCCTTGTTTCTAGCATGTTTTTGGCTTAGCTTTGTGAAGCTTTTATGCTTGTTTTGATGTGCTTGAGGACTATTTTTGGCTATTTGGGTCATCCATGCTTTGCTTGTATAGCTACCATGTAATCCCCCTTGTAGGCCTTAAGTATCGGACCCTCTAGCATGCTATCCTTGCATCATTTCAGTGGTTTAGAACCACTTGTCATGTCATTTCAGTCCTCATGGTATGCTTGTATGCTTGCATTTGATGCCCCTTTCATGCTTTAAGAGGTTGGTGTTTCATGCTCCATGTTTGTGCCATTGTGTATGCCTTTAGGATTAGATCATTTAGATGCCATCTAAGTGGTTTTTGGGGCTTACTTTTGCATGATTTGGGACTGTTTTGGTCCACTTTGGTCATTTGCTTCATGTGTCACGCGATCATGGTTTAAGTCCTTGGGCTCGGTTGCATGCCTTGTTTGCATTGGTAGGTTGATTTGGCATCATTTTCTACATGATTTTCAAAGCTTACAATGCATGCCTTTAGTCCCATGTTTGGTCTCTTTTAAGTGTGCTTAAAAGTTGCTTCTATATGCCTAAGTGTTGGACTATGTGTACATGCATGTTTTGTATGTCATTTTGCCTTCATTTCCATAGCACTTGGCCACCGTTTTGGGCTTACTATAGAGCTGCCCAAATTAGTTTAAGTCCACTCTTTACATGTTGCTGCATGTCTTACACTTTGCATGCTTTGATTGCATCATGTCTTGTATGTCCACTAGCTTACATACTTGTTGATTGCTTGCTTGTTTGCATTGCCATGTTGCATACTTAGTTCATATGCTTAGGTTGCATTTGGCATGCATGCTTTGCCTCTTAAATTGATTATGATAGAGGTTGAGCCCATTTGTTTGTTTGGTTTGCATTACATTTGAAATCAAAATGCACAACTTGGCTTCTTGGGCCATCACGCATCGAAATGCGCGATTGGTGGTCCGAGAATCAAGGACCATACCCCTTTGAGTCATTAACATGACAAGGGGTGTGGTTGTGCACACATTTGCTTGAAATGCATTGCCATGCCATGTTTTGCCCTCTGCTGCTGTGAAAACAGGTTTCTGCAGGAAGAATTGGTCGGCCGGCCATCTCTATTGTCGACCGACTAAACATATTTGGCCGAGAGCTCAATTAATGGTCGATGACCATCCTACCATGGCTGGTGATGTTTCCCCCTAACCGGTGGTGTTCCCCAGTGCCCATAGAGTGTTTCTTGGGATTTGTGCAAATCTCAAAGGAGCAGAGTAGGGTAAACAGAGGCAGTTTGTGCATGGCGACGGATTTCCGAGCAAACCCGAGCACGCGTGCATTGGACCCTCTTCCGAGGCCTTTTACTGCTTTCTTAGCTTAGTTAATTTGCTTAACTAGTTAAGTGATCTATAATATTTAATTAGCTTGTAGGTTAATTGATTTGTATTATTCTTTTGGTCCCTCCGAGCGAGGGCAAATTTGTAATAAATGTGGGTGCGTGTGTGCATGTCTTCCAACCCCCACTTCTTCCTCTATTTTACTTACCTGCTTTTGATGGTTAGTATTAGGGCATATTTAAATTAGCATACCTTATGCTATGCATGCGTGCATCCATACATTTGTCTTGCATGCATTGGGCTCGGCGCACCATACTAACTGCATTGTATTTCAATTCCAAGTTGAATACATGTTATTTGTAGCACCTCATATGCCATCTTAGATTAGCCGAGCCTATTCTAGCTGCATTTTGCCTATGTTGCATTAGTCATCTTAACATGAACTAGGATCATGCATTAATTACTAACTAGTTTCTGTTTTGGCTTGGAGTACTAGGTAAGCTTTTATGCTTTAGCATCTTTGCATGCGTGTGAGTGTTTACCATGACAGCATGCTTGCCATGAGGCTAATTGCTTATGTGATATAACTGCCTGAATGCCTGTGGGTGAAGGTTGGATTGTTTGAATTGGAGTAATTCATTGAAATCCGTATTTTACCCTAATTGCGAGTAGCAAATCTCAAACCATTTTCATACAAATGGATATGCAATGCTTTGTTCCAAATTAGGCGATCTAGTCTATACTTGTTTTGCTGTGCGCATCACGTAGTAATTTTAGGCTAATTAACCAGAATAAGAGCACTTAATGTTTTCAAAACAAATATCATGATTAGTAGAGGCCGATATTTGATCGGGCGAGCGGGGGTGCTCATAGCTGACCTTCCCCAATCATACCCAAGTTTCCGAGCCGAGGCAACTTTGGTGATGACGGACACGTGGCCTTAGGCAAACGAGTCAGGGTTTCCTAAATTCCCCCATTAAAAAAATATTTAGGTGGCGACTCTGTATCTGGCAAAGCAGTCCATGTTTGGCACTTCTTTACAAAAATCTGTTTTCCAAAACGATTTGCTGGATTTGGACTCTTTGGTTCAGTTTAGAACCGTGACAATTGAGTTCGAACTGTAGCACTGAGGCCCTCACCCGGGGCGCATCTACAGTGTGAGAGTGATGTGGGTAGTTTGTGAATACCCGGATGTCTTTCCCGAGGATCTCACATGTTTACCACCTCACTGTGAGATTGAGTTCTCTATTGATTTGGTGCCTGATATGGCATTGACTTCTATGGCACTGTATAGATTTGCACCCGCTGAATTGAGTGAGTTGAAGGTTCAACTCCAAGAATTGTTAGATAAAGGTTTTATCCACTAGCACTTCGCCTTGGAGAGCACTGACTCTCTCTTTGTCAAGAAGAAGGATGGTTCATTGCAACTTTGTATCAAATTACCGAAAGTTGAACCGGGTAACTGTTAAGAACAAGTACCCACCACCTCGCATAGATGATTTGTTTGATCAGTTGAAGGGGTCTTGTTGTTTCTCTAAGATAGACTTGAGATCGGGTTATCACCAATTGAGAGTAAGGGAGGAGGATATCTAGAAGACGGTAGTCCATACATGGTATGGCCATTATGAGTTCCTAGTGATGCCTTTTGGGTTAACCAATGTATCAGCCTTGTTTATGGACTTAATAAACTGAATCTTTTGCGAGTTCCTAAACCGTTTTATGGTTGTCTTTGTTGATGACGTCTTGATTTACTCACCCTTTGAAGAGGAGCATGAGGAACACTTGCAAGTTGTACTTGAGTTGCTTAGAGCCCACAAACTGTATGCTAAGTTTGGGAAGTGTGAGCTCTAGTTAAAGGAGGTGAAGTTCTTAGGCCATGTGGTACCCGGGGAAAGAGTGGGTGTAGACTCTTCTAAGATAGAAGTAGTGCAAGATTGGGAACAATCTAAAAATGCCTTTGAGATTCGTAGTTTCTTGGAGTTAGCTAGGTATTACCGTCGTTTTGTGAATGATTTCTCTAAGTTAGCCTCACATTTGACTAGACTGACCAAAAAGGGAATCAAGTTTGTATGGAATGAGACTTATGAGAAATCATTTCAAGAGCTTAAGGTTAGACTTACCACAGCTTCAGTGTTGATTATTCCGGAGAGGGGTTTGGGTTATTCTATATATTGTGATGCATCTCGAGAAGGTTTGGGTTGTGTCTTGATACAAGAGGGGAAGGTAGCAGCTTATGGCTCACGTCGGTTGAAAACACACGAGAGAAACTATCCTACTCATGATTTAGAGCTAGCAACGGTGATCTTTGCCTTGAAGATTTGGAGGCATTACTTGTATGGTGAGAAATTTGAGGTCTTTTTCGATCATAAGAGTTTGAAGTATTTGTTTTCACATAAAGATTTGAATTTGAGGCAGAGAAAATGTATGGAGTTCATGGAGGACTATGATTTTGAGTTGCACTATCATCCGGGGAAAGCCAATGTAGTGGCCTATGTCTTGAGTAGAAAGACCATTTGTAGTGTAGCGTGTATTGCCATCTAGGAATGGGAGATGTTGGTGCTATTGGTGAGTTTAACTTGCATCTTGGCGAGCCGTTGAGTTGGCTACCTTGTTTACGATAGTTGCACAACCTACACTTGTGAACCATGTTATAGAAGTACAGAGGGGTGATCTTGAGGTAGAAACCCTCAGGAAGAAGATCTTTAGTGGAAAGGTAGAGAAGGGCTTGAACGTGTATTCTGACTCGTGTGTTAGATACCTTGATTTCCTTTTCGTGCCGAAGTCTTGTCGGGAGTCGATACTTTGAGAGTTTTACCATTCACGCCTTGCAGTATATCCGGGAGGCACAAAGATGTATCACGACCTTAGCTACCAGTTTTGGTAGAAGATAATGAAGAAGGATGTGGCTGTGTTTGTGTCGAGGTGCCTTACTTGTCAACAAGTGAAGGCTGAGCATCAGAGGCTAGCGGATTTGTTGCAACCTTTACCTATAGCCAAGTGGAAGTGAGAGCCTGTCACGATGGATTTTGTTGTGGATCTTCTGAGGACTCAACTGGATAATAATGCCATTGGGGTGATAATTGATCGATTGACTAAGTCAGCTCACTTTGTACTTATGCGCACGAATGACTCGGTAGATTTCCTTGCCGACCTATATGTTAGGGACATTGTTTGACTTCATGAGGTCTCTGTGACGATTATCTCGGATAGAGATCCACGTTTTATGGCTCAGTTGTGGCAGAGCCTACAAAATGCTTTGGGCACTAGATTGACTTTTAGTATCGCTTATCATCCTCAGACTGACGGACAATCAGAGCATACCATTCAGATCCTTGATGATATGCTTCAAGGTTGTGTTCTTGACTTTAAGGGGTTATGGGAGAGGCACTTGCTTTTAGTGGAGTTTGCCTATAACAATGGCTTCCAATCGAGTATTGGTATGACACCGTTTAAGGCCTTGTACGGCCGACTATGTAGATCTCTTGTGTGTTGGGCCGAGGTGGGTGATGTACCTACGATAGGCCCAGAGTTAGTCCAGGAAACAACGAAGAAAGTTGCACTTATCTATAAGAGGTTGGTTACGGCTCAGAGTTGTCAAAAGAGCTATGCCAACCGTAGGAGGAGACCGTTATCCTTTAAGGTGGGAGATCATGTCTTCTTGAAGATATCACCTAAACGGGGTTTGATGAGGTTTGGGAAGAGTGGAAAGTTGTCTCCTAGATTTATTGGGCTTTTTGAGATCTTAGAACAGATTAGGGAGGTAGCTTACCGTTTGGCATTGCCGCCATAGCTTTCAAGGGTTCATGACGTGTTCCATATCTGTATGCTTCGGAAGTATGAGCCAGATCGTTCACACGTATTAGATTGGACTGAGTTAAAGGTAGACAAGGATGCCTCATATGAAGAGAGACCGGTTAGATTTTTAAACACTCGAAACCAAGCCTTACGAGGCAAGACGATTCCTTTGGTAAACAAGTTGTGGCGACACCACGGGTTGAGGAGGCCACTTGGGAGCGTGAAGCGGAAGTCCGCGAGAAGTATCCAGACCTATTTGTTGATGTTTGAACATGTATTGAAAACTTTGTTATGTTAATGTAATATAAACATTGTATATGTTTTGGGAATGTGAATTGTATATTTAGTATTGAAAACTCGTTTATCATGTTAATGAGAATGGATGACCGACGGATGGGTCATAGTGATGAATTTGAATTACTATCATTGTGGTAATTGGTTTAAACATGGTTTCAATGTTTGGTTTAAAATTTCGGGGATGAGCAGTCACACTTATTGTGTCTGGTCACTCGAGCGATACTTCTTGCGCTCAAGCGATTTGCGTGTATATCAGTTTGTAAAAAGCCACTTTTGAGTCACTTTCTTATTTCTATGTCTCTCTCTAAACATTCTAAAAACCCTAGATCTACACACTCTTTCTCTAAAACTCTACTTCTCTCTACAAATACACCTAGATCCGTCGAGTTCTTCACCCGTGTCCCTTTGTAAAAAAGGTAGAGCACGTTGTGGGCTTTCTTTTGATCCAAACAAAGTTGGGTTTAGGAATTGTTGAAGTTCATTCACTCTTTCTCTCATCTTCTAAGCTTGAGGTAGGGATTCTCTTCATTTTTTTTTTTAAATTTATAATTTTTAACTTAATATTTGTCTTTATAAAACAACATTGTGATTTGGAGGAATTTTGGGAGAAACCTAGGGTTTGGGTTGATTTCAAAGAGGGGTTTTCAAATGCTTTATTGGAAATGACTAAGAAATGTATTTATTGTTGAGTTATGATGAATTAGTGGATTTTTATCTTTGAAATTGGTTTATAAAGAAATGGGGGTTTTATCCTAAATATATCAAATGTTGATTTTGAAAGGATAAATGAAATTGATGTTGGAAATGTGGATTTGGGTTGATATTGATGAGGATTGTGGAGTTGGATATGTATTATCACTCATATCTTGAAATTTGGAAAGTTTATCTTTATTGAAAATTGTTTATCTATTTAAAAATATCTGTTTTAGGCTATCGGTGGAGGATAGTTATGATTGTTGTAGAAATTGCATAAGAATTAGGAGAATTGAAACTATTGTCTCATCCATTTGCATTGAGCATTATTTCATATTTGTACATTGGAAATGTTTATCATTTTGAGAAAATTGGTAAATCTGGAAAGTATGTGTTGCCTCGTTGAAATAAGTTGGCTTGAGTGTCCATGGTGAAAGTCCTAAAAACAAAGCGCATACATGGGTGCCAACTCGAAGATGAAATTTTCGTGAAATAGCAATAGTAGTGCTTGTATAGCCTATGTTTACATGGGTACGGGTCTACGATTTCCTACGGACAAAATTTTCGTGAAAGGTTGTATTTGTTTTGACATTCTCAGAGATTGTGATTCACTACCTTGTTTTCTATTGTAAAGTAAATGATTTCATAATTGTGATAACCCTAGCATGGCATGATTTTGGAAAAGTGATATAAAATGTTTTGGCACGAGCATTGTACATGCATATCACCTTATAACTTTGTTAAGATCCATATACTGTGTTGGATTATTTCTACTGGGCTTTGGCTCACCCTATGTAAAAAAAATCATTTTCTAGTGTTAATGATATGCCTTTGCTAAGGCAATAGTTTGGGAGGACTTGGAAGCAAGAGTTTCATTTTGGTTGTTTTGTTGTATTTATTTTGTACAGGCGTATGGCTTAAACTGTGTTGGATTTAAATCTATTTTGTTGTAACCATGCATTTTCTATCATTATATTTCCTTATCATGTAACATATGCTATAGATTCAGGGTTTAGACTTGTGAATGTATACATGTATATGTTACCCTTTTGTATAAGTAATTGGGATAGATGGAAGATAATTATTTCATCATGTGTTGTTATTTAACTAACGTATTATATGGGTCATTGTCATTTATTTCGGGGCATTACAATTAGGATTGGTGATAGGCAAGAAAGGGATATTTTGATATTAATATTAAATTAATGGTATGAATTGAGAAAAAAATAAAATATTCAAATAGAGGGTAGTGTATACTAAGTAAATGGTGTGTACTGTGATAAATGGTGGTGTGCATATAAAATTACCCACACATTTACTAAAAACATTGATACCTCCTTTTTAGTGATTTTTGTTGAAGTTTACTTAAAATATAGATTGCCCTTGGGTTTGGAAAATTACAAATGTCCCATTGTCATAATTTTTTATTTGACAAAATTAACTGAAAAAATGAAATTCCTATATGCTCTTCTATACAATGATAAAATTACCTGAATTATTAATTGATACAAATTTCTGATATCATTAATAACTGTTAATTGATTTAATGATTTATTAATGAAATGAGTAATTTGTTATGAAATTAGAACATTCAGTGGCGAGATGGGATTTTCAAAACCTCAGGGGATAAATCGTATTTTAAGCAAATCTTAGAGAGTGTATTTGTAATTTATTATTATTTTTAGATAAAAAAGAAAAAATTACAAGAGTTGCGGTTTATTCGGCTTCATGAAGAAACAACAATAAGTGGTACTACATGCAATAATTGGTATACCAATCACTATACCAACATATGATATGGCATTGTCACTTCAAAACTATGGGCCCTATCTATTATACAAACTACAAAGATCCAAAGCCTCTAAAATTATGCCACATTATCCGTTAGTACACTAATTAATATACCAATTGGTGCATATAGTTTTATTCAAAAACAGTAATGCTACATGCACCAATTGATATACTAATTAATGTACCAAACAAGATTATTGTTTAATTTTTAAAACATCCTTTGATCAAATCTTTGATGATTCCATCATCTATAAGTTAGTTATAAAAACTTCTAGATATGTATCTTGCATTTGAACATAATTCTTTATGGATAAACAATCTAATTTTTAGTTGTTTTGAAACAATTAAGAATTTCTCTAGAAGAAAAAAGGCTGTTTATTTGGTTTAATTTTTAAAAACTATCTTTAGATGAGTTTTCTTTTATTTCTATTGATTATATATATATATATTAATCGATTCTTTGTATTTTTTAGATGCACCTAATCAAAATCAAGATACATCTAAAAAATAAAATAAATTGGCTAAATTATTAAAAAGAATAAAAATAGATAAAAATTTGAACAAAAAATTATATGCATTTTTATTTGGATTTTCGCTTGGTTTTAGTAAACGTTTTCATATTTTATGCATCTAATTTTGATATGTTTACAAAATAAAAATAAAAACTCAATAAAGACAAACCAATACCTACTTGAAAATAGTTTATGAGAATTGTAACTATACAAAGCTAACAACATGTTATTGAGAGGTGATTCCACTTATGGGGTCAAATCATTATGTTTTATGAAGAAATATTTGAATATCAATCTGTAGACGTCCCCAAATGTCCCGGGGGAAAATCCCCCATTTTGTTCATTTGGGGTCACTACAGTTCGGACTCAAATTGTCACGATTCTGAATCTAGTCTCGCAAAGTGTAATGCAAGACTGATAAATCGCCAAAGAGTCCAAATCCGGCAAATCATTTTGAAAACAGATTTTTAGAAAGAAGTGCCAAATATGGACTGCTTTGTCGGATACAGAGTCACCATTTAAATATTTTATTTTGGGGGAATTTAGAAAACCCTGACTCGTGCCTAAGGCCACGTGTCCGTCATCACGAAAGTTGCCTCCGCTCGGGAACTTGGATACGATTGGGGAAGGTCACTTTGTGAGCACCCCCGCTCGCCCGATCAAAGATCGGCCTCTACTAACCATGATATCAAGCTTTGAAAACATTATGTGCTCTTATTCCAGTTATTAGCCTAGAATTACTATGTGATGCGCACAACATATCAAGTATAGACTGGATCGTCTAAGTTGGAACAAAACATTTCATGTTTGTTTATTTGAAAATGGTTTGATAATATTACTCGCAAGTAGGCTAAGACGTGGATTTTGCCACCCTCGGGTGGGCTTAGAAAACATGATGATTTCCCACTATCTAGTGGGCTTAAAACTCTCAATTGGTGAATTGTTCCAATTTAAATAACCCAACCTTCACCCACAGGCATTCAGGTAGTTATATCACATAAGCAAATAGTCTCATGGTAAGCATGCTATCATGGCAGTCACTCACACGCATGGAAGGATGCTAAAGCATAAACACTCACTGAGTACTCCAAGCCAAAACAGAAACTAGTTAGTAATCAATGCATGATCCTAGTTCATGTTAAGATGGCTAATGCAACACATGCAAAATACAACTAAGATAGGCTCGGCTATTCTAAACATGGCATATGAAATGCAACAGATAACATGTATTCAACTTCGAATTGAAATACAATGCAGTTAGTATGATGCGTCGAGCCCGGTGCATGCAATACAGATGAATGAATGCAAGCATGCGAACATATAGATGCTAATTGAAACATGCCCTAAAACTAACCATCATAAGCTGGTAAATAAAAGGGAGAAAGACGTGGGGTTGGAAGACATACATTACACGCACGCACACTTATTACAAAATTGCCCTCCTCGGAGGGTCCGAAAGAATAATACAAATTAACTAACTAACTAACAAGCTAATTAATTATTACACAACACTTAACTAATTAAATGAAGTAATTAAGCTAAGAAAGTAGTAAAGAGGCCTCGGGAAGAGAGATGAATACATGCATGTTCGGTTTCACTTGGAAATCCATCGCCATACTCATGCTGCCTCTGTTTACACTGCTCTGCACTTCTGAAAACTGCACAAGTCTCCAGGATGTTTTTGAACCACCTTCTAAGCACTGTGGAAGGTCACCGGCCAAAAGGCAAGGCCACCGGCCATGGGAAACTGGTCATCGACCATATGTGAGGATCTCAGCTAACAATGCATAGCCGACCGGCACTGAAGATGGCCGACTGGCCATCTCTTTCTGCAGAATCCTATTTTGCTGCAGCAGAGAGCAAATAGAGCATGGCAATGCATTTTCAAAGCAATGTTTGCACAACCACCCTCCTTATCATGTTTAAGACTCAAAGGAGTATGGTTTTTGACCCTCGGACCATCAATCACGCATTTCAATACATGATGGCCAAAGAAGCCAAGTGTGCAACTCAATATGGAATGAAATGCACAAAACACATAAAGGGCCCGAACCTCTATCATGATTGATCAAGAGGCAAGGGATGCACACACAATGCAATACAACCTAGGCAAGCAAGTAAGCATGCAAATAACTCTAGTGTGCAACAAATCTAATGTAACATGAACATGTTAACATGCAATATGCAATAAGCATACAACCTAAACATGTGGACATGTATAGCATGCAACAACATGCAAAATGAAACAAGCATGCAACAACATGGTGAGATGGACTTACACTAACATGGGTAGCTCTCAAGCATGCCAAAATTAGTGGCCAAATGAGATGAGAACAAGGCCCAAGATTCATGCAAACATGCACAATGCAAGGGCTCCAAGCCTAAGGCACAAAATGCAACTCTCCAAGAGCAATGCAAGGATGAAACATGGCATACAATGGCATACATTCTAGCTCTGCAATGGCATACTAAATGATTCCAAAATGACTCTAAAGCATGCAAACACTCATGCTATGCATGCTAGAAGGCTCAAATACCAAAACTAGTGAAGCACACTTCACTATAGGTATACAAAGCGATGCTCAAATGGCAAAACCGGCCCCAAACAGATCCTAGGCAGGTCCAAGACAGTAGCAAAATGGCCTAAAATGATGGCTCGGAATGCACAAAGATGAAGCTCATGCAATGGCTCATGAATAAGGCATACGAGCACAACTCTCAAGGGCAGTCAAAGCATGGAAAATATGGAATTATAGCAACCTTATAAGCTCTGAAATGTCATGCTCAACGATGCCAATACATGCAAATACTTCAAGTTAGGCATGCAAGAGTGCTCAAAACTCAAAGCTAGTCGAAGCTATTGCACAACAAGTATGCATGGCAAGCATTTTTCGACCATGAGGCCTCAAAATAGAGCTAAGGTAGCCCAAAATATATGCAAAATCAGTTTAGATGATGGCCAAAATATGCTAGCATCAAGGGCCAAAACAACATGCAATGTATGTTAGTAAGCATGATTTACATTACAAGCCTATGAAGCATGTGAGGGGCCACCAAACCAGTCAAAAATAGATTCATGGCATGCCAAAATATGACCAAAAACTCACTGAAACATGACCAATACATGCAAGAATGATATGCTCATTTGATAAGCATAAGAGGGGTTACTCTACACATGCAAGAAGCAAGTCCAAGGTGACCAAACCAGCCCTAGAAAGAGTCTAGGCAGGTCCTAAAAGTCACCAAAAATGGCCAGAAACAAGGCTTGGAAGCATGCAAATATGAGCTCCTTTGTAAGGCCAAAAATGCAAGTAAACAAGACAATAAGGAGAGGGGATGACCCTCTTCTTCTTAGGACCTCAAAACATCATCCCCACCATTGAAATCTTTCTGGATTTCAGTGGTGAGAAGGCCAATACAAGGTGGTCCCGAAGCTCACAAAAAAGGCACAAAAATGAGAGCAAACAAGGCCTAAGAGAGGGTAAACAAACCCAAACACAAAAGTGACCTTAAACAAAGTTCAAAAGCATGCAAAAATAGAACTTTTATCAGTTATACACTAAGCTCAAAACAGCATGCAAGATAGGCTAAAAGCTTGTGCAAAAATGGGGAACAAAAGAGAGAAAAGGAGTTACCCTTGTAGCTCAGCAAAAACTAGTAGATTTCTGAACCAAAACCCAACCTTTGAGCCCTCTCAAGACCCTCCAAGAACCTTAGATGAGTGGTGGAGGTGTGTGCTTAGGAGTTGTGGCTTAAAGGGGTCAAGAACCAAGCATTTTGGAGCTCAAAATAGTGAGATATAGAGAGAAATATATATCTTGGAGCCTTAGACAAAAATTTGGAACTTCTCTAAAGGAGAGGGAGGCCCTCTCTTATAGAGAAACAAGAGGGTTCAAGCTTCTTGGAGAAGCTAAAGAGGTTCAAGCTTCCTCAAGAAGCTAAAAAGGTTCAAGCTTCCTTAAGAAGCTAAAACAAGGGTTCAAAAGGTTCAGACTTCCTCAAGAAGCTAAAATAAGGGTTCAAAAGGTTCAAGCTTCCTCAAGAAGTTAAAACAAAGGTTCAAAAGGTTCAAGCTTCCTTAAGAAGTTAAAACAAGGGTTCAAAAGGTTCAAGTTTCCTCAAGAAGCTAAAACAAAGGTCTCGGCCAGAAAAAGTGACTGATCGACCAAAATAATGGCTGGCCGACCAAGAACATTGCCGACCGGCCAACACTTTTGGCCGGTAGCAATAAAACAGGGCCGGTGGCAACATGCCAAGGCCGGTGGGGTGTGGGGGTGGCCAACAAGCCATTTCCTACCCTCAGAGGCAAAAACCTAAGTGCTTGGTCCACAACCAAGCACAAAACAAATAAGTCGAGAGGCCTTGAGGCAAGGCGCGCGGCCGAAACCTCCAAGAACTCAAGACGAACACGAACATGGATAATCATTGAGTGTTCAAACGATGACGTCCAAGTCTTGAGGACGGTAAAAAATGGGGTGTCTACACAATCCCATCAATGTTATCCAAAAGGAAAAAAATTGCTAAAAGAATATTTGTCTATAAATATATTAGGGGTCAAATCATTATGTTTTATGAAGAAATATTTGAATACCAATCCCATCAATATTATCCAAAAGGAAAAAAATTGTTAAAAGAATATTTGTCTATAAATATATTGAGAGTGTTTGGTGATCGAGTTGAGTTGGATGATTTCTTATCTATCATTCATTTGAATTTAGGTAAATTGAAAAAAATTAATTCATATTTGCCCGCTTAATTAGCGGATGCGGATTGAGCAGGCTGTACAGGTTGGTGGGTGGATGCGGATTGATTTGACAGTTTGTGCTTTACTATTTTGGGCATTTTTTTTTTAAATTATTTTATATTAATTCTTTATTATTTTGCATCCAACATATTTAATTTTTCTTTTTTTACAATAAAAATAATTTTTATATTTTATAAACAGTAAATATAATTACCAAATAAAAAGTTCATTTTTTTTTTAAACTCACAAAGCATATATAAAAGCATAACTTTATTATCTTTGGAGTGTTGGCGAATTAGGTTGGGTTGGGTGGCTTTCCATTTATCATCTGTCCGAACTTAGGCGGATTCGAAAAAATGCATCCGCATTTATCTACTCGGACCTAAGGGTGAGCATGGTCTGGATTGGTTTGATTTGGGGTAAAACTAGGACCAATCCATTGTCTACGGTTTCATAAAAATTAGAACCAATCCAATCCATTTAAATCGTGAAACCAATCCGAACCAAACCATTTAAACACGGTTTGGCTCGGTTTGGAACCATGGATTCATATAATCTATTAACAAAGAAAAATTATATAATATTTTCATTTCAACATTAATCTGCCTATAATTTTTCAAAACATAAACATGCATATTCTTCCACCATTAATTTAAACAAACATAATATCTAGTTCCATAGCAACAATAGCAATAATAGCAACATTCATCATTAAATTCCAAAGAAAACTACGATTGGTTCCACCGTTCCACCATTACAAAACTAAAACTAAAAAACAATACAATAATAGCAACAAAAAACAGCACTGTTTCACAGAAACAACTTCATAGCAACAATCTATCACCAAATTCCACAACAACAACAACCCATCATAGTAACAAGAAATACATATCATCCATAGAGGAGATATGTCAATAGCAAAGATTGCATCAACTGAAAATATTATAAATCCTTTCAGAAAAGTCTTAACTCATAAGTTTTTTGAGAAGCACTTGGAGATGATGGGTATTAAATACATATGTAATTGGTTTTGAGTGCGAGTGGGAGAATGTTAGTATTTGTGACCTCAAAAACTAATTTGTTGACTTTATTAAATAATTAAATAAATTGCTTGGCAATTTATTTTGCACTTTTGTATATTATTATGGATAATGTTATATTTAATTTTACATATGATGTGAACATAAAATCCCTTGGGTAGCATTGGAGAAAAACATGCTAATGGTTAATGAACCAAAAGTTAGGAGTTATGATTTTTCAGTGTCTTGTAGACCTAATTAATGTTCTAGGCTATAGGTGTTGATTGGGCATCTCACTACTATGACATGTACCTGTTTTGCTGCTATATGATAGAATGATTAAATCCATCATTGAGCTAGTGACCTTAGGCAAATAGGTGGGTGCTATGCAATAAGTACATGCATTGAGCATGATCGATTTTGAGAACACCTATGGAATGATCACTGTCAGTTTAAAAGGTAGTTCTATTACAATGCACTTATTTTCCTTCGACCTGAAAGGTTTGTATAAATTAATTAACTATTCATTTAACTTTGATATTGTTAATCGGTGACGCCAAACCAAAGGTTATACACGGACATGCTGGGTTATGTGAGTGGTAATTGATTTATATAGGTGCTTAACATGGGATCCACTATTCTCAAAGTGAAAAAGTATATTCAAGTAATTTTTCTATTAACGTTGGACCAAAAAAAACCGGCTGGTAACTTTTTCATAAAAATATTTTTATTTGCACATGTATAATTATAAAAGTATATTTTTAAAAATGCTTTTGGGGTCCAATTAGAAGGAAAATTTTAGAATTTGCCTACATGAGCTAGGATTTTTGATAGTGATAAATTTGTCCATACTTAGTAGCTCATGTGGAATATAGTTTGGTAGAAAGAAGTTCATAACCAATTGTAATAGAGGGCCTCACTTGTAATTCTCTACTTTCAGGGGTTTAATTGTAATGTGTTGATGGACATTATTACAATTAGTGGAAGTTCTATATTATTTATTTAAAAGATAATTAAATGAAAAAATTAGACAAGTTGTATCCTGCAAATTCAAGATCAAAGATACATGTTTTATTTTATCCCCACAACTAAAAGATAGAGGTCCCTAAGGATCTCAGCTACATGTAGACTCTATCATGTGTTGTGTATATATCAGATATATTTGATACAAAAATTAGTCATCATAATATTTAAGGTTTGTAAAAAAATACACACAAAATATAAAGGCAAGATTGCAAGCTGAATCACTTTGGAGACGAAACACTTGAATCGCTTGGTGAGGTACTAACAATAACACGCTTGGATTGAGGTATTTTAAATTATGTAATCAGATAGTGTTTCTTTGAAAAATTATTTTTTCAAATAAATTTTTTCCACAAACTTTCACTTATTGCTGTTAAAAACCTTTTGCAACGGTTGTATACTTATTAACAACAATTTGTTACTAGTGTTTGTACTCCAATATATTTTAATTGATGATTTCTTATTAAATGTGTAATGTATTAAACTTTGTATTCTCTATAAAAATAAAAAATAACAAAACTACTAGTGCATGATCTACTAATTAAATATATATAGTTTCCATATCTTTATTTAATTATCTTATCTCTAAGCTCCTACCGGCTACTGCCATTATTCCCTTCGCAACTTTCCAAACTTGATGGATCACCTCGAAACCTTTAAAATAATTTTATAAATTGTTTTATAAACTTAAAAAAACATGTGGTAGTAAACTATTGGTGCATTAAATTTAATTATTGTTTAATTATGTTATCTCTAACCACTATTCTCTCTCCAACTTGCCAACCATGTTGGGTTTGGGTGGAAATGGAAAATAATTTACTAATTTTAGGAGTTTCATGAATTTTATAAAATAAAAAATTACATGGTATTAAACTATTAGTTGACCTACTACTAATTCAATATAAATTTTATTCATATCTTTAATTAGAGTGGTAGAAAATTAATTAATTTAATGAATTTTACAAAATAAAAAATCATGTGGCATTAAACTCATAGTTTTTCATAATTTTATCCAACTTTTAAATTTACAAATAAATTTTTTATCTATGAGAAAAAAATATAAAAGAATAAAAATAAATATCATATATCTTCTTTTATGAATAATATATTATTGGGATGTACTATCGGTTAATGTTGGTATATGAGTAAAAATGTGTCAAAAATATAAGAACTATGTATTGAAATGCTAATCCTTTTGATATCATTAGATCCTTAACAAATACCTATAGACACTCATTAATAAGATCCTATATTATTGCAGCAAAATGCTTGAGATCATCATTTTTTGTGACTCTTACAACTCTCAATTGATTTGTGACCACTCATTATATATATATATATATATTTTTTTTCCCCTCTCTCTCACATAAGCTGTGGGAGTTCGGGGGTTGTGAAGGTCTGGAGCATTACTGATTATTGTATCACTATTATAGCACAAATGATCAACTGCTAATTCTATCCAATTTATAAAAAAATGCCTATTCTATTTTTATTTGGGTAAGAAAACTGCTCAGTAAAAGTGAATGAGAATATTTCTGATTTTTATTTTCTTAAAAAAAAAAAAAAAACCAGATTTTTTCCCTTATAACAAAATAAACTTTGAATTTTTAATTTTGTCAATTTAAATCAAAATCTTTGATTTGTTTTTAATTTAAATCATTGACCTATTTTCATTAACTAAATCGACAGAAAATAAATATTTTAAACAAATAATTTAAAATAAAAATAAATCAAAAAATTATAATTTTATAAGATTTTTTTTTTTTTTCTCTTTCTATGCTGTTGTGATTTATGGTGATCACTTGCCAGCAAGTCACTGCTATTTTTAATTTAAAAGAAAAAACTGTTACTTTGAAAGGTGTTTCGGATTTCTATCTCATTATTAGTGCAATTTTGTAAATCTGAGTAGTTTTTGTAATGTTTTATTTAATTAATAAAATGTTACTTTTTGCAATAGGTGTATTCATGGATCAGGCCGTCCAATAGTGTGATTGCAAAGCAGCGTGAAGAATCTACGTGGGTGAAAAAAGTGTTGACGTTTACTAACGCCTCTTTGGTACCGTTAAGTGTATAAGTTGAAATTTGGCCCGGTTTGGCTTGGTTTATGTTGGGTCATGTAGGTTTTCGTCAAAATTCGGGTCAAACTAAGTTACAGGGTAGGAAATTAAGCCCGAGGAGTATTCGGGTCTTGGGCCGAGCCTGATCATTTTTTTATTTTTTTTTAATAAAAAATGACACCTGGCCTCGGGTAGGCCGGACCTTGAGTGGAACTAGAGCGAGCCGATAGCCGGGCTAGGCTCCAAAACACAAGGCCCAGGCCTAAGCCCAAAGTCTCGGGCTAGGCGCAAGCTCAGGCTTGGTCGGGCCTAATCGGACTAGGCCCACCCAAGCTGTGGGTTGGCTTAGGGTGAACCGCGGGTTCATAGGCCAGATTTACACCCAAGTTAGGTGTGGTTTGATAATATTTAGGTAGCGTTTGATTAAAAATTAGAATTATAATTTGGGTCAAAAAATTTCAAAACGCTTTTTAAAATTTAAAACCAAACAAAGTTTTCAAAACAAAATTTCATAACTCATCACCAAACTCTATTTAAAAAAAAAAATTCAAATTCTTTTTTAAATAATTTTTTTATTTATTTTCAAAATTTTTTATTTTGGAAGAAAAATATTTTTTATGTTTTTTATCATTTCAAAAAAAATATATTTTGTTATTTTTTTAAGTATTGACCAAATAATTGTTATGATTTATATATATATATATATATATGGGCGATCCAAAATTTCTTAAAATTAAAAAAAAAAAAAGGTGGGAGAAAGAGAAAGAAATAAAAGAAAAAAAAAATTAAACAAGTGAACCTAACTTTTTTGAATTTATAAAAAAAAATTGTAAATTGTTCACAATTTTTTGAAAATAGACAGAAAACCAAATGAATTTTTGTTTATAGTTTTTACAAATTCAATAATTATAAGTAGAAACGTTACCAAACAACCCCGTAATGTTTGGTTCATTGGGATGTAATTGAATGGAATGGAATAGTTATTCCTTAGCCTCACTATAGAATGACTATTTTTTTACAATGGTAAACAATAATTCTATTAATAATATTTTTTAATCACGTTTTTAGTACATTAAATGTGAAAATGAATATTATGATGGAACTATTATTTCATTCCAGTTTTTTTTTCAATGAACCAAATTGAACATAATAACTAAATTATTTGAAAGTTCTATTTTTAGACAGAATTTGAAGGTATGAGGTGGCGCCTTACAGCATTACCTCAGGGCGGGCCTTGGTGCTCTTTTCTCCCCCTGAGTGCACTAAATGACTAGCTTTTAGCACCTTGAGTGTGGAAGCCTGATGGCTAACGTTTGATGGCTTCTTGCACCTATGTCAGACCTGAACCAAGACATGAGAGAGGTATGCAGATGTGACGAGGTGGGCAAAGAGTTGTATTGTTCGGCGGCGGCACTTAACCCTTGGTCAAGTGTGGGCAACATAGCATTATTATGACCTGAATTTTAGGCTGCAACACACTTGGGGTTTTCAAACAATTAGATGGCTTGACATGGGCTTGAACAAGACCAATAGATGGCACTCAGGACTCTATTTGGCTGGTAACAAGGGTAGTTTGAATTTGTCTAAGGCATGGACAATGAAGCAGAATTATAGGGGCCGTTATGCAAGACTAAGACATGTTGGCAAAGGAGAAGCGAAGCTGAATTGTAAGGGCAATTGGTGGCTGTTACAACTGCTGGCCTATTTCAAATATGTCTTAACCCTTTGGTAGTTAAGAGTGTCAACTGCCATGCTACGTGGCATCTTTCCCTTGTATGTTGTTGCCTATTTTGTAACGCCCCCAAATAATAGAGATAGATAAATACATATGCTCATCAGATTCAATCATTTGTTAAAACAATATTTCCAAAACATTCTCTCTTTCATTCATTTCTTTAATGTAGTACAAAGATGACATCACATGCATTAATACATTCATTAACCCTAAGCTATGAATCTATAGCATGTAACGGATATGCATATGTAACCAAAGAAGAAAAAAGTTCTTGCCCTAATGGTTACATATTTCCAATGCGATGATTGGTTACAATAAAAGTGGGTCAAGCCCTAAAACCAATAAAAAGCCCAAGACTTGTACAAAAGATGTTTACAATAAAAAAAAAAAAAAAAAACCCCGATTAAGCCTAGCTCCAAGATCCTCCCAAACTAAGTCCTTGGCAGAGGCATACCATCAGCACCTAAAAGTTGGTTTCCACATAAGGTGAGCTAATGCCCAGTAGAGAATATCTTAACACACTATATATAACGCTTAACAAAGTCATATGGTGAATACATATGAATGACATTTACCAAAACGTTACACTTTTCTCTTTCAAAGCAATGCAATATCATGATTATAAATTAATTCGTAAAAAAATATTTTTTAAAATAAAAAAATAGGGCAGATGATACACAACAGAAATCTCTAGGTACGTGTCTGCCAATAGGCTATACAAGCACTACCAAAGCTATTTTACTGGTACTAACAAGAAGGATTGACATCTAACCGCGTGGATTTTTAGATTTTCACCAAGGACACAGACCAATATAGATAATACCACAATCACAGCCCCCTAACAAGATTCACCAAGGTATTTACCATTTTTGCTCAAACCAGTATATTTTCAATGTATAAATATGAAACAAAGTTCAATGCAAGATGTATAAGTAATTGGTTTCAATTAACCTAATTCTCATGCAATTTCTACAACAATCAAAGTTATCCTCCACCGATAGCCTAAAACAAATATCTCTATACAAAAGATAAATCTCCAAACAATAGATATAATTTCATAATATTAATATAGGAGTGATAATATAGATTCAACTCCACTCTCACCATCAACTAATATATCCATATTATCATTTCAAAAGCTCAACATCTTTTTCTTTTTTCCTTTTTTCCCCTTCTTCTTTAGTTCAAAACCAATGATTTCCAAGATTTCCAATAAAACATCTATTCCTTTCAAAAATACATTTAGAGAAGAGTTTTTTTTATTATTTTTTTATTATATCAATATAACCATCTCCACAACATTTCTTATAAACTCATTTGAAAACCCCTCTTTTTATACTCCCAAAACCAATCCAAATCAAACCCACAGCTCCCAAATCACCACTCTTTCAAGGAACACATAACAAGGCTAAAAATTATAAAAGAGGTTAAAGAAATCCCTACCTCAATGTAGACCGCCTGAACTCTTTCCGCGCGCCCCCCTTTTCGGGGAAGGCGCAAATTGGGTTCTAGCTACTACAGTTCGGACTCTTGTCACGATTTTGAATCTAATCTCACAAAGTGCAATGTAAGACTGATAAATCACTAAAAAGTTCAAATCCGACAAATCGTTTTGGAAAATCAATTTTAATCAAAAAGCATCAATCATGGACTGCTTTGCCAGATTTCAGAGTTGCCACCTAAATATTTTGTTTTTGAAAAATTTAGGAAACCCTGACTCGTGCCAAAGGCTACGTGTCCATCATCACCAAAGTTGCCTTGGCTCGGGAACTTGGGTACGAGAAGGGAAGGTCCTGAAATGAGCACCCCCGCTCGCCCGATCAAAGAATTGGTCTTTACTAACTCATGATATGTTGTTTTGAAAACACATGTGTTCTTATTCCAGTTATTTAGCTAGCTTACTACATGATGTGCGCAGCATACAAATATAGACTAAATCACTCAATTTGGAACAACTTAACTCATTTTTATTTTTCGAAAATGGTTTGAAAGTGCTACTCGCAAGTAGACTAAAGCGCGGATTTTCCACCCTCAAGTGGGCTTGAAAACATGATGATTTTTCCACTCCACAAAGTCGGCTTAAAACATACATTTGATGAATTGTCCCAATTCAAGCAATAAAGCCTTCATCCACAAGCATTCATGCAGTTAATCATTTAAGCAAGTAGCCTCATGGCAAGCATACTGTCATGGCAACACTCACACTCATGCAAGCATGCTAAAACGTAAACACTTACAATGTACTCCAAGCCAAAATAGGAAACTAGTTAGAACACAATGCATGCTCCTAACTATACAAAATTCCTAATGCAACACATGCAAAATGCCACTAAATAGGCTCGGTTATCTAATATGGCATATGAATGCAACACTTGATACATGTATTCAAATAGAAATTGAAATACAATGCAATTTGAATGATGCGCCGAGCCCGGTGTATGCAAGACGAATGAATGATGCACGCATGCAAGCATAAGGTATGCTAATCGAAATATGCCCTAAACTAACCATCAAAAGCTGATAAGTAAAAGGGAGAAAGAAGTGGGGGTTAGAAGACATGCACACACACACGCACCCTTATTACAATAATACGCTGTCACGAAGGAGGGTCCGAATAAACAAGCTAAGCTAATCTAAGCTAGGCTACTTATTACAAATCAACTAATTAACTATGCTAAGCTAATTAATTATTACAACACAAGACTTGAAATTAACTAACTCTTCTAAGTTAGCTAAATATTACAAAAAGAATTAATCAACTAAGCACATTAACTAATTAATTACAAAATCAGTAAATTAACTAGCTAAGCAAAGCAGTTAAAATGGCCTTGAGGGGAGGGAGACATGCATGCTTGGTTTGCTTCGCCTGGAAATGCATTGCTTTGCCATGAGTTGCCTCTGTTTGCACTCGCGATGATCTCAGAACATCATACATACTTCCAAGTTGCATCTGCCCTAACACAGGAACATTTTGAACAGTTTCACCTAAAGGTGGTCGGCCGGTCACCTCAACTGGTCGATAGGCTACTTCAACTGGCCGGTCGGCCAGTACAATGGTCGGCAGGCTAGTGCAAGTGGCCGGCCAGCCACTTTTCCTTCCAGAACCCTGCCTTTATTGTAACAGAGAGCAACAGAGCCAAGGCAATGTATTTGGCTAGAAATGTGTGTACTACCACCCTCCTCATCATGTCTCAAGCTCAAAGGAGTGTGGTACTTGGCTCTCAAGTCACCAATCAATCATCTCAATGCATGATGGCCAAAGGACCAAGTTTGTACAAGCTTAGTGAATGCACAAACAACACAAAGAGCCTCCACCTCTATCATGCATGATCAAAAGGGTTGGCGACAAAGAAATGTGACACGTTTCATCACTTTGAGTATGAAACGTCCCACATTTCTTGTGTTTGGATTAACGTCCGATCCAAACACAATGCAATGCAAACAACATGCTTATCTTGCATGTTTTACTTTGTCCATTTCTTGTTTACTCATTTTAACTTACCAATTAGTCCATTAACCGATTAAGTTCAATGTGATTGTCCTCTAATGGGAAAGATGGCCTAAGCCACAAGCACCTTAAGCATGGAAGAAGCCTCATGCTTTTGGTTAGTAGAAACCCTTAAGAGAAGGCTAAAACCATTAGGCATGAGAGCCTCGATTACATGCTCAAGCCAACAAGGGGCTTAAGACCACTTTCAAAGCAAATAAAAGAGTGAAGCATGGAGAAAGATTGCAGAAATTTTAGCACTGAAATGGCATGCAAAAGACTCTAAATCATGCAAGCAATGCATGCAAGGCATGCTAAAGGGCCAAAAGCACCAAAACTAGTGAAGTGCATTACACTAGAAGCATGCAATATCAAGCTCAAATAACCAAACCAGCTATGGATAGACCTAAAGCATGCCAAAACAGTGGCCTAAACATGCTGGCATTGAAGCTCAAAAGACTAGGCAAACATGCACACAAATTGGCTTGCAAGCAAAGCATAAGGTGCAACCCTCAAAAGCACTTAAAGAGTGATAGATGTGAGAGTATGAGAGAGGAATATGCTCTGAAATTACATGCTAAATGATGCCAAAACATGCAAACATTGCAAGCAAAGCATGCTAGAGGCCCTAAAACTCAAAGCTAGTTAAGGCACTTGCACTATAGCTATACAAAGCAAGCCTCAAAAGGCCAAGGCCACTCAAAATAGTCCCAAAGCATGCTAAATTAGAGCCAAAAACATGCTGGAGTGGAGCATACACATACACATGCTAGATTAATAGGCTAAACCATCAAGTACACTAGACTAGTGAGCAAGTTTACACTACAAGTGCAAGATGCAAGCAATGTGTGGCCAAACCAGCCAAAAACAGAGTTTAAACATGTTAAAATATAGCCAAAAACATACTCAAACTAAGCTAAGACAAGTTACAAAAACATGTTACTTTGCAAGGCTAACTAGGCATAGCATGGAGAGACAAGGAGGGGAGGCCACCCCCTCCTATTTGGGACCTCAAAACAAGTTTTCTACCATTGAAATTCCTCTAGAATTCAGTGGTTAAAGGGCCAAAAAAAGGTTGTTTGAAATGCTATAAAAGATGACTCAACACCTAGCAAATAAGCAACAAAGGAGGGTGGACCACCCCTAACTTCAAAGAGGCCACAAACCACCATTTTAAACACTTAAAAATAGAGGTTTTTGTAGTTGACAACTAGGCCAAAATCAGCATGCAAAGGTGGCCAAGATTGTGTAAAAAAATAAGCTTAAAGGAGGGAGATGCTCACCCTTGAAGTACAGCACAAGAACAACCCCAAATTCTGAGCTAAAACCACCTTTTGGAGCTCAAACAAAGTCCCAAGCTACCTCAGCCCAAAGATGATCAACTTTGGTTAAGGAAGTGTATGCAAATATGTAGGGAATTCTCACTTTCAAGCCTAAAACAAGAGGAGAGAGAGAGAGAGAGAGAATTCTAGAGAGATGGGAGAATTTGCTCACAAATCTTCTAGAGAGAGAGGATTTTAGTGTGAGAAGCTCCCAAATTGCCAACCTTGTTCTAACCCCTCCAAAATGAATGATATGGCTCCATATATAGCAAAAATGGAGCTTTGGTTGAAATATCTGAGTTTGGAAATATTTGGAGTAGTGTAGGACAGCTGGAGAAGAAAGATCTACAAATTCTGGGCTTTTTGGAAATAAGTGGCCGGCCAGCTACCTCAATTGGCCGGCCGGCCACCCCAACTGGCCGACAGCAAAAATCTGCTCTGCAGGTCAAACTTCAAATGGGCATATCTCCTTTATATGAACTCCTTTTCAGGTCATTATTGTGTCCAAATTGAAGCCCCGAAAGTAATCTTTTCAATGGTGGCAGCCTCACATCAAAATTCCAACTAGGTTGAGAGATATCCCTCTTGTAGTGAAGACTGCTCAGTTTTGGTCCTCTGAGATTCATGCCTAATTGCTCCTTAGCTAGTTTTCCTCTCTCCTCTCCTCTTTTCTTCAACTCCAAACCCTTAAGCAAGATGCTTTGAATATTTTTGCAAAGAATTCACCTCTCTTTCATTCATTTCCACTTTGTCCTTGCTCGATTTACCGAAAAGCGCGACATTTAACAAAATGCGAGCATCGGAATATTGTAGGAACTTCTTTTCAAAAATATTTTGAAAGAGAGAGTTTCAAGGTCTAAAAAAACCATTCAAAATAGTTTTGGTCTAAAATAGGGTGTAAGGTTGGGATTTGAGTCTCCTCTCATTGCCGAAGAAATCGAACCCTTGCATTGCACAACTTTCACCACCAAGTAAACCATCAGTAGCGCCCAAGTCTTAAGAGCGGTCAAAAATGGGGTGTCTACACTCAAACAAGAAAAAGAGAGGAAAGAAAACCCTAAAATTTATAGAGTTGGATCCTAAACTTTTTCTGATCAAAATGACCATCTCTTCGCTCTCTACCTTTTCTCTCAAAGCACCAAGGTCACGAGATTCAAGGATTTGGGTGTATGGGAAGGTTTATGTGAGATCTCAAACCTACAAAGAGACAACTCGAGCGAAAGAAATACTGCTCGAGCGTCAGACACAAAATACCGCTCAAGCTACCAAACATGGCTGGAGCGAAGAACACCCCACTCTCAGAAGTTCAAACCTGCAACACAAATTCTAGAAGTAATGAAAGACCACTCGAAGGAAGGAATGATCGCTCGAGCGAACTCAACAACAAATAAATAGAAATTTCCTTGGAACACTAACTCTGAACCTGTTCAAAACATGACCAACAACTCCAAACATCCAATCCCAAACAGCAACAAGGCAACAAGGAGTATAAACAATAACAATGAGTACCAAATCCCAGATTAAAAAATATAGAAGGGTCGAGTCTTAACCCAAGCCACTATGTGTTTGAATTTCAAAAATCTGATTGTAGTCTATTTATAGGCATGCCATTGTTACTTGAAAAATCATCAAGCATTAGAGTGTCATTGGTTATCCTTTGTATTGTTGGTGCAATATAAAGGTTGGGTGTTTACCTGTAAACATGGTTGTATTGTACATTCTATCTTACTTGTCTTAAATTTCATATTGTGTGTTAGTGTTGGTTAATTGACTGAGACGAAGTGTGTTGAAACTTAGTGCCATCATAGGCTAAATTTGAGTGTAAAAACTGACCCTATGACAATTGGCATTAGAGCACAATTTGCTGAAAATGGTATCTGGTATTGACATTGTAAAGGAATGAGTGACGCAATTGGAGACTCTAGTGGGTGTAAGATATCCCAGACCGGGTAGAGATCTGATTGCGCCCGATAGTTTAAGCCCTCAATCTAGTTCCATAAGTGTAATGTGAAATAGAATGAGAGTCCAACTCTGGCAAATCTATAGAAAATCCACTTATAACGATTCCAGTTTTGACCTGACTCATTTCTTGCTTTTGAATCCGGAAATCCATGTCATTAACTATTGTTCATTTCATTTTCATCTTGTTGCTAGTTGAATTTGGTTATTTGGGAGTTTGGTTATGTTTTAAACAAGTTGGGAGTTAGTTTTTCAAAAGAGTTGTTGTCCAAATTTTTACCTATTCACTCAAGCAATATTTCTTGCCCTCGAGTGGTCTTTTATAGTTTGTAAAAGTTCTGAAAGTGTGGTATCTGAGCTCGAGTAGTCTTTTGCGAGTCTAAACTTCTTGGAGGGGGTCATTGTGCTCTTGAGCAGTGTTTTTGGTCGCTCGAGCAGTGTTTTAGTCATTCGAGCAGTCTGCACGTATATCAGTCTGAGAAAAGGGTTTTCTTAGTCACTTTTTCATTCCTCTTTCTCTCTAAATATTTCAAAACCCTAGATCTTCACACACTCTCTCTCTAGTTCTTACATTCAAGGCCCAAATACTTTCAATCTATTGATTTCGTGACCCTAGCCCTTTGAAGAAAAAGGTAGAGCACGTCGAGAGCTTTATTTTAATTGGAGCAGTTATCATTTTCGGCTCCGCCAAACTTCAACCCTTGCTCTCTCTTGTCTTCCATTCTTGAGGTAGGGATTTCTTCAACCTTTGGTATTATTTTTACCTTAGTTATATGTCTATTGGAAGAATCTAGTGATTTGGAGATTTTGGGCTAAACCTAGGGTTTGGTTTTAAAATGTAAAAAAGGGTTTTCAAATGGGTTCTTGGAAAAGGTTGTGGAGATGTGCTAATGGTTGAAATATGTTGAAATGGTGGATTTCTTTACTTAAAATTGATTTTGTAAGTAAAGGGGATTTTGTTCTAAAATTATGGACATTGGTTTGTGAAAGAAAATGGAAAAATGTATATGTTGATGATGATGGTTGAGTTGGACATGTAATATCACTCCCATTTAAAAATGATGAGATTACATCTTTTGTTGGAAATTATTTGTTGTATAGAAATATCTGTTTTGGGCTATCGGTGGAGGATAGCTTTGATTGTTGCAGAAATTTCATAAGGAGTAGGTGAATTGAAACTAATTACTCATACATCTTGCATTAAGCATCATTTCATACTTAAGCATTGAAAATGTATTGTTTTAAGAAAAATAGGTGAATGCCTTGGTGAATCTGGTTAGGGGGTGTGGTTGTGGTTATTATGTTGGCCTGTGTGTCCTTGATAAAAGTCCAGAAACCTGCACGGTTAGATGCCGATCCTTCCGGTTAGTACTGGTAAAATGGCTTTGATAGTGCTTGTATAGCCTATTAGTAGATGCGTATCTAGAGATTCCCAATATTTTGTATCCACTACCCTGTTTTCTATTGTAAAAATGTTATTTTTCATGAATTGATATATAATCTGGCAGTGCATTGTTTTGAGATGGAAATGTGAAACGTTTGACAAATGGCATGCATATGCATTCACCTTATGACTTCGTTAAGATTCATATATTGTGTTAAAGTATCTCTATTGGGCTTTGGCTCACCCTATGTAGAAAACAACTATCAGGTGCTGATGGTATGCCTCTACCAAGGACATAGCTTGAGAGGACTTGAAGCCAAGGGCTTCATTTTGTTATTTGATGTAGTTATTTTTGTACAAGCCTTGGGCTTTAATTGTATTGAGTTGAACTCATTTTGATGTACCCTGCATCGACTTGGAAAGATGTAGCCATTAGGGCATATAATTACTTGGTTTTTCTTGTGTTTTAATTCATACATCCATGCCATATGCTATAGATTCAGAATCTAGGATTTATAAATATATATACGCATATGTCATCTTTTGTATGAATCAAGATTATAAATAGAGTATAAAATATGAGGTTAATGATCATTGGTAAGGCGGTGTATTATAAGATGGGTCATTGTTATTATTTCGGGGCGTTACAACTCGGTAACAAAGCAACCAGGTTTGAATACTTGGCATCGTGGGATGTGGTTTTTACCATAATGGGTTATCTCGCTAGATGATATTAGAAGTAGACCTGGTATGCTATGTGATAACATGCTTATGTGACCATATGAGTATGTGATTTAATTTCTCAGATATTGATTGGGCCTACAAGTTTCAAAAAGTCCAATTAGAAAAGCACTTGATCACTACTATTTCTAATTGGAACTTTGGCAATGTCGCGGGACAGTCACTATCTAGAAAGGAAGTTCGTTTATGTTTTTGTGATTAGGTGCATATGTGTAGTGAATTAATTGTTGTCCACTGTACTAGGACTCGAGTGAATTAGCTTCGGCATATTTGTAAATGTGCTAATCTATTGTGTTACCTTTATTAGGATGTCAAGATAAGGACGTGGTGGTGGTAGACATGGTAGGCCTAGGCGGTAGGAAGTGTTGTTACCAGATGATATTCTGACGCAAAAGAAGGGAGTTGGTTCAGCCAACGGCCGAACCAGCAGGTCAACAAGCCAGTGGCACTTTGGTCTGTGAAATGGCTAAAGCTTTGTGGGAATCTATGGACATTCTTAGAGCTGAAAGTCAAGTCTAGGCCCATGTTGCTGATATAGGGCTGTCTTTTCTAAAAATGGAGTTCTTCCAGTCGAATCTAAATGAATTTTTGAAAAATCCAAAAGTGCCACTAAAGGCGGATGAGTGGCTTAAGCAAATGTTGAAGACGTTCAAGATTCTTGGCATCGAGGACGATAGTTTCAGGGTAACTATGGCATCCTTCCAGCTAGAGGGAGATGCAGGTCAATGGTGAAAGTATGCGTGAGGGCACATTGGAGTGATTTGGGAGGCCTTTATTAATGCCTTCGAACATAAGTTTTTGTCTCCCATTGCTAAAGAGAAGTTGAGAGATCAATTCTTGAAGCTCAAGCAGGTGAATACACCTGTAGCGTAGTTTGTGGCTGCTTTTACTAGCCTGTCTAGATTTGCATCGGAACTTGTGGTGACGGAGGGTGTAGACCCAACTTTCTTCGCCCGCCCCCCTTTCGGAGAGGGTGCGAATTTGGTCTTATTACAGTTCAGACTCCTGTTACGGTTCTGAATCTAATCTTACAAAATGCAATGTAAGACTGATAAACACCAAAGGGTCCAAATCTGGCAATTGGTTTTGGAAAATCAATTTTGAATGAAAAAGCACCAAACATGGACTGCTTTACCAGATTATAGAGTCGCCACCTAAATATTTTATTTTGGGAAATTTAGAAAATCCTGACTCGTGCCAAAGGCCACGTGTCCGTCATCACCCAAGTTGCCTCGGCTCGGAAACTTGGATATGAGAGGGGAAGGTCATGAAATGAGCACCCCCGCTCGCCCAATCAATGGATCGGCCTCTACTAAGCACGATATGTTGTTTTAAAAACATATGCGTTCTTATTCCGGTTATTAATCTAGCTTTACTATGTGATGCGCACAGCATACAAGTATAGACTCAATCACGAGAATCGGAACAAAACAACTCATGTTTATTTTTCAAAAATGGTTTAAAAGTGCTACTCATAAGTAGGCTAAAGCGCGGATTTGCCACTCTCTAGTGGGCTTGAAAACATAATTTTGCCACTTCGCAAAGTGGGCTTAAAACTCGCATTTGATGAATTGTCCCAATTCAGGTAATCAAGCCTTCACCCATAGGCATTCAAGCAGTTTAGCATATAAGCAAATAGCCTCATGGCAAGCATGATATCATGGCAACATTCGGATTCATGCAAGAATGCTAAAGCGTAAACACTTACAGTGTACTCCGAGCCAAAACAAAAAACTAGTTAGAAATCATGCATGATCCTAACTATGTTAAAATGCCTAATGCAACACATGCAAAATGCAACTGAATAGGCTCAGCTATCTAAGATGGCATATGAAATGCAACAATTTGATAACATGTTTTGAAACACGTATTTAAATATGTATTGAAATACAATGCAATTTGTATGATGTGCCGAGCCCGGTGCATGCAAGACAAATGAATGATGCACACATGCAAGCATAAGGTATGCTAATCGAAATATGCCCTACAACTAACCAACAAAAGTTGATAAGTAAAAGGGAGAAAGACGCGGGATTGGAAGACATGCACACACACACGTACCCTTTTTTCAACATTGCGTCCTCTCGAAGGAGGGTCCGAATAAATAAGTTAAGCTAATCTAAGCAAAGCTAAGCTACTTACTACAAATCACTAATTAACTATTCTAGCTAATTAATTATTACAAAACCGAATTAAATAACTAGCTACACTAAGCTAATTAATTACAAACCGAATTAATTAATTACACACTTAACTAATTAATTACGAAACAATAAAGCTACTAAACTAAGTAGCTAAACAACTCAGATGAATGCCCTCAGGAAGCGAGAGGGATATGCATGCTCGGTTGGCTTCGCCCCGAAGATCCACTACTTTGCCTCTAAATGCCTCTGTTTGCACATCTTTAAACCTCTGAAAATTGTGCCAACCTCCAGATTGCTTCTGTTTGACCTCAAGAACACACTAATGGCCGATCAGCCATGGTTGGTGATCATCGGCCAAAAATGGTGGCCGGTCAGCTATCACTTGTGGCCGGTCGGCCACTGACTCCCTGCATTTCCTCTTTCTGCTGTAACAGAGAGCAAACAGAGGCATGACAATGTATTTGCAAGGAAATGTGTGTATTGCCACCTCCTTATCATGTCTCAAGCTCATAGGAGTGTGGCACTTGGCTTTCAAGCTACCAACCAAGCATTTTCGATGCAGGGTAGCCAAAGGACCAAGCTTGTACAAGCTTAGTGAATGCGCATATAAGACTTGAAAGGCCTCCACCCTATCATGCACAATCAATGGGGATGGCGACTAAGAAATATGACACATTTCATCACTGCAAGTATGAAACGTCTCACATTTATTGTGTTTGGATTAACGTCCGATCCCAACACAAGCAAAGCAAGCAACATGTAAACACTTCATGTATAACATGCTAAGAGCCAAATACAATGAAACTAGTGAAGGACACAATACTAGAGACATGCAATACAATGCTCAAATGATCAAACCAGCTCCAAACAGAGCTACATCATGCCAAAATATTGGCCTAATCATGTTGAAACTTAGGCATAGAAAGCAAGAGAAACAAGCTCACACGTTGACTCACAAATAAGACATAAGGCACAACTCACAAAAGCTATGAAAGAGTAGAATATGTGAGAATATGACCATGCGATATACACTGAAATCATGTGAGAAATGAGGCTAAGGCATGCAAACAACTCAAGTAAAGCACGCTAGGGACTCTGAAACTCATAACTAGTGAAGCTACCTTCACTATGGCAATACAAAACAAGGCTCAAGAGACCAAGACCACTCAAAATAGTCCTCAAGCATGCTAAATCAAAGCCAAAAGCATGCTGAAATCAAGCTAACTCATGGTATAATAATAGGCTAAATCATCACACATGCTAGGCTAGTAAGCCAGGTTACACTACAAGTGCAAGAAGCATGCGAGAGGTGACCAAACCAGCCAAAAATAGAGTTATAACATGGAAAATCAGTGGCAAACACATGCCTAAACCAAGCTTCAAAAGGGTAGAAAAGCATGCTCACTTTGTAGGCCATCAACACATGTAAGCAAGAGATGAAGAGGGGGAAACACCCCCTCTTATTTTGGACCTCAAAACCACCTTTCCACCACTGAAATTCCTTTGGAATTCAGTGATTTTAAGGCCAAGAAAAGATTGTATTAAAGGCTTTAAAAGATGGCAAAGAACTTAGCAAATAAGCAATGAAAGAGGGTGGACCACCCCTAACTCCAACAAGAACTCAAACCAACAGTTTTAACACTTAAAAATAGAGGGTTTTGTAGTTGACAACTAGGCCAAAACAGCATGCAAAGGTGGCCTAAACTAGTATACAAAAACAAGCTTAAAAGGGAAAGAAGCTTACCCTTGAAGAATAGCAACAAGACATCAACTTCTGAGCCAAAAACCAAGCTTCAATAGCCCAAATAAGACCCTCGAGCACCTCAGCAACAAGGTAATGGTGTTTGACTAGGTGTTCTAGTGCAAATATGTGAAGAAAATACACTTTCAAGCACAATATATATATATATAGAGAGAGAGAAAAAGATTTTGCTCTTTCAAAATTCTGAACCCCTCTAAAGGGGGAGGGACCTCCCCTTATATAGAAAATGCAAGCCAAAGCTTCCTTGACAAGCTAAAAGCTTGTTTCCATCCCTTCATACACATGTAGGGAGGATGGCTTCAGTGTTCAATAGCTGGCACATAAAATATCTAAAAAAGCAGAAAAATGGCTGCCGACCACCATTAGTGGCCGACCGGCCATTAGTGTAGCTGACCGGCCACCACTAATGGCCAATGGACACAATTCATGGCTAATGGGTTCTAGGGCTGGCCGAGAGGCCACCTTCTTCCTCAGAAGCAAAGCTACAAGCCCTTGGTCCACAACCAAGCACAAAACAGACAAGTTGAGAGGCTCCAAGGCAAGGCGCACAGCCGAGACCTTCAGGAACTCAAAACGAACATGAACATGGATGATCATCGAGTGTTCAAACGATGACGTCCAAGTCTTGAGAGCGGTCAAAAATGGGGTGTCTACAGTTGCCTCTCTTTGACAAAACTCGAAAGTCATGAAATGATGGGACTGAATGTCAAAGCCCAGAGACAACCCATTTTTGACAAGGCCGAAGACTTAGACAAACAGACAAGATAACAAAATAGATGCGCCGGCAGGTAGGGGCACAATGCAAGTGACATGTACAATGCAAAACATAACTTATGATTATGCAAAGGGGGCTGTAATGAAACATCTAGATGCAAATGTTATGCAAAGAAATGCTACAGCAAACTCGTAAGCAAACACGCTATGCGTGGGAACTACAAACCGAACTACAGTTCATGCCAAAAGGATGTAAGAAAAATATGCAAGCTTAACTATGCCTCATGCAGGAAAGGCTAAAAGTGACTATCGGGAATACCCGAAGTCTCAGACGAGATTCCGACGCGTTGCACGCGAAAGGAAAATGAGTGGTATAAGTGTTGGAACATATGCCAAATGCTCTTAACCAAATAAGGTCTAACCCGTCACGTGCGCGAGGAGAAAGAACAGCAACGCCCAAGGAATATGAGGTTAAATACGATAGATACACAGAGTGAAGACGTGCAATGGATGCACAAAGTGAACATGTGCGATAGATACACAAAGATGAACATGTGTGATAGATACACAAAGTGAACATGTGCAATAGATACACAAAGATGAACATGTGTGATAGATACACAAAGTGAACATGTGCGATAGATACACAAAGTTGAACATGTGCGATAGACACACAAAGATGAACATGTGGGATAGATACACAAAGATGAGCATGTGCGATAGATACACAAAGATGAGCATGTGTGATAGATACACAAAGATGAACATGTACGATAGATACACAAAGATGAGCATGTGCGATAGATACACAAAGATGAACATGTGCGATAGATACACAAAGATGAACAATCTTAAACGAAACTTCTCTGAATGAATCGCATATCCAATATCGCCTGGTTGCGCCAACTTCAAATGAACCGTACATAAAATATCATGCTTGCATAAGAAAGAAACTTTACAGGTACAATGCATGTTTGATGCATGATACCAAATGCATGTTCCACGTGGATGCGAGAAGTGCATATTCTACGCAAACATGGTGAATGCATGCTCCATGCAACATTGAGATGCATATTCTATGCAAGGTGAGAAATGCAACCGGTATCGACAACTTCTATGCGAGTTGAAAGAGCCCGTACGATGTGACACAATGCTTTATGTGTATTCTATGCAAACAAGAAGTGAACATTCAATGCAAGAGTGAAAAGGTGCATAACAACGCAAGTCTCGCATACATGACAAAATGCACTGACACAACATATTCCAAGGCGATTAATCGCTCTCGCGGTATACCAAAGGATACGAAAAAGGATACACTTTGTTCTTATTGAGTGCCACGCACTGGAAACACAGTTCGGAGCTTCTATAAAGACCGCTTAAGCTCAAAGGTGTATTTTCTTGAACTTTCTTGGGAGATGAGGACACAAGTCATCCAAACAATCCCAAAGAAGAGCATTGGAGATCCATCGGCCACCAGAGGGTGCCATCGCCCACCAATCAGCGACAAAACAAGTCCATCGGCCAACAACTTGGCCTGTCGGCCAACAATTTGGCCGGTTGGCCATGAATGGCAGATTCGGGGCAATTTTGCCATTTTGCCACGGGCCTTTAAGTATAGGGTGCTAAACCCTATTTTTTCACTTTCTCAAGGCCGAAAAACACTTTCCCTCTCATTCTAGACCATTTCCCCCTTCCAACCCGCATTTTCTACGCATTTTCAAGCATTCCATAAACGTCTGAATCGCAAAACCCTCTGAGTTTTGAACATTTTGAATCGATCAAAAAGTGTTTTCAGTGTCTCTTTCTTGATTTCCACCATTTGGGGTTTGTTTCCCCCGAGTCACCCTCGATTTTTGTGCCCCTTTTTCGAGCCTTGACATTTTCTTCCATTTTTCACCCCTCGAAGTTGACTTTTTGTTGACTTTTGGCCTTCCTACCCATTTTTCTCATTTTCGACCATTTTCTCATCCTTCTTCGAGATGGCGGACAACATTTCACATGGCAGAGTTCCCCCGGGGATAGAGATGGACCCCAAGTTTGAGCCATTACCGCTCAGCATTCAACTGTTCGACCCTGGGACGTACCATCCGGAGGTACACGTGCTGCCTCCTAATGGCATCCGCCAGTTCAGGGGGTTTGTGCAAGGTGCACTGGAGGACCTCTTGCTACGCGAGCCAAAGTCACACTTATCCCACGGCGCCTCTGAGATATACACTTCCTCTCTACTTTCCGCAATGTAGATCGTATTCATACTGCTCTTTAGCTATTCAAACCCAAACACACTTGTGCACTATATTCTCTTATACCGCCTTGCATCTGTTTATCTTGAACATACCCTTGCACTGTATTTCTTACACTGCCTTGCATCAGTTTACCTTACTCACAGGGAGATTCACATGCCTTCCAAGGCTACGAGACTATTGCTGTACGGGGCTGGGACATGGAGCTGCCCGATGCCGTCCATCATATTGTCGACGAGGCTGGTTTCGGCGCATTCTGCATGGGACTATCATGTCTCACTGCCAGCAGGCCTCTTCTAGGCGCTTTGGTAGAGAGGTGGTGGGATACCACTGATTCCTTCCATTTCTCTACAGCAAGGGAGATGACGATGACTCCCTTTGACTTCTCTATGCTCCCCAACATAGGGATTGGGGGTCATCCGATTTCTTACGACACCGACATGGGCGAGTGAGATGCTGTTCAGATCTACTTACTGGAGACTCACCCACCCCTCTCCCGACCAAGGATGGTGCGATTTTCATGGTTCGCGGACTACTTTAGAGAGGAGATACCGACAACCCTCGAGGAGACCGAGCACTACGCCCGGGGATTCCTCATGTTCTTGTTTGGCACTACTCTCTTCGCCGACCGGGCGAACACCGTCAGGCTCTACCTTCTGAGCGCCATGGTGGACCTGTCCCAGGTTCGTTACTATGACTGGGGCAGCGCCGGCCTCACCACATTATATGGATACATGAGCTCCTCTTCCCGCTGGAGCGGGCACCTATTGGGAGGATACTGGAGGGCTTGGGAGGTATATCCTTCCCTTCTACTTTACATTTCCTCTTTACATTACACTCAGACCAGTATCGCACATTGCACACATCGCCTCTTGTTTACATCATTTGTACATCGCTCACCTTTGCATAATGCCTCGCATATCATTTGATTCCTGCTTTATCTGCATTTGTTCGACATACACTCACTGTTGCCTTGTTACATTCCACAGCTATAGGTATATGCTTACTTCCTGAGGCTTGCCCCAGAACCGGAGGTGAAGACACCTCGCATGGTCCCGTATTCACACAGATATGACGTGAGATGCCAGTGGAGGCCCCGAGAGTCTTTCTCATTCTTCCGCCGATATTTTGATACTGTAGCCACGGCAAAGGTAGTTCAAACCTTTCAGTCATTTCAATTCTTCTTCAGATTAACATTGCATCTCTAATGGCAGCTAATAACCTATACATTCGTTATTTGCAAATCACCTGGCAGCCGTGGGCAGTGATGCCTACCGGAGTCAGAGATCAGTTTGCCGGTGCTTGGGAGACATCCCGATTATGGGTTTTGCTTGAGGGCCCGATCTGTCGAGTGTGGTTCTTGGGGGAGCGCTTCTTGCGATAGAGCCTTGGTTTACCCGAGCCAGTGGTTCCGATGCCGCCTCCCACGTACATGAGGATTACAGAGAGGTACACCCCGCAGAAGATGACCGATTTCACGATAGGTTGGGACGTCGACCTCTTTAGGCTTGATGGCGACTACACTATCTTCATCTAGACATACCTCATGCCGCCTCTGACCGACACTCGCAGGGGTGGGAGGGACAGAGCTCTAGCCGCAGCAGAGTGAACGGAAGGATCCAGGGTGACTCAGGCCCATGACAGGAGAGGCTCCAGGACAAGGCGAGGAGCAGGATGGCTGGAGCTGCCCACTACTGTGACCTACAGGGGATGCGGTGGAGAGACTTATCAGATTCCCATCGCTCCTGCCCCAGCTGGCCACGAGCTTGTCGGAGTACGAGGCCCGACCCCGGTATGTACCATACATTACATTTCGTATATTCAATTCATTTTAATTTATGCATTGCGAATTACTAATCATCTCAACACATTTACAGGCATCCATAGAGTACACCGAGCAAGCTCTCGAGCTGTCAGCTTCTCTGATGGGGATGGTGCAAATCAGCCTGGCTCTGCTCAGCATTTATGAGATCCCAGTAAGTTCTTTCAACCTCCGTTCCAAAATCCTTTATAATCTACTCTATACTGATCTAATGCATTACATTATCAATACTACATTTGATACACCGCACTCATATACCACTCACGGCACCGATACACTGTATCCCATATACTATTCATGGCCTTCATATACTACAATCATTTAGTACTCATGGCATTCATATACTGCAATCATTTACTGCTCACAACATTCATATACTGCAATCATTTACTGCTCACAGCATTCATACACTGCAATCATATACAATATCTGATACACTATCCTTTTTGGATTCCTTTCCAGATGCCAACCCCATCGGGTGCCCCAGTAGGAGTTGCAGTAGGACCTTCAGCGCCTTCTCTAGCAGCAGGGAGAGAGGGATGAAGGACGTCGGTAAGCAGCCGAGGTAGGGATAGGCGCACTCATACCGAGAGCAGTTCACGGGGGCCTGCCCCAGATAATGATAAGTCCGATGAGGACGAGGAGCCGGTGAGCCCAGAGTCGGTATCGTCTCAGGGAGGTGACGATGCTAGGGATGACTCGGCAGAGAGGAGTGGAGATGGTTCTAGATTCAACCTTGGCTCAGGTGCAGACGGCAGCACTGATGGTGACAACTCCGAGGCCATGCCCCGAAAGAGGGTGAGGACGGCCTCTCGATCTTGAGGCGGCCGAGATTGATTTAGATGTTTCTTTTCAGTTCCTTTTCTTTTTTGCTTAGCTTTCTTTTTGTTAGTAGTATTAACTCATTGTACAGCCTTAGGCAGTTTTGTTTTTCTTTAAAAAAACTTGTACTCTTTTGCCAAATAAACCATGATTGGAAATGAAAACAGACTTTTTGTTCAAAAAGTGTTGCATTGTATATCCTGAGCATCGCATAACATTGCACAACACTGTTTTACACAAAAATGGGATTTTGATGAAAATTGAATGTTGCATTGGCAATTGCTTAATTAGGTAGTAAACCGACTGACACACAACGAAAAGAGTAAGAAAACTCAATGAACAAAACAACAATGAACAAAATAACAATTGAACGACCAAAACAAAAATGACTCGATAAGCAAAACAAAAACTCAATAAGTAGAACAACAACTCGATAAGCAATACAACAACTCGATAAACAAACACAACTGTTAAACAGAGCAACAGGACGCATCCGAAGTAGAATCAAACTTAGGTTTTCAGCATCCTCAGCACACAGGAAGGCTAAAAACTCTCTGCTGGAGACAAGAGGTGGTTGCCGCCCACCAGAAAAAGCTATCGGCCACTAGCCCTAGTCGGTCGGCTAAAAAGTTGGCCGGTCGGCCACCAACACTGGCCGGTTGGCCACTAGTGTCAGGAACCTCCAGGATGCTACCACCTGTCTTCCATTCACTGCCTCATCTTCTACAAAAACTCCAGCTTCGGGGTTTTCTTCATTTCAACTCCATTTTTGCCCTAAATGGAACCATTCTTTGCTGAAAAACTCTCCAATTGGATTGCGACTTTAGATGGTTCGAAAAAGTTAAATTTTTGAGGTTTTGGGCTAAGTGCACTATTCACGCTGAGTCGCAGCCCACTGCGTTTTCCGTTCCTCCATGCCGCGGCTAGGTGTTGGAACCCGGTAACTCATGTTTTTAGCTTTGGGGGTCAAGAGATGTGCCCCACTTTTGAAGAATTCCAAGCTTTAATGGAATTGCGACGTGACGAGAAATCTTGCCTCAATTCTGTTTTGGCCACATCCAAGCTTTAGGACGGACATGTGGACTTACTTTGCATGATGCTCGGTCTTTGATTCGCGACAGAGAACTAGATATTCCGAGCTTGATTCATCGGTTTTCTGATGCCGATGACCGCGATAACTACCTTTGGCAAAGTTTTCGGCGACACGCCCTCTGCTTGTGCCTGTTATCTCATTTTCTACTTGCCCTTGGCTTTGGAGGGTCTAGCATTCGCTTGATTGAGGTCGCCCAAGGCTTGAAAGAGGGTAAAAGCTGCATCGGCATGACACTAGTCGAAACCTTGATGGGCTTGGATACCTTCCATCGCTGGGAGACAACCAGGTTCATAGGAAGTCCACTACTCTTACAGGTAATGTTTCCCACCCCTCTCACATGTGTTGCTTACATCACTCGACCCTCAGGCTCCATTTTTCTCTCAAAACCCCTTTCTTACTTTTTATCTCCACGTACACCTCTCTATTCTTTAATCTCTCTTATTTTTCATCCCTCCCCAGATATGGCTCATAGATAAGTTGAAAGTAATGGACTCTTGCCCAGCATATTTGGCACGCGGCTATTTCTTCTGACAACGGCTAGTTGATGCCCCAGATGAGGGATGGTGGTGCGAATGGATGTGCACTCGATCTGCTGTTGACATCGCATGGCGTTGTCCTTGGCTTGATTTGCTGAAGATGGGCTATAGAATGTCTTGACAGTGTAGACACCCCATTTTTGACCGTCCTCAAGACTTGGACATCACCGTTTGAACACCCGATGATCATCCATGTCTGTGTTCGTTTGGAGTTCCCGGAGGTCTCGGCTATGCGCCTTGCCTCAGGATCTCCAAACTTGACTGTTTAGTGTCTGGTTTTGCACCAAACACTTGTGTTTTGCCTTGGAGGGGCAGGGAATGCCTTGTGAGGCATCCCCACACATCACTGGCCATGGCCAGAGGCCACCGGCTGGTGTTTTGTTGCCATCGGCAATATATATTGCCGGTCGGCATTCTTTGTTGTCGGTCAGCAGTCCATTTTGTCAAAATGGCAATTTTGAGCAGCCGACTACTGTTCATCTGCTTTTGTAGATATTTTAATACAGTTGTATTGCATTTTGTTCCCCTCCATACACATGTATAGAGGGATGGCCTTCCTGTTAGTTTCCTTGGTAAGCTTTACAAGATTGGTTTGCCTATAAGAAGAGGGCTCCTCTCTTGGCATGAAGGTTAGAGAAAAAAGATTAGAAACATTGTGACAGAAGCTTTGGATTAGGGTTAGGGTTATACATATTTCCTATCTCTATATCTACCTCTTGTGTGTGTTTAGGCTTACTATTGCACACAAACACATAGTGTTACACCTTCCCTTGGCTACTGAGATTCTAAGAGGTTGTTCTCGAGGTTCTTGGGTGGTTTTGAGCTTGGAGGAGCAGCTGGTCCACCATTGTTGAAGAGGTTCTTCAAGGGTAACAATCTTACCCCTTTTTACCTCATTCTTGCATAGTATTTTTGCCTATCTTAGAACTGTTTTTGTTCTTAGTGTATAACATAAAAAAGTTCTGTTTTTGGGCCCTCTAAATAGTTTGTTTAGAGTGTTTTGTGGTTTGGAGGTGTTTGACCCCTCCTAAGCCTTGAGAGGCTCCATTTTGTGCTATTTTGAGTGAGCTCCGGGACTTTGGTGTTTGGGCCTCCTCACCACTGAAATCTTGAGGGATTTCAGTGGTAAGGATGGTGCCTTGAAGTCCCAAGAAGGAGAGGGCCACCCCCTCTCCTTATTGTCCTTGAAAAGGGCCATTTTTGCCTCTTTAATGAGCACCTAGCTAAGCCTCATGTTTACCATGCCTTGGCTGTTATTTATGCTTATTTTGCCACGAAATAGCATTGTTGTATGTTGGTTTTGGTACACCATGCTTGCTTAGCATACATGCCTTGTAATGCCATTTTGTTGCCTTAACATGCCATAGGTTGTAAGCCCTTGTTTTAGCATGTTTTAGGCTTAGCTTTGTGAAGCTTTAATGCATGTTTTTGTATGCTTTAGCTCTATTTTAAGTTGCTTTAGTCATACTTTCCATGTATTGCATAGCCCCTTTGCATTGTTAGCTTGTAGGCTTTGAAAATGAGAAGTGTTGAGCATGCGTTGCTTGAGTTATCTTAGTAGCTTGGCATCATTTATAGCATAATCTCAGTCCCTAAGACATGCTTGTATGCTTGCCATAGATGTCTCTTTGTTTCTTTGAAAGGTTGTGCCTTATGCTCCATGTTTGGTCATTGTGCATGCTTTTGAATTCAAGTCATTTAGATGCCATCTAAGTGGTCTTTTGGGCTTTGTTTTATGTGCTAAAACTTTGTCTTGGTCATTAAATTCATGCCATGTTTGGTCTTGATAAGTGTAGTCCAATGCCTCTTTGGTGAGCCTTAGGTTTTGGACCTTAATTGCATGATATGCTTGCTTTGTTTAATTGGTTTGGCACCATTTTGGCATGATTTTCAGAGCCTAGTATGCATGCCATAAGTCCATGTTTCCCCCTTTTGAGTGTGCTTGAAAGTTGCTTCATTATGCTTAAGTCTTGAACCATGTATCCATGCATGCTTGTATGTACATTTGCCTTCATGAACTTAGCATTATGGCCACTGTTTTGGGCCTAATTAGAGCTGCCCAAATCATGTTTAAGTCCATCCTTTGCTTGCTTGCATGCTTACCTTGCATGTTCGTTTGCATGCTTGCATGTACATCTTGCATTCCCATGTTGCATGCTAGTTCATATGCTTAGGTTGCATTACATCTAGCATGCATGTCTTGTTCCTTGATCTAGTGATAGAAATTGGGCCCTTTTGGTTTGTTGGTTTGCATTGCATTTGACATCAAAATGTGCACACTTGGTCCCTTGGGTCATCACGCATGGAAATGCGCGATTGATGGTCCGAGAACCAAGGAGCATGTCCCTTTGAGTCACTAACATGATAAGGGACATGATTGGTGCATATATGGCCTGAATTGCATTGCCATGCAAAGCTCTATCCTCTGCTGCTGTCAAACAGGTTCTGCAGGAACTTTTTGCTGATCGACTGCACAGAGTGCCGACCGGCAATAAATTGGTGGCCGACGGATTCATTGTGTGCCGATGGACACCAAATCACAGCCGGTGATGATTCCCTCCAGCCAGTGGCACTCCTCAGCATCTAGTAGGAAACCCTGAGATTTTGGCAGTCTTCAGAGGAGTATAGCAAGGAAAACAGAGGCAGCTTGCGCATGGCAGTGTACTTCCAAGCGAGACCGAGCATGCATTGCATCAGGCTCTCCTCCCGAGGTGGTTTACTATTTTCCCTAGATTAGTTAATTTGCTTAACTAATTAGATGGACTGTAATATTTAATTAGCTTGTAGGTTAATTATCTGTAATATTTATTTGGTCCCTCCGAGCGAGGGCGAATCTGTAATAAGTGTGGGTGTGTGTGTGTGTGTGTCTTCCAATCCCCACTTCTTTCTTCCCTTTTATTTACCCGCTTATGATGGTAGATTAGGGCATGTTTAAATTAGCATACCTTATGCTATGCATGCGTGTATCCATACATTTGTCTTGCATACGCCGGGCTCGACACATCATGCTAACTACATTTGTACTTCAATTCCAAATTGAATACGTGCATCAATTGATTGCATTTCACATGTCATGTTTAGGTTAGCCGAGCCTACCCTAATTGCATCCTGTATGTGTTGCATTAGTCAATTTGACATGAACTAGGACCATGCATGTTTTGCTAACTAGTTTATTGTTTTGGCACGGAGTACGATGTAAGTATTTTCATGCTTTAGCACATCGCATGTGTGTGAATGCTACCATGACAACATGTTTACCATGTGGCTAGATGCTTATGTGATAAACTGTTTGAATGCCTGTGGGTGAAGGTTGGATTGTCTGAGTTGGAAAAACTCGTTAAAATCCGTATTTTAGCCTACTTGCGAGTAGCAAATTCCAAAGTGTTTTTCAAGACAAATGGATATGCAATGCTTATTTCCAAATTAGGCAATCTAGTCTATACTTGTTTGCTGTGCGCATAACATATTAATTCTAGGCTAATGACCGGAATAAGAACACATAACGTTTTCAAAATCGGATATCACGGTTAGTAGAGGCCGGTCTTCGGACCGGGCGAGAGGGGGTGCTCATAGCTAACCTTCCCCAATTGTACCCAAGCTCCCGAGCCGAGGCAACTTTGGTGATGACGGACACGTGGCCTTTGGCACCGAGTCAGGGTTTCCTAAATTTCCCTATTAAAAAAAAAATATTTAGGTGGCGACTCTGTATCTGGCAAAGTAGTCCATGTTTGGCACTTCTTTTCAAAAATCTGTTTTCTTAAAACGATTTGCCGGATTTGGACTCTTTGGTTCAGATTTAGAACCGCAAACAAAAGGGAGTCCGAACTGTAGAGTGATGCCCAAGGGCGCGTCTACAGACAGCCCAGGATTCAGTTGATTGGCTTGACACACTGTATCTTCTACTTTCCATTTCGATTCCAACATCAGTTCGGCCACAACTAGACTTGCCCAAAAGAGGGGATAGAATACCCTACTGCATTTCCGATCAAAGGCTCACATTTAGCCTGATATACCATAGCATGGAGGACGAGAGAGCTTCTAGCCCTGCTCTCACTTTCAGTTGTGCCTTTTTTGGTGAATGCATTGCTTGGCTTGAGGAAGAGGCGCAAATCGGGCCTACTTTAGCATCAGAAGCTTCCACAAGCTCGGGAAGGAGGCGCAGGAACACCTGACTTGACCATGCCCCTAGTTTATTGCTTTAATCTGTACTTTCAAGTTTTCTTTATGAATGTAATAAAAAAAACTTCAGTTTGTATCAAGAGTCAGAGAGCTCTGTAATGAAATCAATGAAATTGAAGGTTGTGGGTACTGAAAATTTTCCATTTTGGTCCAAGAATGGTCTAAGTTGTAAAAGATTAATTTGAGCATAATCAACTTTTATTAAAACTTTTCAAAACCATTTTTGATATGGATCACAACTGAACACGCCCGATATCTATCACTGAGATGTACAACCCCGGATCCAATCAACTGGAAAGTTGCCCCCTTGTTTGAATAGCACTGCATTGTAGCTCACAACCGGACTCTCGGATGCAGAAAAGACAAAGATGACCAACATGATCACATGGACAAAGTTGATTTGGAAGTGCTTGTGGTTGGACTTCAAAATGAAGTTGCCTACGTATCCCAAAGATGGGAATCAAGCCTTACATAGTTCGGTTCAGGTTCACTCGTGTATTAACACTCTCCTTTTGCGCTCTAACTTTTGCCAAGGCCGCCCTTTCTGGGTTTTCAACCTTGCAAGCTCAGTGTTTCTTATTTCAAATTTTTTGTGCTCTAACTTTTGCCTAGGTCGCTCTTTTAGGTTTTCGGCCTAGCGAGCCACTCAGGGATAGTATTTCTTCAACTTGTCTATATTGATCAGCAGAGAGAACTCAAGGCCATCTAAATCCATCAGAATGACAGCTCCACCCGACCAGATTGACTTGATGATACAAGGACCAGTCCAATTGGTTCTAAACTTGCCCCTCGATTGTCTTTAAGCACTAGATCCCCTTCTTTTAGATTCCTAAACTTAACCTTCTTGTTGAAAGCCCTGGCAATCCTGCGCTGATAACCTTGAATGTGATACAGTGCTTTCAGCCTTCTCTGGTCGAATAGCATGAGTTCTTCGAACCTGCTCTACTGCCAATCTGCCTCAGCTATCTAGCACTCAGCCATTACTCGCAACGACGGAACCTCAACTTCGATAGGCAGAACAGCCTCCATCTCATAAACCAAGGAATACAGAGTTGCCCCAGTAGAAGTTCGAATTGATATCCGGTAGCCCCAAAGAGCAAATGCCAGCTTATCTGGCCAGTCCCTGTAGGTTTTCACCATCTTCTGCAGAATATGTTTGATGTTCTTGTTGGCGACCTCAACTGCGCAGACGCCGTTGGTTTGGGGCCTATATGTGGATGACTTATGAAAGCCACGTTGTACTTCTCCAACAAGTCGATCACTTCCTTCTTGAAGTGGAAACCATTGTCCAAAATAAACTCATTCGGGACCCCATACCGGCAGATAATGTTGTTCCTGATGAACTTAGCTACATGTGACGCCTTCAACACTGCATAGGATTGGGCCTTGACCCACTTTGTGAAATAGTCTATCGCCACCAGGATATACTCATGCCCGTTCGACCCCTTCGGAGTGACTGCCCCAATCACATCAATCCCCCAGACTGAAAATGGCCATGGCGTAGTCATGTTGTACAGCTTCGACGACGGAATATTCATGCGATTTGCATGGATCTGGCATTTATGGCATCACCGAACAAAGCCAATACAACCCTCCTCCATAGTTGACCAGTAGTAACATTGTCTGAGAATTTTCCGAGCTAGCATTACCCCATTCATGTGCGCTCTGCATTCTCCTCTGTGGATGGCCTCCATCAGGCGCTTCGACTCTTTGACATCTATACACAGTTTATGTATCCCAAGATGGCCCCGTTTGTACAATTTACCCCCGCAGATAATGAACTAAGTAGCCATTCTTCGTATTGCCCTCTTGTCTTTGGCATTTGCCCTTGGTGGATAAGCCTCATTTTCCAAGAAGTTCCAAATGTCATAATACCAGGGGTTCTGATCTTGTACTTCATCTATGGCGACAATCAACTCGTAGGGCGGCATATACCGCTGTTCAATGATGATTGGACGCATCCAGACTCCCAAAGGGATGTCTATCATGGACAATAGAGTTGATAAAGCGTCTGCAAACCTGTTGCTCTCTCTTAATAGATGGGTGAAGGTTAACTTCTCAAACTTGGGAATTAGGACGTCCAGGGTTTGGTGGTAGATTTTCATCCTTTCTTCCTTAACCTTCCAGTCTCCTTTCGCTTGAGATACAACAAGGTTCAAGTCCCCAATGACGTCCAACCGTTTTGCTTCTAGTTTCAGGGCGGCTTCCAAGCCAGCAATACATGCCTCATAGTCTGCTTCGTTGTTCGATACCTTGAACCAGAGTTTGAAAGCTAAGGGTATGTGGGAATTGTCGAGTGCTATCAGCAACACCCTTGTCCCATACCTGTACTAGTTAGACACTCTGTCAAAGTACATAGTCCAAGTTTCTTCTTCAACATGCAGAATGGTCTCATCTAGGAACAGATATTCTACTACTTCATCTCCCTCCACTGGGTGGTCGGCTAGGAACTTCGCTACCGCTCTCCCTTTCATAGACTTGCGAGTCATGTACTTCAAATCAAATTCGAAGAGAAGAAACAACCAATGGGCTAGCCTACTCGTAAATGCCAGTTTCTCGAAGAGATATTTCATGAGATCTAATCTCAAAACCAGTATTACAGAGTGAGCTAACAGGTAGTGCTTCAACTTCCTGGTAGCCCATACCAAGGCCAGACAAGCCTTCTCCAGCGGAGTGTAGCGGGTCTCATATTCCAGTATTTTCTTGCTCAGGTAGTAAATAGCATTCTCCACTTTGTCCTCAAACTCCTGTGCAAACATGCAGCCCATTATCGTTTCAGTCCCTGACAGATACAATATCAACGGTTTTCCCAGCTCCGGTGGTGACAACACGGGTGAGTTTTGTAGATATTGCTTGATCTACTCGAAAGAAACTTGGCATCGGTCATCCCACTGAAACTTTTTTCTTTTCTTCAGGAGACCAAACAGTGGTTCACAAGTTAAGGTTAATTTGGCAATAAATCATCTTATGAATTGCACTTTACCCAGAAAGCCTCGCATCTCCTTTTCAGTCCTTGGTGGTAGCATTTCTAAGATGGCCTTGATTTTGGAAGGGTCGACCTCGATACCTCTTTGTGTGATCAAGAACCCTAGCATTTTTCCTGCTGTAACACCAAAAGTACATTTATGAGGATTCAACCGCAACCGATACTCTCTGATCCGTTGGAAAAATTTCTTCAAGGCGGTGTAGTGGCCCTCTCTTTCTTTGGACTTGACAATCATGTCGTCCACGTACACCTCAACCTCTTGTGGATCATGTCATGCAAAATTGTAGTCGCAGCTCGTTGATACGTAGCCCCTGCATTCTTCAAACCGAACGGCATCACCCAATAGTAGTAGGTTCCCCACGGGTAGTGAAAGCAATCTTCTCCCTATCTTCGAAGGCTATCAAAATTTGGTTGTAGCCTGAAAACTCATCCATGAATGAGAGTAGCGCATGCCCCGCAATGAAGTCCACCAATTCGTCGATATGCGACAGAGGAACCCTGCATCAATCTGCTTGGTGACCTCTTTTTTGATCTTCAGAGCCCAATCCGAGCGGATACTTTGGAGCTTCTACTTAACAGGTCGGGCCTCTGGGTCAAAAGGGATACGGTGCTATACAATCTCAGGATCAATTCCAGGCATGTCTTCGTAGGACCACGTGAAAACATCTTTGAAATCTTTTAATAAAGCAACAAAGTGCTCGCACTCCTCCGAAGACAACGTGGACCCAACTTGGACCAGTCGCGGATCCTTCTCAGTACCAATGTTAATTGAGGTGATTTCATCAACCAAAGGTTTCACAAACCTCTCTTGCTCTCGGTCAATCAAGTGTTTTAAAATCGGAGGAATTTCTTCCTCGTCGTTTTCATCGAAATTTTGAAAGTCCTGATTTATGCAATAAACTAAAGGCACAGAAAAGTACTCAAAAGCCACAGCAGCACCATTCTCATTAGCAACTTCCAGATCGTCTGATTCTTCGGTTATAACAGACTCAAAGGAAAATGCAAAAGATGACCTGGACAGGACAGTGGCATCCGGGTTATCACCTCCAGGAATACTAAACTCTGACTCAGAAGAACTGGAATCTAATTTTGACTCCAAAGACTCTGTGGAATCAGATTGTGGTTCACTACCTGACCCAGAACTGCTAGATAAAAAGCCTTTCTTGTATTGCCAGACGAAGGAAGGTACGATGGATGCATCCAGAATGCCAGAAGAAGGGCACACAGCCAAGTCATCTCCGATCATGGAAACTGAGAAATCATCCCCCGAGCACTCTGGTAAGATCTGAGGATCTGATAGGAGACAAGCCAGCGCTGCTCCCAGCTCAAAATCTGTGCCATTGGACTCATCCACATTGCATTGCTCAACCACAGCTGTTGGGTCAGTCTGCTCTTTGGCAACTTCATCCCTCGACAATTGTAAATCAAAGAAGATCTCAAAACTTGGCAAGCGCCGCCTCTCTGAATTCAACCATGGCTCTGGAAAGCCGCAGAATAGGAAATCTTCCCCCTCTTGGACAAAGCGTCTGTTCAGGGTCCCTTGGATAGGTTTGTGCACTAACTCATAGTGCTTCCCGGCTTGTTTAGCTCTGGCTCTTCTAGTCATCTCTCTTCCTTTCCTTGCCCAATCCTCCTTGGTAGGCGAGTAACCTAAACCAAGGGTATACGGGTTGTGTGGCACTTCGGCCAATGTAGCGAATTCTTTCCGGCCACTCCTTCCTAGTCCCATTCCGGGCATGTGTTGAACCTTGTTCATGAGGTAAAGAGATTGTGCACTGATGTACAGCCTCTTATCAACTGCTAGCAAGTCGTGTACCACCCGAGCCTCAGCCAAGGTGAACCCTGACAGAAAGACATCCTCTACACTGTGCTCAATTTCCAAAACTAGTGTAGAAACTTCTGGTAGCGGATGTATTGAAGAGTTCCCAAAAATTATTGCTACCCCCTTCTCGTGGGGGTACTTCAGCATCTGGTGTAAGGTGGAAGAGATAACCCTCACTTGGTTCAGCCACGGCCACCCGAGGAGTAGATTGAAGGTTGTTAGCACATCCAGAACATGAAATTCGATGTCCTGTTGGCCCGGGCCAACTTGAGTTTTAATTTGCACCGTCTCCATCACCTCCCGGCTGGTGTTGTCGTAAGCCTGTATCACCTAGGCTGTTGGAATGAAATCTGCGGGCTTCAACCCGATAACATACGTCGTTCGCGACGGACATACATTAATTGCAGATCCCGTATCAACTAGGACAACCGATACCCACTTATCCCTACACTCCATAGAGATGTATAACGGTTTATTGTGCTCGGAGCCCTCAGGTGGTAGTTCTTTGTCTGTAAAGGTCAAAGTCGGTGTAGCACCACCTGAGAACACCAATCCCACCAACTGTTCGGGCGTTGTATCAATTGAAAGCTTAGCCTTGTCTATGGCTGAAAGGACGGCTTGTCTATGTACCCTGGAGGCCATAAGTAGTCCCCAGATGGAGATGTCTACTTAAATCTTCTTTAGCTGCCTCAATATAGCTTTTTTTCCTGATAGTCTGTCATTCTGTTTCTTAGCTTCTTTGTCTTTCCCCGATGCCTTCGGTTGATCCAAATGTGGGGGCTTGAAACACCGCCCACTCCGGGTCATATGGTCGACCTCCTCAATATACCAGGTATCGTCAGGGAGACTTTGTCCCCAGTCTTCATCGGTATGGGTCAGACGCAAATCGTCGTCTTCCTACCACATGCCCTCTGCAACCGATAGACAACTATCTGGCTTTGCTGTAGTTGTTTCTATGCCCACAGCACATTCTGTCCCTATAGGGCCCTTGGCTTTTCTAGCCCTGTCATCATTCTCGATTTTCTCTTGTTCGAACCGCCGCAACACGTCCTCCTATTTTGTGTCTGCTGTGCACAAACTGCCCAAGTCCCGAGCAAAATTCTTTGCACCGGTGCTCTCTGGCGATTCCTCCTAATTCTCGGCCATTCCAGCCACTATAGATGTTCCAATTTCAGAAGGTCCCTGTTTTGATTGATGCTCCTCAACAACATCTGGTCGTCACTGGGCCACTCTGTGGCATATGTTGCTCCGTTCGCATCATACCAACCAAGCTGCACATTTCCCAAGTCCTACTCATCAAAGAACTGTAGGTTGTTGATATCCTTCTCAAGGTTGGCTAGATCATCGAGTCCTTGACTCGAGTTATCCTCCCGGACAACATGTACCTCTACCCCAGTTGGTCACTCCACCCTTGGCTTAGCCTGATCTGTTGACACAATATAACCGCACGGGTTGTATGCTTCCTTAGTTAAGCTCGTAGATCCCTCAGGTTCTGAACCAACATTTCCATTCTCCTCCAAGGTCACCCCAGCTTTGTCTTCGACAGTCACCACCACTGGCTTGGGTAGGGTTAGGGAAATGCTCATCATGCACAAGTCCGTGCTATCTAGGATGAACACCTCAGGCTTGGGCAGGTGGGAGGGAGTGATGTATATGGTGGGGTTGTACAAGACGGCCATGGTTTGAATCAGTTTTATTTGCCTGGGTAGAGGAGGGCGGTTGTTATGTGGTGAAAGGGGATTTGTGGTGACGTTTGGTTTGTCAGAAGGTGCAATCACCTTATTGTCAATGAGATCTTGAATCTCATGACGTAGTCTGAAACAGAAGTCGGTGTCGTGACCTCGCTGCTGATGGAAGGCATAGTATTTAGTCGGGTCATGTTTTGAAGAGAAAGGATTGGGTAGAGGTCATTGTTCTAACGGTTTGAGATGTCCTTTCCTAAGTAGGACCCCTAGAGCTTTAGACAAAGGCATATAAAGTGGGGTAAAAACCCTCTTGCCTCGGGGTGGATAGTTTGTTGGTTGAGAGGTGGTTCCGGATGCACCGGTGAAGGGTGTGGCTGTTTTTGGGGTAGTGGTGGTGACCATGCCCACATCAGAAGTTCTTGCGGTTGTACTACTACTTGTAGCTGCATTCGAACCGCATGTAAACGCCCTCTTGGGCTGATCCTTTTCCTGGTCGATCAAACCTAGCTTTATAGCATCTTTAATCTATACCCCAATCTCATGCAAGTCAGCAAAGGTGGGGAGGGGTAAGATGATCATTTTCTGTATCAGCTTGGGTTGTAGGTTGCGCACAACCATCCTTATCTAATCCTTTTCAAGTGGCTGAGTTGTCATCATGGAGGCCTTGGCCCTTTATCGAGTAACAAAGTTAGAAAAGCCTTCTTTTGGCTCTTGTCTGGCTACTTCGAGATCACGAGTCGTAACCTCTATCTGGGTATTGTATGAGTATTGAGCAACGAAGGCCTCGGCCATCTCCTCTTAGTTCCTTTTCACTGAGTCCTCCAGCTTGGCGTACCAAATGGCCGCAATACCCGACAGGGTCTGACCGAAGAGTAATAGTTTCTGGAGTCTCGTCAAGCCCATTGAGCGTAAAATATCTGAGAACAGCCTCAGATGAACCATAGGATCGCCCGAGCCATCAAAGTGATCTATGTGCGGCATTTTGAACATGTCTGGCAATGTCACCGCCAAATCAGTGTATCCATCTTCTATATCCAAGATCGAGTTAATCCCCTAGGCTCGCTTGAACAGCTTTTCAAGCTTACTCACTTTCAGAGCGGTTGGATCAACCTCAAATTCGAATTGCGTGTCCACTGGATTAGCTGGTGCTTTAGACATCTGGGGTGGGATTGGTGGTGGGACTGGCCCTGTAAGAACGTCCGTATTTTCGTGGACGTTTGTTGTTTCCCCAGGTGTTAGAACCCTAGGTGGGGGTGGATGCGAAGCAGATGCTCTGGCTTGTTGTGGTTGCTGCTGTTGTTGGAGCCTGGCAATCAGTTTTGCCTGTTGGGCTACAACCTCTGCCTGACGTGTGGTAACCTCTGCCTGGCGAGTAGCATCCCGCTCCATGCCTGCATGTCTCTTGGAGTTGACGCATCATCTCTTCCATACTGACTATAAAGTGTCGATCTGACTGAACTGGTATGTATTTCCTCTCTAAGGTGGAAGCAGATGTCTCAGCCCAACTGCGCACAGGTGAGGTGGATAATGACCGCTAATCTGGTAACTGCTGTACTGATGACCTGTGCCTAACTAACCTCTGTCTGGTAACCGGGGGAAGTGAAATGAACACTGGTTGTCTACCAATTAGATCCTCAGATCGAGAAAGTCTCCTTCCTCTAGTCCAGAGTGCTCGAGGGGTATCTGTCTTTTCGGAAGCAATGATGCAATACTACCTTGCAAAAAGATAAATAAAGTAAAAAAAGGAAACAACAATCAGAAAACGGACAGCATTTCGGCTTAGATAATGATAACACACAGTTGATAAATCGTAAGCTGGAAAAACTGCACTCAACACTAATCTCTGCCCCCAAATCACTACCCCAAAATTGATACCCTCAAACACTGATGTCCTCAGACTGATACCCAGACTTGCAAACTGATAGATGCATCCCCGTAGAGACACACTCTAAAAGCACATATCAAGCAAGTGAGAGCAAAACACCCCTATGGTGGGGTAGGGTTTCCCTGTCTTATCTTGTCAGGAGCTAGGGTTTCACTATGCACACATGCGGTTTCAAACAACCTACATTTGGGCAAGCAACCTATCCTAGTTTGGAATGGTCTCTACGGCTTCCGATATGCAACTAGGTCGATTGGTCAAGAAGGGTTCCTTGGCCAAACCAAGATTTGTGTTCCCATCGTGGCAGAGCCCGTAATCGATCAGTCTTATGGCATGCTTTTCCAAGCAAGCCTCCAGCAAACTGTTCAAGAATAACAAACGGCAAACACTATGACTTAGGCGCACCAATGCAAATGCAATGCACAGAGACACATACATGTAGATAAAATAACATATCATGATTTTCGAGTCAAGTTCTCTAAATCCCCAGCAGAGTCGCCAGAAACTGTAGACCCGACTTTCTTTGCACGTCTCCCCTTTTGAAGAGGGCGCGAATTTGGTCTTACTATAGTTCGAACTCCTGTCATGGTTCTAAATCTAATCTCACAAAGTACAATGTGAGACTAATAAACACTAAAGGGTCCAAATCTAGCAATTGGTTTTGGAAAATCAATTTTGAATGAAAAAGTGCCAAACATGGACTGCTTTGCCAGATTACAGAGTCGCCACCTAAATATTTTATTTTGAGAAATTTAGGAAACCCTGACTCGTGCTAAAGGCCATATGTCCGTCATCACCAAAGTTGCCTCGGCTCAGGAACTTGGGTACGAGAGGGGAAGGTCCTAAAATGAGCACCCCCGCTCGCCCGATCAAAGGATCGGCCTCTACTAAGCATGATATGTTGTTTTAAAAACATATGTGTTCTTATTCCGATTATTAATTTAGCTTTACTATGTGATGCGCACAGCATACAAATATAGACTCAATCACGAGAATCAAAACAAAACAACTCATGTTTGTTTTTCGAAAATGGTTTGAAGTGCTACTCGTAAGTAGGTTAAAACGCGGATTTTCCACTCTCTAGTGGGCTTGAAAACATGATTTTTCCACTTTGCAAAGTGAGCTTAAAACTTGCATTTGATGAATTGTCCCAATTCAGGCAATCAAGCCTTCACCCACAAGCATTCAAGCAGTTTAGCATATAAGCAAATAGCCTCATGGCAAGCATGCTATCATGGCAACATTTGCACTCATGCAAGGATGCTAAAACGTAAACACTTACAGTGTACTCCAAGCCAAAATAGAAAACTAGTTAGAAATCATGCATGATCCTAACTATGTTAAAATGCCTAATGCAACACATGCAAAATGCAACTGAATAGGCTCGGCTATCTAAGATGGCATATGAAATGCAACAATTTGATAACATGCTTTGAAACACGTATTCAAATATGTATTGAAATACAATGCAGTTTGTATGATACGCCGAGCCCGGTGCATGCAAGACAAATGAATGGTGCATGCATGCAAGCATAAGGTATGCTAATCGAAATATGCCCTACAACTGACCAACAAAATCTAATAAGTAAAAGGGAGAAAGACACAGGATTGGAAGACATGCACACACACAAGCACTATTTTTACAACATTGCATCCTCTCGAAGGAGGGTCCGAATAAATAATCTAAATGCCTCTATTTGCACATCCTTGAACCTCTGAAAATTATGCCAACCTCCAGATTGCTTCTGTTTGACCTCAAGAACACACTAATGGCCAATCGGCCATGGTTGGTGATCATCGGCCAAAAATGGTGGCCGATCGGTAGATTTTATGGCCGGTCAGCTAGCACTTGTGGCCAGTCGGCCACTGATTTCCTGCATTTCCTCTTTCTGCTGCAACAGAGAGCAAACAGAGGCATGGCAACGTATTTGCAAGGAAATGTGTGTACTGCCACCCTCCTTATCATGTCTTAAGCTCAAAGGAGTGTGGCACTTGGCTCTCAAGCTACCAACCAAGCATTTTCGATGCATGGTAGCCAAAGGACCAAGCTTGTACAAGCTTAGTGAATGCGCACATAAGACTCGAAAGGCCTCCACCCTATCATGCGCAATCAAGGGGGACGGCGACTAAGAAATAGGACACGTTTCATCACTGCAAGTATAAAACATCTCACTTTTCTTGTGTTTGGATTAACGTCCGATCCAAACACAAGCAATGCAAGCAACATGCAAGCACTTCATGTATAACATGCTAAGAGCTAAATACTATGAAACTAGCGAAGGACACAGTACTAGAGACATACAATACAATGCTCAAATGATCAAACCAGCTCAAAATAGAGCTACATCATGCCAAAATATTGGCCTAATCATGATGAAACTTAGGCAAAGAAAACAAGAGAAACATGCTCGCACGTTGACTCAAAAATAAGACATAAGGCACAACTCACAAAAGCTATGAAAGAGTGGAATATGTGAGAATATGACCATGCCATATACACTGAAATCATGTGAGAAATAAGGCTAAAGCATGCAAACAACTCAAGCAAAGCATGCTAGAGACTTTGAAACTCATAATTAGTGAAGCTACCTTCACTATGGCAATACAAAGCAAGGCTCAAGAGACCAAGACCACTCAAAATAGTCCTCAAGCATGCTAAATCAAAGCCAAAAGCATGCTGAAATCAAGCTAACTCATGGTAGAATGATAGGCTAAATCATCACACATGCTAGGCTAGTAAGCCAGGTTACACTACAAGTGCAAGAAGCATGCGAGAGGTGACCAAACCAACCAAAAATAGAGTTATAAAATGGAAAATCAGTGGCAAACACATGCCTAAACCAAGCTTCAAAAGGGTAGAAAAGCATGCTCACTTTGTAGGCCATCAACACATGTAAGTAAGAGATGAAGAGGGGGAAACACCCCCTCTTATTTTGGACCTCAAAACCACCTTTCCACCACTGAAATTCCTTTGGAATTCAGTGGTTTTAAGGCCAAGAAAAGATTGTATTCAAGGCTTTAAAAGATGGTAAAGAACTTAGCAAATAAGCAATGAAAGAGGGTGGACCACCCCTAACTCCAACAAGGACTCAAACCAATAGTTTTAACACTTAAAAATAGAGGTTTTTGTAGTTGACAACTAGGCCAAAACAGCATGCAAAGGTGGCCTAAACTAGTATACAAAAACAAGCTTAAAGGGGGAAGAAGCTTACCCTTGAAGAACAGAAGCAAGACAGCAACTTCTGAGCCAAAAACCAACCTTCAATAGCCCAAATAAGACCCTCAAGCACCTCAGCAACAAGGTAATGGTGTTTGACTAGGTGTTCTAGTGCAAATATGTGAAGAAAATACACTTTCAAGCACAATATATATATATATATATATATAAAGAGAGAGAGTGAGAGAGAGAGAGAATTCTAGAGAGAGAGTAAGATTTTGCTCTTTCAAAATTATGAACCCCTCTAAAGGGGAAAGGACCTCCCCTTATATAGAAAATGCAAGCCAAAGCTTCCTTGACAAGCTAAAAGCTTGTTTCCATCCCTCCATACACGTGTATGGAATATGGCTTCAGTGTTCAACAACTGGCACATAAAATATCTGAAAAAGCATAAAAATGGTCGTCGACCACCATTAGTCGTCGACCGGCCATTAATGAGGCCAACCGGCCATCACCGGCCACCACTGATGGCCGATGGACACAATCGATGGCCGATGGGTTCTAGGGCTGGCCGAGAGGCCACCTTCTTCCCCCAAAAGCAAAGCTACAAGCCCTTGGTCCACAACCAAGCACAAAACAGACAAGTTGAGAGGCTCCAAGGCAAGGCGCACAGCCAAGACCTTCAAGAACTCAAAACGAACACGAACATGGATGATCATCGAGTGTTCAAACGATGACGTCCAAGTCTTGAGGGCGGTCAAAAATGGAGTATTTACAAAGGGATGTCGTTGCATTGAGTTTGAGAAGAGATTGAGAACCGAGCACCTTTTCAAGGTGGCTGGGTCTATGATTAGGGATTATGGTCACCTTGTGGAGGTGGCAACTCACCTAGAGACTGTGATCCAAGTAGAGGATGAGTGGATGAGGGGCTCCAAGTAGAAGAGCCAGGAGGTTTAGGGGAAGGCTCGAGACAACAACAGACAGAGGGATTCCACCCCACAGTAGTCCCTGGCAGTACAGTTCAGATCCACTTTTCCTGTACTGAGTTCTGGTTCAGAGAGAGGTAGTTAGGGTGGGATCACTTGTTTCAAGTGTGGTCAGTTGGGCCACAAGTCTTCAGTTTGCCCACAGAGAGAAGGAGGGCAACAGTATGCACTGTCTTTGGCTCACCCTCAAATCCAGAGTCAAGGGAGAAGGTAGTTGCCTACCTATTATCAGTATGGGCTGTCAGGGTACTTAAGATGGTTTTGCACTCAAGTAGGTGGCACATCTAGTTGATCTGGTTCAAGACAGACACAGAGCCATCAGCCTACCCTTTTAGCACAGGTCTTGAGGGCAAATCAGGGAGCCTTTTCGGCTCAATTAGTGTATCAGACCTATACTCCGAGGGGTGAGCAGGTAGAGTAAAGAAACACAGGGTATGTGTATGTTGTTACCATGCCAGATCAATTGCCAGCACCCTCTGTTATAAGAGGTAACTTTTTGTTGTTCAATTATATTGCCAATGTGTTGATTGATACTAGTGCATCTAATTCCTTTATTTCGTCTACATTCATATCAGTTTTGGGGTTAGAAGTGGCTCAGTTAGCGTCTCCGCTCAGAGTAAAGTCACCAGTTAGAGGTAAAGTTGTCTTGGACCGAGGATGTCATGGTTGTGAGATAGAGGTTGCCGGTCGTCGACTTCCTTTTGCTTTCATATTGTTAGGCACGTTGGGTTTTGCTATCATTTTAGGCATGGATTAATTGTCTTCGTACAGTGTCATTATAGATTGTTACCGTTAAAGGGTTACAGTGTGCACATTGAGTGGTGACTATTTTTATTTTTTGGGGGATCGAGCTGATATATTTTTATCACCAGTGTATGACTTACATGGTCAGGGCAAGTTTAATTACCTTCTTGCAACTTTCTTGAGTAAGGAGAGCAATGTGACTCGAGTTGAATTGCTGAGGGTAGTTTGTGAATACCCAGACATCTTTCTAGAAGATCTTACTAGTTTGTCACCCCACCGAGAGATCGAGTTCTCCATTGACTTAGTGACCGGCATGACACCGATTCCCATGGCACCGTATAGATTTTCACCCGCCAAGTTGTGTAAGTGGAAGATTCAACTCCAAGAACTATTAGATAAGGGCTTCATTCGCCCTAGTACATCGCCTTGGGGAGCACCGGCTCTCTTTGTTAAGTAGAAGGATGGCACATTGCGATTGTGCATCGATTACCAGAAGTTGAACCGGGTAATTGTTAAAAACAAGTACCCATTACCACGTATAGATGATCTATTTGACCAGCTGAAAGGGTCTCATTGTTTTTCTAAGATTGACTTGAGATCGGATTATCACCAGTTAAAGGTGAAGGAGGAGGAACACGAAGAACACTTGCAGGTTGCACTTGAGTTGCTTAGAGCACATTGTTTATATACTATGTCCAGAAAGAGTGAGTTCTGGCTAAAGGAAGTCAAGTTCTGAGGCCATGTGGTATCTAGGGAAGGGGTGACTGTAGACTTTTCTAAGATAAAGGCAGTGCAAGATTGGAAACAACCTAAGAATGCTTTTGAGATTCGAAGTTTCTTGGGCTTAGCTGGGTATTACCGACATTTTGTAAAAAAACTTCTCTAGATTGGCCTCCCCCATTGACTAGATTGACGAGGAAAGGGATTAAATTTGCGTGGAGTGAGACTGGTGAAAAGTTATTTCAAGAGCTTAAGGTTAAACTCAACACTGCTCCAGTATTGATTATTCTGGAGAGGGGTTTGGGTTGTACGGTTTATTATGAAGTGTCTCTAGAAGGTTTGGGTCGTGTATTGATGCAACAAGGGAAAGTGGTAGCGTACAGTTTACGGTAGTTGAAAACACATGAGAGAAATTATCCTACTCATGACCTAGAGCTAGCGGCGGTGATTTTTGCCATAAAAATTTGGAGGCATTACTTATATGGTGAGAGATTTGAATTGTTTTCAAATCACAAAAGTTTGAAATATCTATTTTCACAAAAAGATTTGAATTTGAGACAAAGGAGGTGGATGGAATTTATGGAGGATTATAATTTCGAGTTACACTATCATCCAAGAAAGGCCAATGTAATGGCCAACGCCTTGAGTAGGAAATTCGTAAGCAGTGTAGTTAGTATTGTCATTCGGAAATAGGAGATGTTGGGTGTTATTGGCGAGTCCGTTGAGTCAACCGTTTTGTTCATTGTAGTTGCACAACCTCCCTTAGTGAGACGAGTTATAGAAGCACAGCAGGGTGATCACAAAGTGGAGGCTATCCGAGGGAAGATATCTAGTGGAAAGGTAGAGAAAGGCTTGAACATGTATTCTGACTCGAGTGTGAGGTATTTAGACCGTCTTTTTGTGCCAAAATCTTGTAGGGAGGAGGTACTCTGAGAGTTTCACCATTTATGCCTTGTAGTACACCCAGGAGGCACAAAGATGTACCACGACCTTAGCAGTTTTGGTAGATAGGGATGAAGAGGGACATAGCCTTGTTTGTCTCGAGGTGCCTTACTTGTCAACAAGTGAAGGCCATGCATTAACGACGGTGTAGCTCTACTTTTTCGCGCCCCTTCTCGAAAGTCGAAATAAGCCTTACAGTATCAGATTCCTGCGGTTCTGAATCTGATTCCACAAGTGAAATGTGAAATAGATAAGCACCAAAGAGTCCTAATCCGGAAAATCTTTTGGAAAATCAATTTTGAATCAAATTGCAAAAAATGGACTGCTTTGCCAGATACAGAGTTGCCACTTAAATATTTTTGAAAAATTTAAGAAACCCATGACTCGTGCCAAATGCCATATGTCCGTCATCACCAAGATTGTCTCGGCTCGGGAACTTAGGTGCGAGAGGGGAAGGTCATGAATTGAGCACCCCCATTTGCCCGATCAAAGATCGGTCTCTACTAATCATGATATGAATCTTATGTACATTAAATGTTCTTGTTTCGATTATTAGACTAGCATTACTATGTGATGCGTACACACACAAGTATAGACTAAATTTGCAAGAATTAAAACACTCGATTCATGTTTGTTTTGAAAATTATTAAGAATATGTACCACTTGAAAAAGTGATCGCATATAACCATTACTCAAATTATTCCAATTCAAGCAACTAGCCTTCATCCACAAGCATTAAAGCAATTTATCATTTAAGCACTTAGCCTTATGGCAAGCATACTAGACATAGCAACAATCACACACATACGATATGCTAAAGCGAGTAAAGGCTCACCTAGTACTCCAAGCAAAAAGAAAAACTAGTTAGAAAAATGCATGATTCCTAACTATGCGATATGACTAATACAACACATGCGATATGCAACTAATAGGCTCGACTACTAATGTGGCATATGAAGCAATTTGATAATATGCAGTCTAAGCACGTATTCAAAGAAGTATTTAAACTAACAATGCAAGTTAGAATGATGAACCGAGCCTCGGTGCATGCAAGATGCAAACATGAAGTATGCTAAACAAAACATGATACTCCTAAACTAACCATCATAAGCTAGTAACATAAAAGGGAGAAAGACATGGGGTTGGAAGACATACACATTATTACAACATTACACTCCCACGAATGAGAGTCCGAATAAACTAACTGGCTAACTAGCTAAGCTAAGCTAATTAATTAACTATTACAAAACAAAATAAATAAATAGCTAAACTACTTAACTAATTATTACAAACCGAATTAATTAACTATTCTAGCTAATTAAAATAATTACAACACGAAACAAATTAGCTATTCTAACTAATTAAGTACAAAGCCACTATTTAAAGCACTACACTAATATATACAGCACGTTCCCGAGGATCGATGGAAGGACTCATGCATGAATGCAATTTTCACCCGAAAAGTCAATGTTTCTACTGCTGAATGCCTCTATTGCACTGTAGAACATTTGCACTGGTTTCTACCTCCAGACCAACTTTGTTCTGCTAGGGGAGTACACTGATGGATTTTGCACTGGTGGCCGGCAAAGGGCCTGCCGTCCACTGATGATGGCCTACTGGCCACTGTTGACAGAACTTCCCTACTGCAACAGAGAGCAAATAGAGCAAAGACAGTGTATTCTCAAGGGTTTGTTTGCATAACTTACTCCTCCTTATCATTTGAATAGCTCAAAGGAGTAGTAAGCTTGATTCACAAACCACCAATGGATGCAATTTCATTACATGATAGCCTATGAATCAAGTGTGCAAGTTCAATGAATGTAACAAAACAAGACTCTCAAAATCACCTCCCTATTATGAAAGATCAAGGGAAGTAGTTGTCAATGAATCTTGAACCGTTTTCATCACTAACGAGTATGAAACGATTCAAGACTCAAGGGTTCAATTAACGTCCGATTGAACCCAAACAAGTTATTATCTTGCACCTTTTTTTAGCCTCAATTTTATTACTTCATTTTAGTTTACCAACCATTCTTTAGTCAATTGAGTCCAAAGGGTGAATTTAAGTCCTCTAATGGAAAAGAGGGCTCAGACCAAGATTTGCTTTGGGAAAGAAAGAGACATCATACCGTTGGTAATGAACCCCAAAAAGGGATTAAACCATTAAGCATGATATCTCAATCTCATGCTCCAACACACAAGTAGTTTGAAATCACTTTCAAAGCAAAACAAAAGCCAAGAAAGGAGGGAGGTTGCAAAGGTGATTAGGAGTGATCACAAGTATGGAAAGCCATAAATAAATACAATCAACTCAAATAAGGTGGTGTCTAATGCCTAAAACACCAAACTCGTGAGGACAATTACACTATAAGCATGCAAAACAAAGCTCAAATGTAACAAGTAGCTAAAAATAGTCCTAAAATAGTACATTTTAAGTCCTCAAACATGTTGGAATTAAGACAAAAATAGCTAGAATAATAAGTTAAAATATAGAGCATGCTAGGCTAGTAAGCAAGATACAAGAATGGGAGGCTAACCCCTCTAATTTTGGACTTCAAAAAGTGTTTTTAGCCACTAAAATAACTCTGAAATTTAGTATTTAAAAGCTCAAAAAAAGGTGACAACAAGGTGGGAAACACAAGAGTAAAGGCCTTGGAAGCTAGGTAGAAAAAATGGTGAGCCACCCCTCCACTCTTATTGGCCTTAAACCACAAGTTTCAGCCCAAAATTTCAGAGTTTAGACAGTTTAAAAACAGCCCAAAAATAGTACAAAAAAAGTGCTGGAATGAAGACAAAAGTAGCTAAAACATGGAGCAATTTAAGCAAGTAAACAAGCCAAAGGAGGGGTGGCTAACCCCTCCATTTTTGGGACTTCAAAACCACCTTTTTAGCCTTTGAAAACCTCTTAAAATCAGTGGTAAAAAGCTCAAAAAAAGTTGATGAAGAGAATGGGAAACACAAGGGCAAAAGCTTAGAGAATAAGGTTCAAGGAAGAGTAGTTAACCCCTTCACCTTTGGTAGCTTTAAACCACAAGTTTCAGCCCATAAAAATAGTTGAAAAGCAGTTCAAAATCGGCAAGAAAAGATAGAAAAGAAATAGTGCAAAGGTGCTCAAAATTATACCTCTTTGTGGAGAAGTGGTTTGGAAATACTCCAGGATCTAGTCAGATGTCCTTAATCCTCTGATTGCTACCTAAAAAAGGGATGAACACTCCGGTCAAGTGTGCCGGAATTAGCACTCTGACGGACAAGTCAGTACACTCTCTCGTTTACTTCTATCTCAAATTATTTTATCCATTCTCACATACCTTTCTTTGGTTGATGTTCCTCTATTTATATTAACTTCTGGACCCTAGGGTTAGGCCCACTCTTAATCCAGCGCATGATTGCTTATTCAGCCTTTCGGTTGTGTGTCGGTACCTACTTGGCTCCTTACACGGCCGACTTTTATATTTGACTTCAAAAGCCCTTGGACAGAGCCGAATTGCCTTTGGCCTAATCAAATTAATTTGGCTTTCCTTAGTATACAATTATTCGGCTCCCACAATTGGCCCCCAAACATCCGACTAACACCAATTAGTTGGCATGTTTGGTTTTATATATGGAAAGTCAAAAATGAGGTGCTTGCACTCCTTCCAATACTGAAGCGTCAGAACATCCACGTTTTACAAATCATTACAATTTCTCGCCTCTTCGTACACATTGTTCATTTAATATGATTTGAAACCATGTTGTCCCTTCGGATATTTTTTGAATATGCAAGGCTCTTTGGTTGCCTCTCAGCATTTCTCTTTCATTTCACGACCTCTGCAACTTCCATCCTTTCCCCATTGTCCTCTTTGCACCTTGTAAGTTCTTCTCTTCTTCATTCCAACTCCCATTTCCTTGCTTGTTTTTTGTTTAGAGTACTTTCTATTCTGACTCGAATGGCAAAATATTTGAAAGTCCTTCTTTCTGCGGATTGTGTTTCTGCTTTTTGACGCCATTTTTCCATTCCAGACGACGTCCATATGTCACTTGTGGCAGATAGCATGGTTGACGTAGAGAGGATTGATGTGAGTACAACCATCTTTCCTCTCCTATTAATCGCTGAGGGCGGAGTCCGTTTCCTCCTTCACCCATTTTTGAGGGCTGTCCTTCGTTACTAGGGTCTTCTCCCTTCACAACCTAACATAAACTTTTACCGAATCATAATGGGAATATTAGAACTAAATCGTTGACTTAGGATTAATCTAGGAATCCCTGCTATTCGGTATTGTTATGCCTTGGTGAAATCCTCTGGTCGACAAGGACGCTACTTTCTCAGGGCCAAGGACACTGATCACCATCTGGTGACTATGCTTGCCACCTCTGGTAAGTGTGTCGACGATGTCATGGTCGTTGTCCGAGGTAACTGGGAATTCAGCGAAAGCGAAGATCGCCTAGATCCTATGCCTAGACAAAAAGGTGAACCAGGTGACCGTATAGTTCCCTTTCTATGTGTATTTGTTATACGTTTACATGGCTTTGATTCCATGTGCTTACCGTTTCATTTATGAAGGTAACGATTTGAAAAAAGTACTTGTCTTGGCCAACAACGCTATGCTTGAGCAAATCAAAACTGTGCTCCACTTCTTAGGCTGTCCAAACCTCCAAAAGCAAGGGAGAGCTGCCCACATCCTTCGGAGATACGAGCCAACTTATGCTACCTTTTTGGCCGTGGATCATATTTCGATTTCAAAGGACGAACAACAGTTTACGGCACTCATTTTCCCAAATTTCAAGAATCTTAGGTAGATTGGTCTTGAAGTATCAGATTCAGAGCCAGTCGCCAAGAAAATAACCGAACAAGTCATTGAGCAACCGAATCGGTCCAACTTGGACAGATCCAGTAATCTAGGAGAAGAGGTCGACGTGACTCTAAATTTGGCCATTGAGGAATCCTACTTCAACCATCTATCCACTTCAGGCCGAGTAAACGTATCGTTAGAAGACAATATTTTCACCGACTTAGGGGACCTTCCTGGCACAGACCTTGAGAACATGGCCGGGGAGTCACTCGCGCAGATGGCCAAGAGAAAAAACACAGAGAGGATGGCAACTCGAAAGAGGGCCGAAGCCACCCGGTCTGAACCCCCACCACCTGTTGCTGTGGCTGAGTCTTCTCCGCCTGCTGTTGTTGAGGAAATGGAGCAAATTGTTACGGCTAAAATGGAGCAAATTGTCCTTGATCAACCGGACAATCTAGTGGCCGAGCACATTAGGGAGAAACGCTCGGTCGAGCACGAAGCTGACTTTTCAAAAAACCTAACTGATAAACGGCCGCGCATAAAGGAGTTGGACTTGGTTACGTCATTTATCATACAACCAAGAATAAAGAACGTGCCGATTGTTTCTGATGCATCGGTTGTGAAGGACACCGTTGTGGCCTTAAGCGTGGCCTCTTCAATTTCTCTGCCGATTGACAGAGCAGCCTTTCGTGCAGAGCCAAATGTGATGTCGATAGCATTAGTTGCTCAATCGGCGATATTGGTATATAACTTAATCTTTTGTTTGCAGCCTTTCATTCTTTTTTATGCCAGCTATCTTATTAATCTTTTGTTTTACAGGCAGCAGGCAGGATAGCTGAGATTGGCCACTGTCATTATGAAGCTATTGAACAAATCGGCTTGCTCAAAGCCGAAGTTGAAATTGAAAAGAGCAAGGCTACGGAGTCCTCTCTCAAAGCCGAGTCCGAGGCAATCAAAGTGGCGGAAGAGCGAGTGAGGGCCGATGTCAAGGCAGAGAAAGCCAAGAGCTTCGATCAATTCAGGTTGGTCGCCGAAGAAAGGGCAAATGCGAGTGATGATGCGCTCAAGTTAGCCAAGGAGGTGATCGCCAAGTTGGAGGCCGTTTTAGAAGAATTGAAGAAGGCAAAGGAAATCGCTGACTCCGAGATCTCCAAGGCGTTCCAAGCCGGGGAAAACGCCGCCTTAGAAAAATACGTGGAAGAAGTACCCAAGTTCGAAAATCGGGGCTTCAAACACGGCTGGCTCAAAGCCCTGGCTACCGCTAATGTGACATTGGAGTTGCCAATTCCATACAAGCAGCTAAAGGTTAAGCTACTGGAGTCTGACCTTGAAGATTGAGTAGGGTCAATGTAATTTTGCTTTTTGTTTGGTATCTTCTGTACGTAGTTTTTGTAGATTTTTGTTTATTTATTTTGATTAGAAGTTAAATATAGGGTAATTTTCATATGTAAAATGACAACTATTTGTACTCAATTTATTAATAAAAATTGCCTTTTTGTCTGTCATCTGCATGTGCTAGTTAATAGCTAAGTAGGATGATGTAATTTAATTCGGCGATAACATAATTGGCTATAACACAATCTACGTGCGCTAATTAATAGCCAAGTAGGGTGATGTAAATTAATTCGGCGATAACATAATTGGCTATAACACAATCTACATGTGCTAATCAATAGCCAAGTAGGGTGATGTAAATTAATATACGGCTCAATGCCAAAACTCGAATGGCCAATTGAGATGTATTCAGATGGATAAGTCATTCAAAAGCCGAATATTGGTAGTTCATAAATATGTAAAATCTGCCGATCAGATGGGGCATTATTAATATATTTATCAATAGAGACCGAATAGATTAATGAATCTACCCTTATCCCAGCTGATTAATGAACAGAACTGCCGAATATTGGTAGTTCATGGATTGGGTGGGGCAGAGTAACTTTTCGGCGCAATGCATTGCGATTGGGCCGAATAGATTAATGAATCTGCCCTTGCCCCAGCTGATTGACAAACAGAACCACCAAATATTGGTAGTTCATGGATTGGGTGGGGCACAGTAACTTTTCGGCGCAATGCATTGCGATTGAGCCGAATAGATTAATGAATTTGCCCGTACCCCAGCTGATTAACGACCAAAACCACCGAATATTGGTAGTTCATAGATTGGGTGGGGCACAGTAACGTTTTGGCGCAATGCATTGCGATTGGGCTGAATAGATTAATGAATCTGCCCTTGCCCCAGCTGATTAATGAACAGAATCGCCGTATATTGGTAGTTCATAGATGGGTGGGGCACAGTAACTTTTCGGCGCAATGCATTGCGATTGGGCAAAATAGATTAATGAATCTTCCCTTGCTCCAGCTGATTGATGAACAGAACCATTGAATATTGGTAGTTCATGGATTGGGTGGGGCACAGTAACGTTTTGGTGCAATGCATTGCAATTAGGCCGAATAAATTAATGAATTTGCCATTGCCCCAGCTAATTAATGAACAGAACCACTGCATATTGGTAGTTTATGGATTGGGTGGGGCACAGTAACTAGTCGGCGCAATACATTACGGTGATCGCTTTAGGAACGTTGCACCTGTAATTAATAAGTGGGGTAGGGGATGGGTGCGCGTGGGTTCTATGCTATGTTCAAATTCAATAGATTACGAGAGGGGGAAAAAAAAAGCATTGTGTCGAACTAGACTGGACAAGTTTGAACGTTAAGAAGAATATTCTTCAATAGTAGAGGGAAGGGTAGGACACTAGTTGAATTGGACTCAAAGATGAATCAAGGTGGCAAATCTACGCGAATGGGAAACAGGACGTCGGAGGAGCGTGAGAGGCGTCGCTCCCCACGTTGTCGGAGTAGGTCACCCAAGAAGGAAATGTAGCAGTGAGGGAACTCCCCCCGTTCACGAAATGAAACTAGTAAGCCACCACGCTCATTGAGTTTTTCGGTCTTCATTAGGAATAAATCGATGACTGAAGCGAATTCAATTATCTATGATCCAAATGTGGTAGTTGAGTTTGCTCGACAGCTTTTTCTGCCAGAAGTCCAGCAATCGATGGCCGGCCGGCCTGATTACGAAGTTTTTCGGGAGGGCGTCCATGGAGCAGTAAAGGGACTATATACCTCCTATGAAATCGGCATGTGTCTTCATGCCGCGCAAAGAGAGATAGAGCAGAAAGATGATCACATTCGGAGCTTGGAAGCTCGCATAGAGAAAGCCGAGAATGAATTAAAGAAAGCTAAAGCTTCCGAAACGCAATCGGCGAGTCAAGTGAACTCGTTTGTCACGGAAAGAGTAAACCAACGGCTTTGGATCATGCGATTGCCAATCGAGACACAGCGAGCATGTTCGCAAGAGAAGCAACAAGAACGAAGGCCTACGAACAACGCTTTTTTGACAGTCAAAAAATTGGTATTGAAAAGATGAAGGACAAGTTAGCCGAGGATGTATGTCGGTGCAAAAATCATGGATTTAAGCAAGGGTGGATCAAGGCTCTTCAGGCCGTGGGTATCTATTCGACGTCACTTCTATATCAGAATTACAAATTTCCCTTCAAAGCTTACGATGCCGAGAAGATTGACAATGAAAAGGGTACCAACTAAATTTATATGTTAATACACATTGTGCCTTTGAGTTTATCAAAAGCCATGTTTTTATGCTTTATTTAATGAAACACATATTTGCCATATTGTTTCAATTAATGTTTGTATATTAATCCATGACAATCGTTTATTACTTATGACAATCATATATTAATCCATGTCATTCTATTACCAAATGTGGTCTTTTCAAATTCAGAGGCTTATTGGGCCCAAACGTGGCATTCACGGATGGGGTTCTGAATTCGGAGTCTTTTTATGTTGGTCAGTCGTGATATCCACGAAGGGCACTCTAAATTCAGAGGGTTATTTGGCCCAAACGTGGCATCTACGGATGGGGCTCCGAGTTCGGAGTCTGTGTTGGCTAATCGTGATATCCATGAGGGGCACTCCGAATTTGAAGGATTATTCGGCCCAAACGTAGCATCCATGGATGGGGCTTCGAACTCAGAGTCTTTTTGTGTTGGCCAATCGTGATATCCACAAAGGGTGCTCCGAAGTCGAAGGCTTATTCGGCCCAAATGTGGCATTCACAGATGGGGCTCCGAATTCAGAGTCTTTTTATTGGCCAATCGTGATATCCACGAAGGGCGCTCCGACTTCAGAGGCTAATTCGGCCCAAACGTGGCATCCATGGATGGGGCTCTGTGTTCGGAGTCTGTGTTGGCCAATCGTGATATCCACAAGGGGCGCTCCGAATTCGGAGGCTTATTCGGCCCAAACATGGCATCCACAGATGGGCTCCGAATTTAGAGTCTTTTTATTAGCCAATCGTGATATCCACAAAGGGCGCTCTGAATTCAAAGGCTTATTCGGCCCAAACATGGCATCTATAGATAGAAATCCAAGTTCAAAGTCTGTGTTGGCCAATCGTGATATCCACGAGGGGCGCTCCGAATTCGGAGGCTTATTCAGCCAAAAACGTGGCATCCACGGATAGGGCTCTAAATTCAGAGTCTTTTTATTGGCCAATCGTGATATCCACGAAGGGCGCTCTGAATTCGGAGGCTTAGTCGGCCCAAACGTGGCATCCACAAATGGGGCTTCGAGTTCGGAGTCTGTGTTGGCCAATCATGATATCTACGAGGGGCGCTCCGAATTCAGAGGCTTATTCGGCCTAAACGTGGCATCCATGGATGGGGCTCCAAACTTGAAGTCTTTTTGTGTTGGCCAATCGTGATATCCATGAAAGGCAGTTTGAATTTGGAGGCTTATTTGGCTCAAACGTGGCATTCACGGATGGGGCTCCGAATTCAGAGTCTTTTATTCGCTACTAAACCATTATTAACGAGACTGAGGTAAGAAAGGGTATTGCATTGGGAAATTAAAAGATGTATACATAACATTTCAGTGAAAATTCAAAACAATTTAGCATGTCATACAAGTTGGCTTAATGATAAAATTTGCACAAATGTGTGGAATTCTAGGGGCGTGGCAAACTTCTCCCTGCCATGTCTTTGAGCCAATATGTCCCAGTTCCGGCGATTGAATCAACTTAATAAGAGCCGTCCCAGTTGGGGCCTAATTTTTCGTCAGCCGGATTCTTAGTAACAATGAGCACTTTCTTGAGGACCAATTCTCCAGGCGTATAACGACGCAACTGTGCGTGCTAATTATATGATTTAGCGAGCTGTTGCTGATACCGCGCCATGCAAGCAAGGGCACGATCTCGACGTTCTTCAATCAGAGTCAAGTCCAAGGGCAACATCACGTCATTACGGCCCATGTCAAAAACCTTGGATTTCAGTGTAGGTAGGCCGATCTCCAAGGGGATAATTGCCTGAGTTCCAAAGCACAAAGCGAACGGCGTTTCCCCAATAGATCGCCTTAGAGTAGTGCGATGAGCCCACAACACACTGGGCAATTCTTCGACCCATCTGCCTTTAGCTTTTTCCAACCTTTTCTTGATGCCATTTGGATGAATTTATTGGAGGCCTCCGCCTAACCATTGCTTTGTGGATATGCCGGCGACGAAAAGTAAGGTCGAATACCATACGTGTTACATAACTCCCGGTAAACGCCACAATCAAATTGGGTTCCGTTGTCTGAAACAAGTGCTCGTGGTATGCCGAATCATGTTATGATGTTTTTCTATACAAAACGCTTAACATCAACATCGTGAATATGTGTTAAGGCCTCTGCTTCAACCCATTTTGTAAAATAATCTATTGCGACAACCAGGAATTGCCTGTTGCCTGGAGCTTGCGGTAGTGGTCCGACGATATCGAGTCCCCATTGAGCGAACAGCCAAAGACCAGTGATAGAGTTTAATTCCTCAACGGGCAGATGAGTTAAAGGGAAAAACTTCTAACATTGTTCGCATTTCCTAACGTAATTCTTGGCATCTATTCGCATGGTCGGCCAATAATACCACTGTGTTACGGCTCGCTGGGCCACTGAGCGTCCCCCAGAATGGGTGCCATAGCTGTCTTCATGTATTTCAGTTAAGAGCTCATCAACTTTATCTGGGTGAACACATTCTAAGTACGACCTAGAAAGCGATTTGCTGTAGAGTTTTCCATGCGAATCCAAGTAGTATCGCAGGGCTTTATTTCTCAGCTTGTGGGCTTCTTTCTTGTCCATTGGGAGTTGTTCTAAGGAAAGGAATGCAATGATGGGGTCCATCCAACTTGGTCCTGGTTTAATGATGTTAATCTGAACTAGTTTAGAAGAGGTAATGCTCGGCTCAGGGATGAATCTGACTTCGATTGTCCGCTTAATTTCTGAATTGATGGCAGAGGCTAGGCAAGTAAGGGCATCCGCATGTGTGTTCTAATCCCGGGTTATTTGATTTAATTCATGGTGGTCGAATTTCGCGAGCAAGAGATTCGCCGTTTTCACGTAGGCTGCCATGTAGTCATTTTTAGCTGCATACTCCCCTTTCAACTGGTTGATGACTAATTTCGAGTCATAGAAAACAAGTAACCACCGCACACCAAGGTGAAGTGCATTCCGAAGGCCAGTTAGCAATGCTTTGTACTCGGCCTCATTGTTTGATGCATCAAAGCCTAGTTTGACTGCCTGCTCAATTATTGCCCCTTCGAGGGTCATGATTACTGCGCCTACTCCACTGCCACGTTGGTTGGATGACCCGTCACAATACATCTGCCAAATGTCTCCAACGTATATTCTCCAGTTGGGTTTAGGTTGCACTTGAGTGGTCTTAAAGTCAGCAACACATCCCGTGAATTCGGCTACAAAGTCGGTGAGCACTTGCCCCTTGATGGAAGTTCTAGGCAAAAACTGGATATCATACTGGCCAAGTTCCAAAGCCCATTTTGAAACATGCCCTGATACTTCCACGCTACAGAGCGTCAATAGGAGGGGATAGTCTGTTAGTACAGCTATGGTATGCCCCTGAAAGTAATGCATCAGTCTTCTTGCAGCCTTGACAAAAGCAAGCATGAGCTTTTCCAGTGGTAGATAACGTGTTTCAGCATCAGCCATTGCTTTGCTCACATAGTAAACTAGTCGTTGCCCCCCAAGTTCTTCCCGTTAAAAGTACGGCGCTGATAGCCCGGTCAGATACCGCTGGGTACAAAATGATCGGATCGCCTACCGATGGGTTTGCCAAGAGTGGTACTGATTGGAGATAAGTTTTTGAGCCGTCCAAAGCAGCTTGGCACTCAGGGGTCCATTCGAAAGCTTTGCCTTGCAGAAGTGTGTGAAAGAATTGTCGGCAACGACCTATGGAACGGCTAATAAACCTATTCAGCGCGGCAGCCATTCCCATCAACTTCTGAACCTCTTTGACCAATCGAGGAGAGCCAAGTTCTAGAATTACAGTGATCTGCCTCGAGTTGCCCTCTATTCCGTGGTGGTTCACAATGTAGCTGAGGAATTTTTCAGATCCGATGCCGAATACACACTTTGAGGCGTTCAATTTTATTTTGTACTTTCGAAGAATGCCGAATGTATCTGCCAAGTCGGCTAAGTAGGCGTGCTTTTCCTTAGATTTGACCACCATGTCGTCGATGTATACTTCCATGGTGCGGCCGAGCTATTCCTTGAACATGGCAGTAACCAGTCTCTGGTAAGTTGCCCCCGCATTCTTCAGCCCGAAATGCATGACCTTATAGCAATAGGTTCCTCTCGGGGTGAGGAATGCTGTCTTTTCTTGATCCTTCAGATGCATGGCAATTTGATGATAACCTCTGTAGGCGTCCAAGAAGCTCATGCGTTGATGATGTGCCGTTGCATCTATGAGTTGGTCTATTCTAGTGAGGGGATAACAGTCCTCGGGACAAGCTTTGTTTAAATCCGTGAAGTCTACACAAACACGCCAAGATTCATTCTTCTTCTTTACAACCACGGTATTGGACAACCATGTAGGATAGGTTACTTCACGAATTGCCCTGGCCTCAAGCAATTGGTCAACTTCTTCAACAACGGCCGAAGCGTACCCCACGGCTTACCACCGAATTTTTCTGAATGATCAGCTTACATTTTGGATCAATGTTTAAGCAGTGTTGGGCCATAAATGGGTCCACCCCTGGCATCTCGTATGGTGTCCACGCAAACACGTCGAGGTTGCCGAGTAAGAAGTATATAAGCTCGTGCCTATCAACTTCGTTCAAGGAAGTGCCGATCATGAAAAACTTGTCAAGACTCCCATTAATTTCGATCTGATCCAAGTCTTCAGTTGCCTTTTTGCTGGGGGTCTTCCCAATGTCCTCAAGGCTCTCCTGATCTGGTATTTCAATCGAATTCACTTCCAGTTCTTTTGGTTTCTTTGCAGTAGTAAGGAGGTAGCATGCTTGTGCTGATTTCTGAGAACCCCGAATCTGTTCAATGCCATATTCAGTCCGAAAACGAAGTAACTGATGATAGGTGCTTGGTACAACTTGCATGGAATGCAACCAAGTTCTTCCCATGATGAGATTGTATAGCGAAGAAAGCTTGACAACCAGAAATTCTACATCTACTGATCTGGTGCTCGCCTGAACTGGTAGTGTGATCTTTCCCAAAGGATACTCAGGGTTAGCATTGAAGCCGAAAAATGGATAATCAGCTGGCGACAAATCCGAGTCAATGAAGCTGAGTTTAACAAATGTTTTGTAATACATTATTTCCGAAACGCTTCCTTGATCAATGAGAACACGTTCAACGGTGAATCTGTTCATGCATAGCTTGATGACGAAGGGATTGGTGTGGGGGAGAGCTACTGCAATTAAGTCGGTGTCGTCGAAACTAATCCTCCCAGTTTCATAGGGTCGTTTTGTCGGTGTGTTCGGCCTATGGAGGCTAGGTTACAGTTGAATTGTCTATATCTCGGCTGATGACGGTAGGCTGTATATTATGTGAATTACACCAAGTGCAGGTGAATCTGGCCGTAGGTAGAGCTGTGCAAAATACCGCCCAATCTGCTAAATCTACACTGATCTGTATCAATCCGCACCACTCTAACTGCAAACCACGATTTAAACTTTAAAATTTATAATCCGCCAACCGAACCGAACCGCTCCCCTCGGCTATAGTTAATATATATATATATTAATTTCCAATGAAATATTAATGTAAAAATGAATGTGAGAGAGATTTAAGATATGAAATTTATTACAAATTAGTGGTTATATATATAGAACATATTATGTAAAATTACTTTGTGTTATATATCTAAAAAATATTATACAAATTAGTGTTATATATTATGCAAATGTATGATAATTAATTAGAATATTCTTTAATCCGCCAATCAGCCAAAAACCGCCCAAACCGCAATTTGTCAATCCGCTAACCTGCCATTCGGTTTGCAATTTTCCTCTCAAACCGCCCGAACCGCACCGCGCACACCCCTATCCGTAGGGCTACCGTGTTTGATGGATTATTCTTTCGAACGTGTTGCGCCAACCATCCGTCTTGTACCAGTTCCTCCAAGTGGTCCTTCTATGCATAACAACTGTCGATGTCATGACCATGGTCCGTGTGGTACTCACATCGCTTGTCCCTTCTCCTTATATCGGGAGGTCCCATCATTTTGGGTGGCCATTTGAAAAACGGAAGGTGTTGAACCTTCGACAAAATCTTGCTGACCGCTCTGCTAACTCCGTGTACTTTTTGTTCGAGTTTCTTGTGCGCCTACTATCCACTTGATATTTTTCATTTGATCGGTGTGAACACTGATCGCTTGATCAGTGCGAGTCACGCCTTTTGTCTCGTTTAGCCCGATTTCGCGATTCGGGGCTCCTTGACGACACAATGCTTATCAGTTGAACGATTCCAGCTGGAGCCATCTTAACGGCTTTCTGTCCAACTTTGACCTGCATCGTCTTCCACCTTACAATACTCTTCAACTTTCTTCATTAACGCCCAAACTGTATTAAGGGGCCGTCTGGTCAACAAACTGTGGAGGGGACTATCAGGATGTAATCCCATTTTGAAGGCGGTGATAGCCATGGAGTTCTTGCAGGCATCGTCTACCATGTTAAAGTATTCCCAATAGCGTGCCGGTTTCTTCTGGTTTAATTTGCATTACCCAGAGAGAATTGACTTGCTTTGGCTGGATTTCATTGGTGATGAATCTTGCCCTGAAGGACTTTTGGAGTTGATGGAAGCTTTTTATCAATGTCGGCTCTAGTTTACAATACCATCTGACGGCTAATGGTCCTAGACTGCTCAGAAACAATCGACACATGAGGGCTTCATCATCAGCATGCAGTATCATTGCTTGTTTATAATGACGAATATGATCAATAGGGTCTAATTTTTCGTCATACAAGGTGAACAATAGTGCTTTAAACTTCTTGGGTAGCACAGCCCTTGCAATTCGTCGTACAAAAGGGTCACATTTGTCTTCTTCATCCGAATCATCACTTCTTCTCCCTCGCTTCTGCTGTTCATACGGACTTCCTTCGGATGAGCTAGATACATCGACTCGTCCCTTCTTTCTGGGTTTCGGGGACAGTGAGTCAGAATCATTGTCATTATCGTGTTCCCGAAGACGACGTAGTCGATCATCCTTCTTTCCAGAAGGTTAACCCCGGTCACAGCATACGGCCTGCTGGGACTTGGCTAGCTCCAGGGCCAACTCCTGGCGCAGGCGCTGGTTCTCAGCCATCATGTTTTCCAGACGCTGTTCATTTTGCTTTGCTTGATCCATGATTGTCTGCATTTTCTCATGCACCGATGTTGAGGGTGAGGTCTGGGCTACTGAGTCGAAGTTCAAGGCCCGTTGAGCGGTGATATTCTCCGGTCCAGGCATGTTTCTTGGAGTGATGTCATCTCTTGGCGTAATGTCGTCAGCGACTACCGAAAGATCATCTGTTACGCCCGCTATGGATATGCTTGAGTATTTCCACAGATGGCGCTAATTGTGGAGAAGTGGTTTGGAAATACTCTAAGATCCAGTCAGACGTCCATGATCCTTTGATTACTACCTGAAAAAGGGATGAACACTCCGATCGGGTATGCCAGAATTAGCACTCCGACGAACAAGTTAGTACGCTCTCTCATTTACTTCTATCTCAAGTTATTTTATCTATTCTCACATACCTTTTTTTGGTTGATGTTCCTCTATTTATATTAACTTCTGGACCCTAGGGTCGGGCCCACTCTTAATCTAGCGCATGATTGCTTGTTCGGCCTTCCGGTTGTGTGCCGGTACCTACTCGGCTCCTTACGTGGCTAACTTATATATTTGACTTCAAGAGCCCTTGGACAGAGCCGAATTGCCTTTGGCCTAATCAAATTAATTTGGCTTTCCTTAGTATACAATTATTCGGCCTCCATACTCTTGAAGAGGAATAACACTTTTGTTCACAAACCAACAAGTTCTCACTCTCAAGGGCCAAAATTTGGACTCAATAATCTCAAAAAAGAATGCCCCAATATTGGTTTAGGAAGTGTAAAGAGAGGGTGCATAGGTTGCAAGATAGAGATAGAGAGAGAATTTCAAGTTTTGGCCCTTAAGGATTTTTTTGTAACCTTAAACCATTAAGGAAGGTCCCCTATATATAGAAAAACAGCCCCTCAGGTCGAAAATATCAAGCCTGGAACAACTGGAGCTTCTGGGAGACAGCTGGGCAAAAATATCTGGGCTTTTCACCAGTGCTGGCCAAAAATGTGAATTGTCGGCCACTTGTCGGCCACCAAAAAATCTACTTCCAGAGCCGACTTCAAACGGGCATATCTCCTTCATTCAGACTCAGTTTTAGGTCATTCTTGAGTCTTAATTGAAGCTCCGGAAGTCTAATTTCCAATGGTGAAAATCTCACATCTAAATTCTAAGTGTTCAAAGAGATATGCCTATTTTAGTGAAGGTTTCTTATTTCTATCTTAACCGGATTGATGCCTAACTTTAAATGGTCATATCTCCCTCACCCGGACTTGGCTTTAGGAGATTCTTAAGTCTAAATTGAAGCCCCGGAAGTCCACTTTCCAATGGTGGTGGCATCATAACTAAAGTCTAAGTGTACAAAGAGATAGGCCTGATTTAGTGAAGGCTGCTCAGTTCTCTGTTAACGGTTTGATGCCCAACTTCTTTCCCAACTAGTTTTCTTCTCTCTCCTCCAATTTTCTTCAACTCCAAACCTCTAAATAAGATGTTTAAAAATATTTTTCAAAGAGTTCACCTCTCTTCCATTTATTTCCACTTTGTCCTTACTCGGTTTACCGAAAAGTGCAATATTTTACGAAATGCAAGCCTCATAACATCGTAAAAACATTTGGAAAAATATTTTGAAAGAGAGGGTTTTAAGGTCTAAAATAGTTTTGGTCCAAAATGGGGTGTAAGGTTAGGATTTAGAAGCTCTTCTTGCTAAAGAAATCGAGCGATTGGACAGCGTAACTTTCATCATCAAGTGATCAACCTGAGACACCCAACTCTTAAGGGCGGTCAAAAATGGGGTGTCTATAAATGGCGAGTTTATTACAACCTTTACCTATAGCCGAGTGGAAATGGGAGCATGTCACGATAGATTTTGTTGTGGGTCTTCTGAGGACTCCAAGAGGTAATGATGTCATGTGGGTGATAGTAGATCGGTTAACTAAATCAGCACACTTTGTACTAATGCACACGAGTGACTCGATAAATTATCTTGTCGACCTTTATGTTAGGGACATAGTTCGACTTCATGGGATCCCTGTGACTATCGTTTCGAATAGAGACCCACGTTTCATAGCTCAGTTGTGGCAGAGCCTACAAAATGCTTTGGACACTAGATTGACGTTTAGCACTGCCTATCATCCTCAAACTGATGGGCAGTCCAAGCAAACCATTCAGATCTTAAAGGACATGCTTCGAGATAGTGTTCTTGATTTTGAGGGGTCGTGGGAGAGGCATTTACCTTTAGTGGAGTTTGCCTGTAATAATAGTTTCTAAGCGAGTATTGGTATGGCACCGTTTGAGGCCTTGTATGGCCGACCTTGTAGATCTCCAGTGTATTGTGCCAAGATGGGGGACACACCTATGTTACATCATGAATTAGTCCAGGAAACGATGGAGAAGGTCATGCTTATTCGTAAGAGATTAGTTTTGGCTCAGAGTCGCTAGAAGAGCTATGCTAACCGTAGGAGGAGACCTTTATCTTTTGAGGTAAGAGATCAGGTATTCTTGAAAATATCACCGAGACGGGGTTTAATGAAATTTGGGAAAAGCGAGAAGTTGTCTCCTAGATTTATTGGGCCTTTTGAGATTTTAGAGCGGATTGGAGAAATAGCTTATCATTTGGCCTTGCCGCCCTAACTTTCTGGTGTTCATGACGTGTTTCATATTTGTATGCTCCAGAAGTATGAACCTAATCCTTCATACATGTTGAATTAGATCGAGTTAGAGATAGATGAGGATGCCTCATACGATGAGAGACTAATATGGGTTTTAGATACTTGAGACCAACTCTTGCGAGGCAAAACTATTCCATTAGTTAAGGTGTTTTAGCAACGCCATGGGGTTAACGAGGTGACTTAGAAGCGTGAGGTAGAAGTCTATGAGAAGTGTCTAACCTATTTGTTGATGTTTGAGACTTGTATTGAAAATCTTATTCATGTTATAAAATACAAACATTGTATATGTTTTGGAAGGTTGAACTGTAATATTCCGTATTGATAGACTTTGTGTTATCATTGTTGCTTATATGAATGGTTACTAGTTTAATCTAAATCCGGTGATTGTTGATTTAAGTTAAATTTTAGGGACGAAATTCCTTAAGGGCAGGAGATTATAACAATTTCGGTTTTGACCCAACCCATTTCTTACTTTTGAATCTGGGAATCCATGTCATTAACTATTATTCATTACATTTTCATCTTGTTGCTAGTTGAGTTTGATTATTTGGGAGTTTGGTTGTATTTGAAATAGGTTGGGAGTTAGTTTTTCAAAAGGGTTGTTGTCCAGATTTTTGCCTGTTTGCTCGAGCGGTCTTTCTTGCGCTCGAGCGGTCTTTTACAGCCTGAATTTCTAGGAGGGGGTCATTGTGCGCTCGAGCGGTGTTTTTGGTCATTCGAGCAGTGTCACTTATTGTGTCTGACGTTCGAGTAATGTTTTGGTCGCTTAAGCGGTTTACGTGTATATCAGTCTAAGAAAAGGATTTTCTGAGTCACTTTTTCATTTCTCTCTCTCTCTCTCTCTCTAAACATTTCAAAAACCCTAGATCTTCACTCTCTCTCTCTCTAGTTCTTGTATTCAAGCCCCAAATACTCTCAATCTATTGATTTCTTTACCCTAACCCTTTGGAGAAAGAAGTAGAGCATGTCGAGAGCTTCATTTTAATTAGAGAAGTTATTGTTTTCGGCTCTGCCAAACTTCAACCCTTGCTCTCTCTTGTCTTCCATTCTTGAGGTAGAATTCTTTCAACCTTTGCTATGATTTTTACCTTAGTTATTTGTCTATTGGAAGTGTGGGGGCCGAATAATTGTATACTAAGGAAAGCCAAATTAATTTGATCAAGCTAAAGGCAATTCGGCTCTGTCCAAGGGTTTTTGAAGTCAAATATATAAGTCAGCCGTATAAGGAACCGAGTAGGTACTAGCACACAACTGGAAGGCTGAATAAGCAATCATGTGTTGGATTAAGAGTGGGCCCGACCCTAGGGTCCAGAAGTTAATATAAATAGAGGAACATCAACCAAAGAAAGGTATGTGAGAATAGATAAAATAACTTGAGACAGAAGTAAACGAGAAAGTATACTAACTTGTCCGTCGGAGTGCTAATTCCGGCACACCCAACCGAAGTGTTCATTTCTTTTTCAGGTAGCAATTAGAGGATCAAGGATGTCTGACTGGATCCTGGAGTATTTTCAAACCACTTCTCCACAGGAAGAATCTAGTGATTTGGGAATTTTGGGTTAAACCTAGGGTTTGGTTTTCAAATGTAAAAGAGAGGTTTTCAAATGGGTTCTTGGGAAAGGTTGTGGGGATGTGTTAATGGTTGAGATATGTTGAAACGATGGATTTCTTTACTTAAAATTGATTTTATAAGTAAAGGGGGTGTTGTTATAAAATTATGGACATTTTAAGTTTGTGAAAGAAAATAGAAAATGAAGTTGGGTTTTGTAAGAATGGAACAATGTACATGTTGATGATGATGGTGAAGTTGGATATGTAATATCACTCTCATTTCGAAAATAATGAAATTATATCTTTTGTTGGAAATTATCTGTTGTATAAAAATATCTATTTTGGGCTATCGATGGAGGATAGCTTTGATTGTTGTACAAATTGCATGAGGATTAGGTGAATTGAAACTAATTACTCATACATCTTGCATTAAACATCGTTTCATACTTAAGCATTGAAAATGTATTGTTTTGAGAAAAATGAGTGAATATCTTGGTGAATTTGGTTAGGGGGTGTGGTTATGGTTATTATGTTGGCCTGTGTATCTTTGGTGAACGTCTAGAAACCCCGCGCAATTAGGTGCTGATCTTTCTGATTAGTACTGGTAAAATGGCTTTGGTAGTGCTTGTATAGCCTACTGGCTGGCATGTATCTAGAGATTCCCAGTGTTCTGTATCCACTGCCCTATTTTCTGTTATACAAGGTTATTTTTCATGAGTTGATATAGAATCTAGCATTGCATTACTTTGAGATGGAAATGTGAAATGTTTGACAAATGGCATGCATATGCATTCACTTTATGAATTCGTTAAGATTCATATATTGTGTTTCAGTATCTCTACTAGATTTTGGCTCACCCTATGTAGAAAACAACTCTCAAGTGCTAATGATATACCTCCACCAAGGACATAGTTAGGGAGGACTTAGAGCCAATAGCTTCATTTTGTTATTTGATGTAATTATTTTGTACAAGCCTTGGGCTTTAATCGTATTGAGTTGAACTCATTTTAATGCACCCAAGCATCGACTTGGAAAGATGTAGCCATTAGGGCATATAATTACTTGGATTTTCTTTTATTTTAATTCATGTATATCCATGGCATATGCTATAGATTCAAAATATAGGATTTATGAATGTATACACGCATATGTCATCTTTTCTTTGAATCAAGATTATAAATGGAATATATAATATGAGGTTACTAATCATTAGTAAGAAGTATTATAAGATGGGTCATTGTTATTATTTTGAGGCGTTACACCACTAATCATAAAAAATGTCAAAAATAAACTATATCACCATACTTAGAGTCGCTACCTAATCTTTTAGGGAATACTAAGAAACTCGTGACTTGTACCCAAAGGCCATGAAACCAAAGTGTCTCGATTCGGGAACTTAGGTATGAGAAGAAAGATCATGAATTGAGCACCCCCGCTCACCCGATCAAAGATCACCCTTTACTACTTCATGATATGGAAACTATTAACATGACATGATCATGTAATGCAATTATTGTTGCTATCTTTACTACGTAGAGTAAACAAATATAGACCAAATCACCTATTTTAGAATGTTCTAATCTCTCACTGTATTTTTAGACCAGAGGACTAGATAAACAGAAATCTCATGAAAAACCGAGACTTCCGCCCTACGAAGATATCAGAATCATTCCAACTTAAGCAATTAGAAGATATAACAAATAAGCACATAGCCTCACGGTAGCATGCTAGACATAATAAGAAGCAATCACAAGTAGGATGCACAGATGAAAGAGGCTCACCTGTTACTCTTCCGCACCATGTCGAGAGCGTAAAGGTTTAGAAAGAAATACATGATCCTAGATACCAAACTAAATCATATGCAAAGAGATGGTAGAAATGCTCACTGAGTACTCCAGCCAAGCAGAAATGGAAAACAAGCTAAAAAAAGAAATGCATGATTTTAGATGCAATGTCTAATGTAAAAATTCGCACATAATGGATCCCAAGGGGCTTTGGATATTATCAAGATTACATGGATATCAACAAAATATCTAACACATAATTTAATATAAAAACTATGGTCCACGCTCGAATGCATGTTCCTACGCTAATAATGGGATCATGATAACAATATAGTTAGGTTTGAGTTAACAAAAAGTAAAAGAGTAAAGAGTAAGGAGAAGATGGACCCGTCCCAACGCACGTGACAAAATATTGAATGGAAGGTAAGGAAATGATGAGACAGAAATAAAGAAAGCTCCAGCTAGTATAGAGAGGTTCTCTCCCTCCTACGTATGAAAATGAGTATAAACTACCCAAATCCATGAGAACTAGTGATGAAAGGGGAGATCAGGCCCATTCTCATGGAGGAAGCCATATCCAGGCTTTTATATCATCAAAGCTAGCAAGAAAGGTAGAAAAAGGAAAAATTCTGATGAGATGAGGGAGATTCTTATCCGCTTACTCATGAAAATGAGCGTAAATTGCTCAAATTCATGTAAGATAGATTCGGGAAGAAAGAAACTTCATCTTCTCATAGAGGAAACCATGCCTAGGTTTCTAACCCGTAAAATCAAAAAGAAAGAAATTCGGGCTTAGCCAAAGTCTCTATATAGGCCTCTAGTAACTACAAAAAATGGGAAATAGAGAAAGAGATCAAACTAGGCTAGCAGCAATTTTAATCAACAAATATCCTAAAATAAAAGAAAATTAATGGAGATAGAATTTGAAATTGAAATAGAAGAAGGGATTACTTCTAAAATAGTAGAGATAGGGCCCAAGTTGATCACAAACTCTAATCCAAGCTCTCTCTGATCAATAGAGGTCTTCTAATCCTAAGTTATCCAAGCAAAGGTAAGTAGAAAGTAGTCCAAAATTCTCAAAAAAAAAATCTCTCTTTTTGTATATTTGATTTAAAAATGTTAGAGAGAGTATTATGGATTAATGAATTAGCTCTTGGAAAGTATGAAAATTAGAACCCTTTTCTTTCAAGAGGGGTGGTCATTTTATAGGCATTTGGGGCTTGGGATATACCTCTAGATCCCATGGATCCGAATGGTATATTCCAAGATCCTTTGGACACCTCACAAGAAAGCTGCTTGGCTGCTACGCTGAATAATACTTGTTTGGCCAGTGGAGAGTAGTCTAGAGGATTTCCCTAGAAATTTTTCCTATGGAGTTGGAGAAGACCCGGAGATGCGTCCACGGATCAAAATTGTTTGGCACGTTGCCTAGAAAATGTTCGGTAGAGTAGCAAAAGTTATGGGCATGCGTCCATGGGCCAAAATGGTTTGGTGTTTTGCAAAGAAGATGTATGGCTGAGTAAGAGTTATCCAACTAGTTTTCTTGGAAGGTTTCTCCTATTTTCCCATTCATTATGGCTTTATAAGCTAACTTCATTGAAAAACAGATAAAACATTTTTGGAAAACACATTGCCTAGAATTGCCAAAATGAATGAAAATGTGTCAATTGCCTTAAAAACATTTGAAAATAGGTTTCAGGGTCCATAAAACATTTTGGCCAAAACAGGTGTAAGGCAGGTTTGGCTTCTTTTCCATTTCTCACTTATTGCTTAGAGTGACCTTTTGTATCTTTATCAGGAGCTTTGGTTGGAGCATCCAAGTCTTAAGGTCGGTCAAAAATGGGTTGTCTACAGTGGGGGAAGCCACATATGAGAATCACTCATTGACAAATCGATTGGATGCCATAGTCGCTAGGTTGCTTGCCCTCAAGGCCTGGACGGCAGATCAATTCAAGGAAATTATGGGGGACATGGTTTCCATGTTTGATACCTTAAATGACAAACTGCACGAAGTTCAAGATGAACTCATGCTGGTAAAGGGGGTTGTATGTTAGCATTCAAACAATGGTATGCCCCTTTCTTCCAAGATCAAAGTTCTAGAACCAAGGCCTTTCTCAGGGAATCGAAGTGCCAAGGAACTCAAGAAATTTTTATGGGATATGGAGCAATACTTCAAGGTTGCTCGCGTATTGGAATGGAAGAAAGTGACAATCACTAGCATGTACCTTTCTGGTGATGCTAAACTATGGTGGCGGACTCGAACAAAGGATGATGCTCATCCAGTGATCCAATCATAGGAGTTAAGGAATTAAAAGAGCAATTCTTTCCTTGCAACTCATCTTGGGTTATAAGAAATGCATTGAAACGATTGAAACACACTGGTTTTGTGCGGAAATATATGAAGGAGTTCAGTTTGTTGATGCTTGACATTAAGAACATGCTGGAGGAGGACAAACTCTTTAACTTCATGTCGAGCCTACAAAATTGGGCATAGTTAGAATTGCATCGACTAGGTGTTAAAGGCTTATCCTCTGCTACGACTACGACAGATGAATTGCTTGACTACAAGTTGAGCAAGGATTCTATACTAGAGACCAGCAAATCTAAGAAGAAAAGGCAAGTGAAATATGGTGAAAAGAAGAACGGTTTGAAGAAATGTAAGGATCATTCTAAGTACAAACAAAAGGGATTCTTCTTTACATTCACAAAAAGAAGTCAAGCAAAGGGTGTTTCATATGTGATGGATCATATAGAGGCAAAAGATTGCCCTAAGCGATAGAAGTTGGATGCCATCGTGGCAGAAGACAATAGAGGGCAAACGAATTCTAATTTCCTAACTCTAGTAAATCCCTTACAATTGTTGAATGCAATTCACATGGATGAAGTCCCTTTGATTGGTCTAATGTACATTCAAGTGGCATTCGGTGGTGGGGGTGTTTTGGCTATGGTGGACATAAGAGCCACTCATAACATTGTCTTAGAAAAGATGGTGCAGTCTATTGGTTTCCAAGTTTCTGAAAATCCAAGCCAGATAAAGTCCTTAAACTCTGCTGCACAACCTATAATGGCTTGGGTTATATCTAATCCTTTCATATTCTTAGATCCAGGATCCGATACTTCTTATCATTGTCTATACTCTTTCATGTATTGTTATTGTTGGGTTTGGAGTTATTGGTTGTGTTATGAACAAGTTGGTAGTTCGTTTTTCAAAAGAAGTCATGTTTGTTTTCTTCAGGTTTGCTCGAGCAGTCTTTTATGTGCTCGAGCAGTCTTTGAGTCCTTTCAGTATTTTTGTAGGTTTGTAAAACTACTAGGAGTAAGGTGATTTTCACTCAAACGGTCCTTTCTTCGCTAAAGTGATCCTCTGCAGTCTACCAAAACGTTTGGAAGGAAGTCATTGTTCACTCGAGCCATGTTTTGGTTGCTCGAGCAGTTTCACTTATTATGTCTGGTGCTTGAGTAGTGTTTTGGTTGCTCGAGCGATCTATGTGTATATCAGATCAGGAAGAAAGGGTTTTTGTCACTTTTTCATTTCCCCTCTCTCTCTCTCTCTCTAAAACATTTCTAAACCTAATTTCTTCACTCTCCCTCTCTAGTTCTTACTTAAAACTCTCCTATATACCCAATCCATTGATTTCACCACCTTAGTGCTTTGGAGTAAAACATAGAGCTCGTCAAAGAGGTCAATCTAATCAGAAAAGATTTCATTTTTGGCTCCATCAAACTTCGACACTTGTTCTTTTCTTCTTCTAATATTAAGGTATAGGTTTTCTTAAACATTCTATTATGACTCTTAATGTTATGTGCTCCTTATCTAGTATTGTGATTTAGGGTTTGGATTTTGAAATGTAAACGAGAGGTTTTCGAATGGGTTCTTGAGAAAAGTTATGGGAGTGTAAATATTGTTCAGTTATGTGGAAGTGTTGGAAATTCCTTCTTTAAATATGTTTTTAGAAAGTAAATGATGTGTGATTTGAAAATCATTGATGTTTGATTTATGAAAGAAAAAAGAATGATGGTGGATTTTTAAAAAGATAAAAATGAGTATATCTATTGATGAAAGGTGTGGAGTTGGATATGTGTTATCACTTTTATTTTGAGATTTTGACATTTATGCTGGTTATTGAAAATTATCTATTGAGAAAGATCTCTTTTGGGCTATCGGTGGAGGATAGCCTTAATTGTTGTAGAAATTGCATGAGAATTATGTTAATTGAAACTAATTACTCATATATTTTGCCTTAAGCATTGTTTCATACTTAAACATTGAAAATGTATTGTTTTGAGAAAAATGGATGTATACCTTGGTGAATCTAGTTAGAGGGTGTGGTTGTGGTTTTGTTATGTTGGCATGTGTGTCCTTGGTGAAAATCCATAGACCCGCACAGTTAGGTGTCGATCCTTCCGGATAATACAAGTAAAATGACTTTGGTAGTACTTGTATAACCTATTGGCAGACACGTACCTAGAGATTCCTATTTTTTATCCACTATCCTATTTTCTAACTTGAAAAGTGTTGTTTATTGAATTGATACACATATAATTGAGACATTGCATTGTTTTGAAATAGAAAGCATAATGTTTTGATAAGTGGCATGCATATGCATTCACCATATGACTTCGTTATGCTTCATACATTGTGTTTAAGTATCTCTATTGGGCTTTAGCTCACCCTACGTAAAAAATAACTTTTAGGTGCTGATAATATGCCTCTACCAAGGACATAACTTGGGAGGACTTGGAGTCGAAAGCTTCTTTTTGTTTCTTTTGTGTAATTATTTTTGTACAAGCTTTGGGCTTTCTATGTATTGAGTTTAACTCACTTTTATTGTACCCAAGTATTGATTTGGAAAGATGTAACCATTAGGGCATAAACTTATATGTACTTTCTTTTGTTCCAATTCTTTTACACGTGACATATGCTATAGATTCAAGATTTAGAGTTTATGAATGTATATGTACATATGTCATCTTTTGTACGGTAATAGAATATTGATGAAAGGTTAAATACATATATATATGGTTGCTTTTTCATTGAAAATCATGAGGGGTTAGGCAGATAAATTTGATGGTTGGATGATTTCAATATCATTCTAGGAAATGATTTGTTTGTGACTACCAAAGTAGCACTAATTACATATCTCGGATGAAGGCAGACTTTGCTTTGTTTTGGTTGTGGTAGGCCAGACAAAGATAAGGGCATGAAGTGGAAAATAGAGACACTGTCAGCAATTCAAGTACATAATGGCCTGAAGAAAGGTGCTAAAACGTACCATGTGGCCTTAGTGGAAATCAAGCTGTAGCCTAACTTTTCGTGCTCCTTTCAGAAAACGAATAGCCCTACAGTTCAACTCCACTTGTGTTTCTGAATTTGATTTCACAAGTGCAATATGAAATAATGAAAACACAAAAAGAGTCTAAATCCAGCAATTCTTTTTGGAAAATCAATGTTTGAATCAAATGCCAAAAATGGACTGCTTTGCCAAATTACAGAGTCGCCGCCTAAATATTTTTAGGAAACTTAGGAAACCCTAAACTCATGCCAAAGGCCATTAGTCCGTCATCACCAAGTGTCTCAGCTCGGGAACTTAGGTATGAGAGAGGAATGTCATGAATTAAGCACCCCACTCGCCCAATCAAAAATCGGCCTCTACTAATCATGATGAGTTTTTTTATTTACATTACATGCTCTTGTTCACATTTATTAGCTATATTATTATGTGATACACACAAAGTATAGAATAGTTTGCAAGAATTAGAACATTTGATCTCACGCTTCGTTTTGAAATTGTTTTGTGAATTTGCCACTTGAAAAAGTGGGCTAAAATGAACATTTAATGAAACCATCCCAGTTCAAGCATCTAGCCCAGGCATTCAAACAATTATATTATTTAAGCAATCAGCCTCATGATATTCATGCTTTAGACATGGCAACACAAACACTTGATGCAAAATGCTAAGACATAAAAGCTCAGCTAGTACTCCAAGCCAAAACATGTGAAAGAGTTAGAAAAATATGCATGTTCCTAACTTATGCAATATGACTAATGCAACGTACATATTATGTATTTTTATAGGCCTGGCTATGAATATGGCATATGATTTCATTCGAGACATGCGAGAAAGCACGTATTCAAGTAAATGAATTTGAACATTTGATATTGGGTTAGCATGATGAGCCGAACCTTGGATGCATGCAAGACAATGGATGCAAATCATAAGAATGCTAATGAAACGTGATGTCCTAGACCAACCATCGTAAGCGAGTAAGTAAAAGGGAAAAAGACGTGGAGTTGGAAGACATACAACTTATTATAACATTGCCCTCGTGCAAGAGGGTGCGAATCAAAGTCCGAAAAGTCCAAATTAAACTAATTATTACAAAATCGAATGAATAAATAAGTGAGGCTAATTAACTAGCTAACTATGCTATTACAACAAGGATAACCAAGATAAGTAAACTAGCTCTTTAAGCTAAGTAACTACAACAATTACAGAGGGACAATAATAATTATTACAACACTTAATAATTAACGAGACTAATTATAACAAACAATATTAAATTAAATTAATTACAACGATCATAATGTAAGCAAGGATACGCAAAAATTGCATGCATGCACATGCACAATGTTCAAGAACAGCTCTGTCTGCCCCAAGCTTGCTCTGTTTCACCTCAACTACTGCCCTCTATTTTTTTTGCAAAAATACACTACTGACCAAACATTGAGGACTGGCCAGCCCTCAATGAAACCCGACCGGACCTAAAGAAGGCCGGTCGTGCCTCAATTTTGTGTAAAACTCTGTTTTGTGTTCTGAAGTGAAAACAGTGCAGACAGAGTTATTAAGCTCTGTTTGTCCCTTCTTGCCTTCTTTGTCATAGAAAAGCCTCGAGAGAAGGTTAGAATTGTTTCCAAAACCATCAATGAGCAAATTGATTGCTTGATGATTCCGGATACAATTTTGGACAAAAATCAATGAATGTAATGAATATGACCACTCCTCCTTCTTTATCTTGGAATGAACTCAAAAAAAGGAAGTAAAGACGCTTCAAGAATCATCAAAACACCATGAATTAGTGCATGATCACTCTAGACTCGACAAACTTGGCATAACGTCCGGCCAAGTCTAAGCAAGATGACTCATTTTCTTTATGTGTGTTGGTTGCTTTTAAACCAATTTTTTTAGTCATTTCCATTCTTTAGTCCATTTGTCCGAAGTGATGATTAAGTCCTCTAAAAGGAGAGAAGCATCAAATGGGAAGTAATTCTCAACATGAAAGAGAGATTACACCGTTGATAATGAATCTCCGTAGAGACTAAGCCATTAAGCGTGAATCTCTAGTTCATGTGTTGAACAACCATCAACCGATTGAAACAACTCTCAAATGAAAGAAATGAGTGACAAGTTGATTCTTAAAATGAGGTTATTACTATGAAAGTTAGACAAAGAAAGGCTACGAACAACATAATACAAGCTATGCACAAAGACTAATGCTACAACAAATGAACTAATCAAAGCTTGAATCAATTAAATAGAGTATGACAGCCCTAAAATAGTCGCTAATAAGCCAAAAACAGTGGCTGAAAATGTAAGAAAAGAGCTCAAAGAGCTAAACAAAAGCAAAGACACTAAAGCTATGTAAGCAAAAACAAGGCGGGGTGGCCAACCCCACCAATTTCAAGACTTCAAACCATGTTTTTTGGCCTTAGTTTAACTCTGAAAATCAGTTAAAAAATCAAAGAAAGAAAAAAAAAGTGTAAAGGAACCAAGGGTTGAGCTATAGAAATAGGTGCAAGTAAGGGTGTTAACCTTACCACCTTTGGTAGCTTATCAAAACCCAAGTTCCAACACTTAGAATGGATACAAAACAGCCCAAGAATACAAGAAATAGGCAGAAATGAAGTAAGCAAAGGCAAGAACAAAAGTTACAAGCTTATACCTCTCAAAATGGAGTAAGCTTTGGTTGACGATCAAACTCACTCTTGACACACTCTCAAGCTTGAATTATGCTTCTCAAGGGTCAACCAAGGTTCTAAGATGATGAGTCAAGGTTGTGTATGGTGTATATAGATGATATAAGGTTAGTAGGTTAACTCAAAGGTAGCTTGCAATGGAGGAAGGAGCGCTCTCTATGTATAAAGGCTTTCTATCAATTGTTCAACCCCCAAAACAGAGATATATGGTCGTATTTATAGAATTTAAGCACTAAATGTGATAAATATCTTCAAAAATGGACAGATGGCAGTCTCCCGCCCAGAATAGTGTTTCTCGCTATTGAAGCCCAACCAGTGCTTAATAGCCACAGCCGGCCCTCAATGAGGCACGGTCGAGCCTCAATGAATTCCCCTGTTTTCTGTTTCAGCCTCAACACAAGGTGGCACAAGGTGTAAAAATGAATTTCTTGGATATAATCAGTGGGAATATGGAAGGTTTGGTGTTGTTTCGAAGCTTAAATAAGGATCCTTCGTTGAGACCTTGAACCATGCACAATACCACTTTCATCATTGAGTGTTCCGAGTAAAGCGCTCGAGCCTTGTAGGCAGTCAAAAATGGGGTGTCCACACTAGCCTAATTTGATGATGGAAGTGCCTGATGAAGTTGCTATAATTTTACAAGAATTTAAGGATGTGATGACTCTGAAATTGCCTAAGTCTCTACCTCTTTGACATGCCACATATCACAAAATCAAGTTAGTTCCTGGTACAAAGCCTCTGGCAAAAGCACCTTATAAAATGTCTCCAATGCTGTTGGTAAAGTTGTGCAAGCAATAAATTGAATTGCTGGATGCTGGATTGGTTCGACCATCCAAAGCCCCTTACAGTGCTCAAGTGCTCTTCTATAAGAAGCAAGATGGGTCCATGCAAATGTGTGTAGACTACCGTGCCTTAAACAAAGTTACAATCAAGAACAAATATCTAGTTCTTTTGGTAGCCGATCTCTTCGACCGTCTATACAAGGCCACATACTTTACCAAATTGGATTTGTGCTCCGGGTATTGACAAGTTAGAGTGGCTAAAGGAGATGAGTCCAAGACCACATGTGTTACTAGATATTGGTCTTATGAATTTTTTGTTATGCTATTCAGACTCACAAATGTGCCTGCCACATTTTGTAATTTAATGAATGACATTTTTTTTATTATGTTGATCGTTTTGTTGTCGTTTATCTTGATGATATTGTAATTTATAATGAGTCCTTAGGGGATCACTTGTCTCACCTTCGTATTGTGTTTTCTCAGTTGAAAAAACACTAGCTATATGTAAATAAAGAGATATGTGAATTTGCCCGACCGGAGATCAAATTCCTAAGATACATGATTTGTAAAGGCCATGTGAAGATGGACAACAAAAAAGTGCAAGCTATTATAGATTGGCATGAATCTAGCAAAGTTCCTAAGTCACGTTCTTTTTTAGGTCTTACCAACTATAATAAAAAGTTCATTGAGGGATATTCCGAAAAGACAGCACCTCTCACTAATTTTCTCAAGAAGGATTAGAAATGAAACTAGAGTGAGAAGTGTCAAGTGGCCTTTGACAAGTTGAAAGTTACGGTGTCAACTAAACAAATGTTACTGTTATCGAATTTTCAAGTTCCTTTTGAAGTGCATACTGATGCGTCAAACAAAACTATTGGCAGTGTATTGGTGCAAGAGGGGCCCCCCGTTGTCTTTGAAAGTCATAAGTTGAATGTTGTAGAGAAAAACTATTTAGTCCATGAGAAAGAAATGATTGCGGTGGTACATTGTCTTCTCACCTAGAGGGTTTATCTGTTGAGAACCAAATTCCAAGTCTTAACAAATAATGTGGGGAATACTGCCTTCAAGACACAGAAAAAGATGTCTAAATAAGCTCGATGGCAACAGTTTTTTGAGGGGTATGACTTCGAATGGAAGCATAAGCCTGGCCAACACAACCAGGTTGCGAATGTACTCAGTAAGAAGGTGGTTGAGGAATATGTGGCTGCCATTACTACCATTAAGTCAAATCTATTAGACATAGTTCAAAAAAATGTTGTTGGGGATGCCGCTTATCAAAAGTTGGTACAATAAGTGAAAGATGAGATTATTCGCAGATATTGGTTGAAATATGACCTTCTCCATACCAAAGGAGAGAAGTTGTTTGTTCCTAGCAATGGTTGACTTCGACAAAAGTTACTTCAAGAAACACATGATCTGCAGTAGGCTGGTCACTCGAGGGTGAAGCAGATGTTGGTTCTTCTATCTCATTCATATTATTGGCTGAAGATGGATGATGACATTAAGATGTATGTCAAGACATGCGTAGTCTGTCAACTAGACAAAAGAGAGTGCAAGAAAGAAACTAGTTTGTTGCAGCCTCTTCCTATTCCAACGAGACCATGGGTTTTCATTTCCATGGACTTCATATCAGGATTGCTTAAGGTGGACGATATGCGTTCTATTTTTGTCGTTGTTGATCATTTCTCAAAATATACTGTTTTTATTCCTATAACACATGCATGTCCATTTAACGTGGTTGTAGATATAAAAAAATGTGGTGAAGAACTTTGGATTGCCAGAGGACATTGTGAGTGTTCGGTACACTCACTTTACTGAACAATTTTGGACAATATAGTTTGGGTTAATGGGGTCAGAATTTTAATTTTTTACAACAAACCACCCTTAGATGGATGGTTAGATGGACTACATGAATGCTTTGCTTAGGAATATTTAAGGCACTATGTTATCACAAGTTAGAGAAATTGGCTGGACTTGCTTGATAATGCACAATTATGCCACAACTTGCACCAATCCTCTATAACTAGCCTTAGTCCATTTGAGTTAGCTATTAGATATTAGCCCATCACTCCTCATGAGGTGGCCAAAGAGAAAATGAAGGGATATTGTCCCGCAACTTATCAGTTTGCACATGCCAAGCACGAGTTGCTAGAAGAGGCACATGATAGTTTCTCGAAAGCCTTCCGTCACATAAAGAAATATGCTAATAAGGGAAGGACACCACTGGAGTTCCAAGTAGGAAATAAAGTATTGTTGAAACATACTCTCCAAATTTGGAAGAAAATCAATAGCAAGACTATTCATCGTGGTCTCATTTCTAAGTATGACGGTCCTTTTGAAGTTATGAAAAGAGTTGGAGCAGTGGCTTATAGGCTGATACTACCAAATAAGTTGAAAATTCACCCAACATTCGTGTAAGTTTCTTAAAGCCTTACCATGAAGACATGGTGAATGCTGAGAGAAAACAAACAAAGAGAGCCATTTGACAAGGAAGTCGAAAGAATTCTAGATCACATGACGAATGGCATGAACAAAAAGAATAGGAGAACCTATTACTTGGTGAAATGGAAAGGTCTACCTAAATTTGATGCAAGTTGGGAGAACGAAGTCACGTTCTGGCAATTTGAGAAATAAGTGGTTGAATACTTGAAAACCTTACCAACAATGATGTATGCTTCTTTTGGTGGGAGTGGTCTGTTAGCAACTTGAGTTTGGAGGGCTGGCTGGCTGGCATATTGGTGGCACCTTGCACCTATGTCAGACCTAGATTAAGGCATGAAAACAGCATGCCAATGTGACAAGGTAGGTAAAAAGTTGTGTCGTTTGACGACAGCACTTTACCCATGGCCAAGTATGGAAAGCATGGCAATTGCAAGACATTAATATGACCTATATGTTAGGCTGCAACACACTTCTTTCTTCAAATTAAAAAGAGTAAAAATATTAAAATATGTATTTTTCTTCAAATTTTTTTGAGATAAATACTTCATTCACGCTCCTACACTCTTCTTTTCTTTTAAAATTTTCCAACTAACATTGCCATGTCATTTGAGGGATTTGTGGGAAAGAGTTTTATATGGATGTAGCATTGTTGTGCTTTTTATGTATATATATATATATTTTTTTTTTACAACAGTGTTGTGTATTATTATTTAATACCTTTTGTTTTGATTATTTTTTCTTGAATTTATAACTTCTAATAGTATTCATGGTATTAAATTATGGTATTCATGTCCTCTTAATAAATACTATGATTTTTTTAAGTTTTTTAAAAAGTGTAAATTATAATTGATATTAATGAAATATGTGATTACAATAATATAAAATGAATGTTTATTATAGATTTTTTGTCATTCCTCTAACTTAATGCAAGAAAAATAATTTGCGAATCCCCATCATACATGAATTAATTCTAGACCACATATTATTTTTTCTTGACACTTTTCTATGTCTGAATTTTTGATCTCTAATATTACTTTTTGGCTATACTCAAATATAAAGAGCAGTTGAAAAATATTAGGATAAGTAAACAGTCTATAAGAGATTTAAAGAAATAACAAAAAAAATATTTACATTTTGAGGGAATCAAATAAAATTTACTTAAAATTTAAGAATAATATACTAATTATATTGCAAATATTTAAGATATACAGAGGTATAAGTAAAACTATATATATATATATTTTCGACAAGGGCAGGGCCACTTCAGTCCCTTTAAAGTTGTGTTTGGTTAGAGAATTTGATGAGTTAAATTAAAAGAGAAAAAGAAATACAACCGCACTTTTTGTTTGGTTATAATGAAAAACACAAAAGAAAAGAAAGTGAAATGAAAATACAATCTTATTTTTTACCTTTTGAGTTTACTTAAACTCTTTTTTTTCTTCATTTACTAATTCAATCAAATATAACTTAAAATTCAAACCTATCAATTTATACTCTCTTTTATTTTTTCTTTTCTATTTTCATTTCCTTTATCAAACCTTCCCACCAAAAATAGCCTCACATTTCGCCCAGTACTGCTCATGCCATGTTTTATTTGACTACATCAGCCCAATCACAACCGCTTTTTCATCCACTTAATAATCTTTTTCCTTTTTTAGGGGTGTGGTTAGGAATTTGTCACTTTCATAACTTTTTTATTACACTAATTCATTAGTTGGAGATGTTGACTACATAAGATTACAATAAATTTACAAACAATCCAATACTTAGGCTCACTCTAGGAAACTAGTAAAAAGTTAATTTTTAATTTTTTTAATTAAAAAAATTAATTTTTTTATCCAAGTCACTATCTAAAAAATTAATTTTTTTGACCAAAAAAATTAAAAATTAATTTTTTACCAACTTCTCAAAACATCACTTAGCAAGCACGTGGCAACAACAACCGCTCTGTGTGCCACATTGTGCGAGCTGATTGGCTAGTGTCATAAGCAAAAACAAACGCCTCAAATATTATTTAATTTATTGAAACGGAATAAAATAAAGTAATCATTTCATCAATTTTTTATATTACATTAATTAAAATATATATTATAAATAAAATTTTCAATCATTATTATAAAAGAATAATTATTCTATAAGAAAATTTAAAAAATGACCATTATATTTTAATATATTAAATAGAGCATAGATTTTTCACTCTCTCTAATATACAGTTTGGATAATTGAACTAGACGAGTATCTTTGAATAATTGAACTAGATGAGTATCTTTGCACAACATGATTGGAAGGGCATTTGTGTCATTTCGCTCGCTACTATCATGTTGTTTTCAATGAATAAACAATTATATTGATTAAAATAATATGATCAAAACAATTGTATGTATAATTATAATATTTATTGTGATAATTTGATAGCATAAAATTGAGGTTATATAATATTTATCGTGATAATTTAATAACCTAAAATAGAGGTGGCAAGCTGGAAAATAAATATAAAAGTGGTAAGGTCAAATTCAAATGATTGCAACTAGAGCCAGCCCAAAGGGTGTAGGTTGAAATTACGGTTACTCAGGCCTCGTTTGAGAATCAACTCATTTAGTTAAAAAGTCAAAAAATTACTAAAAAAGTTAAAAAATTAACAACTCATATCAAAAAGTCAAAGATTCTCTTTTCTCTCTACTTTTTTTTATATCTTTTCGTAAAAAGCTAAAAAGTCATCCCAAACATACTAGTTTTTTTTAGCTCATATTTTAGCTAAATAGCTAAAAAATTACTAAATTAGCCTGTTCCCAAACGAGGCCTTAGGATCTTAAAATTTTGCTCAAAAAATAGAACCACTATTTAGGTGTAATCTTTATATCATATATTGATAAAAATATTTTTATTAGGTCTTAATTAAATGAAGTGCATTAATTGAGATGAATTATTTAAAAGTAATGAATGGTTATGCGCAATGTATGTTTGCGATGAAGTGAAGTCAGTGAAATTTCAATATCTATAAATAGTGTAGTGAAATTTTCAATTAGGTGTTGAAAATTACAAATTTGAGGATGAATTAAAAATTTTAAAAAAAAAAAACTTAATTACTAATTGGAGCGTATTAGTCATTGAAATGTTACTATTGTCAATTAGTGATGATAGTGTAGTGAAATTTCTAATGAGTAATAAAAATTTCAATATTGACGGTTGGTCACAAAAGCTAAATACTACTAAATTTCTAATTGAAACCTAATAAATTCAAAATATTGACAAAATTTCACACTTAATCCTTGATGTAAATGAAATTTCACTATCTTCACTATTTCAAAATAAAAAAAGAGATAAATTACAAATACATTTCCTAAAATTTGTTTAAAATACATATTACCCCTTATATTTTGAAAAATTACAAATACCTCATTATCAAAAACAAAATATTTAATATAATTAATTGAAAAAATAAAATTCCTAACTGCATTCTTATACAATGATAAAATTTCTTGAATTATTAATTAAAATAAATTTCTGAGATCATTAAAAATTATTAATTGACTTAATGATTTATAAATAAAAGGAGTCATTTGTTATGAAATTAAAAATTTCAAGGGGTGGGATATAATTTTCAAAACAACATGAGGTAAAATATTTTAAACAAATCTCAGGAGATGTATTTATAATTTACTCAAAAAAAAATTAGGTCAATCAATAAGAAAGTAATTACAAATATAAGAAGTAACAAAAACTAAAAAAACAACAAGGAGTTTTCTTAGGTGTGCAACCCACAAAAGGTGTAAGTGGGTTGCACACCATGTGCCACTCACACAAAAGGTGTAAGTGTAAGGTGTAAGTGTAAGTGGAAGGTATAAATGAAATGTATAAGTTGCACACCATGTGCCACTTACACAAAAGGTGTAAATGCAAGGTAAAAAATGTGTAAGTGTAAGGTGTAAATGAACACAAAAAGGTGTAAGGTGTAAGTTGCACACTATAGCATTACCCAAACAACAATCATCACACCGAACAATCATACATATATATAAAAAAATGGCTGAGACCACTAATTAGTGGTAGCACTAATGATATGGCAGTGGGCCCCACCCACTGCCACAGTGTTACTGTGCCTTTTTTTTCTTTTTTTCTTTTTTCAAGTGTGTGCCAACTCACTAGTGGTGTTTTAGAGCACTACTTGTAGTGGTATGTATCATTGCCGATATATATATATATATATTATTAAAAGTAATATTTTTTCTATACTTAGGTTGCATATTATAAGAGCTTACTTTTTCTAAGAGAGCTACGTCAACATGTATTTTCTTAATTACATATAGAGTTCTATACAAACTCAAACCTAATTTAAATTATACTAACTTTTCCTATTTTATATGGATTCTATTTGACAAATATTTCTTTTCCATATGAATGACTTAATTAGCCATTGTTGAATTTCTTTTCCATATGGATGTTTTCATTTATTTCCTTTTGGATTTAGATGTTATATGATTCTTTCTTAATTAGTCACTGTTGAATTTCTTTTAGGGTAAATTACAAACACACCCTCTGAGGTTTACTTAAATTACAAATTACCCTCTGTGGTTCTAGAAATTACATTATGTCCCTTATGTTTCTAATTTTATAATAAATAGGTCATTTTATTAATAAATCATCAACTTAATTAACAGTTTTTAATAATGTTAAAATTTTATTTCAATTAATAATTCAGATAATTTTATTATTATATAGATGAACAGTTAGAAATTTAATTTTTTTAATTAATTCTGTTAAATAAAAAATCTGACACGAAGGTATTTATAATTTTCCAAACCACAAGGGGCAATTCGTATTTTCAACAAACCTCAAAGGGTGTATTTGTAATTTACCCTTTCTGTTTTTATATAGTTGATATTTTAATTTAAGAGTGTTTATTTTACAATATTATAATTTTATATATATATATATCGTATAAAAACATTATATGATAATCCAATTACAACATATTTATATTTTATTTTTTTTTAAATAAATTTTATATAATTTGTATTTCTATATATTTTTATTTTCCAAATGAATATAAAAGAAAATTAAATAGTTAAAATTACTTTTAATTTTGTGTTAATAATTCTTCTTCTAATTTAACTATTATTTTTAATATCGAAATTAGCATTTATTTTACTATTTTATAATTTAATATATATCATACAAAATTATTATATGATAATTATGCTTTTATAATATGATAGAACTAAAATTATTAAAATATACAAATAATTTAACTAAAATTAATAGGGGAATTTTTTTTAAGATTCCTTGTATTAAGATTTTATAGGATAAAGGACATGTAATATTTTCATAATGGTTAAGGAGTCCCTTGTCATGCCTAAGATTTACACGGTTCAGTTCGCGTGAATAAACCACCCAACGATGAACAATAAATAACAACTCTCATGCAAATGATGTCACGCAATACATGTGTTTATCCAATTTTATATATTCTTAGATATAACATCTAAGTCAAATGAATGTTCTGTAACTAGAAATATACACAGATGTCATAAATTAACTTAAACGCCCTGAGGCTTACATCATACACAAGGGTGTAATCCTTACAAGAATGGCACACGACCAATAAATAACATAAATGGCACATGGCCTACAAATAACTGAACCACTATATACGGTTCCGAACATAACTTCATGTCACAGTCCACATCCACATATATACACTTGAAAAACATTTCAATCACGTAGGGTGAGCATAAAGTCCAATAGAGAATATTTCAAAAACTAAACATGCTCCCACCAGCATAAATGGTCATGATGCAATATATATATACGATATGCCCAAATGCATTTTCAAATCCATTTGATTTTTCAACAAAATCCTTTCTTTCCAATTATCAAAACCTTACGTTTAATCAAAACATCTTCCGAGTTCAAATCATCCGTTTGATATAAAATCATTTTCCAAAAAAAAAAAAACCAATCCAGGTATCTCAATACCAATCAGCAAAAAATTGCTAAATCAAATGCAACTACATCACTAAACAAAAGCAAATACATTGCTCAAAATATTTCCAAATGTCCTGTTCCAAAACCAACATAATAGTAAATAAAATGGGTATCTCCAAACCAAATACAACATTTCATGAAAATTTCGTCCATAGGAAACCATAAACTAGCACTCATGTAAACGTAGGCTATACAAACACTACTATTGTCATTACATGAAAAATCGTCCGTGGGATCGACACCCATGTATACGCACGGGTTTTAGGACTTTCACCATGGACACTCAGGCCAACTTATTTCAACGAGACAATACTTACTTCCCAGATTCACCATTTTATTTACCATTTTCAAAAGTACAATACATGTAAAATATTATTTTTTTCAAAACAATGCAAATGTTCCAAAACATAATGCAAGAATTTCCAAAACATAATGTAAGAATTTTCAAAATATACAGTTTCAGTTTCCAAAATCCATTACATGCTCCACAATATGAATAGTTTCAATTTTCCTAATCCACATGCAATTTCTAACACACAGCAATGTTATCTTCCACTGATAACCAAAACAATTATCACTAATGCAATGGTTAAAAGATAACAATACAGATAAATTTTTCCAAAAGAGCAATAACACCCATTGTTTCAAAATCCAACAATCATTCCCTTTCTATCTCTTTCCAACCAAATCACTTACCAAAAATAACTCCAACTCCCAAAACAATATCGTTTAGGGTTTTTCTATAAATGGGGGGTTTTTCTCTTTTAGAAAATCAATTGCAAGTTTGTTTATCAAAAATAGATTTAATAGCAAAATCATAAACAAACAACCCCAAATTTGTACAAACTCTCAACCCACAATAACATTTCAAGATCAACCAAATGACTGCCAAATATAAATAACAAAATACATCACAAATATGCTACCGAACTCATATTGAGTTTAGGAAATTGACCCTACCTCTTGAAGCGAAGAGGAGACAAGAGGGAGAATAGAGAAACCTCAGAAACGCCGAAACCCAACTTTGTTCCGATCAAAAAAAGGCTCGTGGTGTGCTCTACCTTTTTGCCAAAGAGACTAGGGTGAGGAAATCAACGGATCTAGGTGTATTTGTAGAGAGAATGTAAGTTTTAGAGAGAGAAACTCTAGATCTAGAGTTTTTAGAATATTAAGAGAGATAGAGAGAGAAATGAAAAAGTAACTCAAAAAGGTGATTCTACGATCTGATATATGCGCAGACTAATCGAGTGCAAGAAGTGTCACTCGAGTGTCCAGACACAAAAGTATGACCACTCGAGCACAAGAAGTGACCGCTCGAGCGTAGAATACAAGTTCTTAGAAGTTTTACAAACAGAAGACCACCGCTCAAGCACAAAAAGCACTGCTTGATCGAAGAATGCCAACTTCCAATATCTCTGCAGACCTGCAAAAATACTGGAAGTTCACAAAGACTGCTCGAGCACAGGAAGTGCCGTTCGAGCGAAGAGGCAAAATTCTAGGTAACAATAGTTTTGAAAAACAAGCTACCAACTTGTTCCAAATACAACCAAGACACTCCAATAACCAAACTCAATGAGGAATAAGGAGAAACAAGACATGAACAACCATATAAGACAATAAAACCCGGATCCAAAACATCAACGGGTCGGGTCTAAACTAGAATCGCTATATCTCTCAACATTTTTCCAGAGAAATTTTGATCTAGAGAAATTTCAAAACACAGAAAAACTTCAGACAAATTTATCTAGTTTGTTCAATTTCTCTGATTTTCTCTGTGCTTTGAAATTTTTTGTATTTTTAAATTTCTCTTAGTTGAAATTTCTTTGATTTACTCACAAATTTCTCTTTATTTTGATTAATTTTCTCTAATTTGCTCACAATGTTCTATGTGTTTTTTACCAAACCAAAGAAAATCCCCTTAAAACCCACATTAAGTCCATTTCAATACAACCACTGCAATTTAATTCAAGCTCCTTCAATAGCAACAATGGTTGACATAACCACCGAACTCATTTAATCCAATCAACCCACATCAAATCCCCTCAATAACAAGTACGAGCTTAATTGCCTTATCGGTTCTGGCTTTTTCGCCAGAGTCTATTATGCCAAAAACCTCCTCATCGGTGAGACTGTTACCATAAAAGTCGTCTCCAAAAAGAATATCATCAAAGCTGGAATGATAGATCAAGTGAAGCGCGAGTTATCGATAATGAAGAAAGTTCATCACCGCAACATCATAAAGCTCCAAGAAGTCATGGCTACCTAGTCTAAAATCTACTTTGCTATGGAGTGCCTCTGCGGTGGCAAATAGAATAGGGACCTTAAGTTACAAAAAAAATAATATTGTGAACCTCTCCCATTATCAAAAGTTGGAAAGAGATGTTAGACTAAATATTCCAAATTAATATATATAAATATTCAAGTAATAATTTTATAAAATGATAGTGCCAATATTATCAAAATAAATAATTAAAATCATACTTTAATTTTAATTTTAATTTTATTTTTAAATTAAAATTAAAATTATTCTTTTATGACACACATTGTACCATCAATTTTATTTTTTTTTTAATAAAAATAATGCATGCATTGCACGAATTAATTGTTAGTTAGTGATTAAACCCAAGTTGAATAACTATCACAAACTAAAAAGTAACTAGATACAAGTGTCACAAATATTATCTACCACATTAACTTATCCCAAACCTAAGTAAATAATATAGAAAAAAGAAGGATAAATTACAAATACACCCCTTGTGGTTTCGAAAATTACCTTCCACCCCCTGAAGTTTTTAATTTCATAACAAATCGCCCCTTTTATTAATAAATCATCAGTTATTAACCGTTTTTAATGATGTTAGAAATATGTTTCAATTAATAATTTAGGTAATTTTATTATCATATAGGAGAACAATTATGAATTTCAATTTTTTAGTTAATTATGTTAAATAAAAAATTCTAATAATGGGGTATTTGTAATTTTCCAAATTACAAGGGGCAATATGTACTTTAAGCAAACCTCATGGGGTGTATTTATAATTTACCCAAAAAAAAATATTTGATTAGTTGTACCGATTCATCGAGTGAAAGCGCAATCTAGAACATGACATTGATGCGGATTTAACTTACGAAGACGATAATGATTTGAAGGTTTCTTTCTAAAGGGTTGATTTTGGAACTTGTAGACACCCCATTTTTGACCGTCCTCAAGACTTGGACGTCACCATTTGAACACTTGGTGATTATCCATGTTTGTATTTGTTTGGAGTTCCCGGAGTTCTCGGCTACGCGCCTTGCCTCAAGATCTCCGAACTCGACTGTTTTGTGTCTGGTTTTGCACCAAACACTTGTGTTTTGCCTTGGAGGGGCAGGGAATGCCTTGTGAGGCATCCCCACACACCACCGGCACTAGCTAGAGGCCACCAGCTGGTTTTTCTTGCCATCGGCAATATATATTGCAGGTCGGCACTATTTGTTGCCGGCCGACACTCAATTTTGTCAAAATGACATTCTTTGCCGGCCGGTTACTGTGCAGTTGCTTTTTCAGATATTTTGAAACAGCTGTATGGCTTTGGCTTCCCCTCCATACACGTGTATGGAGGGATGCACTTCTTGTTTTGCTTAGTGACTAAGCTTACAAGATTGTCTCTTCTATAAGAGAAGGCCTCCCCCCTTGGCTTTAGGGTTGGCTTTTTGGAGAGAAAACAACTCAGAGAGAGCTCTGGTTTTAGGTCTAGGATTGATACATATCATATCTCTATACCTCTCTCTCTTAAGTGTTCTAGGTGCATTTGTTCATATTATTGCACACAAGCACCTAGTCTTTCACCTTTCCTTGGTTTCTGAGGTTCCAAGAGGTTGTTCTTGGTATTCTTGGCTGGATTTGAGCCCAAGGAAGCAACAACATCAACACTTTTGAAGAAGGTCAACAAGGGTGAGAAACTTGCCTTTTGTTCCCCATTTTTGCATCCTATTTCTACCTATCTTAGAGCTGTTTTTGTGTTTAGTGTATAACATAAAAAAGTTCTGTTTTTAAGCCCTCTTAATTGTTTGTTAAGGGTGTTTTGTGGTTTGGGTGTGTTTGGTCACCCTTAGGCCTTGAAAGGCCTCATTTTGTGCCATTTTGTGCAAGTTTCGAGACTTTGGTGTTTGGGCCTCTTCACCACTGAAATCTTGAGGGATTTTAGTGGTGGAGATGCTGCCTTGAAGTCTCCAAAAGGAGAGGGCCACCCTCTCTCCTTGTTGTCCTTGAAATGGACCATTTTTGGTCTCTTAAGGAGCCTTATGTTCAAGTGTGTGTTGATCAGGTCTAGGCTACATTTCATGCTTATTATGCCATAATATAATCATGTTGTGTGTTGGTTTTGGTGCTCCATTCATGTTTAGTGTAGTTTCCATGTAATGCCTTGTAATTCCCTTAACATGTCTTAGGTTGTTAGCCTTTGTTCGAGTGTGATTTAGGCTTAGACTTATGAATGTTTTGTGCTTATTTTGCCATGCTTTGGGTCTATCCATAGTTGTTTGGGTCGATTTTGGCATGTTTAGCATAGCTCCTTTGCATTTGTGGCTTGTTGGGCTTGTTGGCCTCAAGTATATGAATGTATGGCATGTGTTGATCGCATCATTTTGGTGGTTTGGAACCACCCAACATGTCATTTCAGTCCCTTTGGTGTGCCCATATACTTGCCTTAGTCGCTTCTTTGTTGCTTTGAAAGCATGTGTTGTATGCCCTATGTTTTGACCATTATGCATGCCTTTGGATTCATGTTATTTAGATGCCATCTAGGTGGCCTTTTGGGCTTAGTTTTATGTGTTAAAACTCTGTTTTTGGTTGCTTAAGTATTGCCATGTGTGGTTGTACTAAGTGTGGTTCAAGCCTTCATGACTTGCCTTGCATACTTGGACTATGCTTGCATGCTTATGTTTGCTTCATTTGACTTGGTTTGGCACCACATTCTAGCATAAATTTCAAAGCCTATATTGCATGCTAGTTGTCCACGATATCCCCTTTCAAGTGTGCTTGGAAGTTGCTTGTTTAGTGCCTAAGTATTGGACCATGAATGCTTGTATGTGTGTGTGCCTTTTAGCCCTCTTTTTTGGGCATTTTGGCTACTGATTTTGGGCTTACTTGGAGTTGCCTAAGTCATGTTTAAGTCCACCCCTTTGCTTGACTTACATGCTTGCCTTGCATGCTTGCCTATATATTTGTATAAATGCCTTGCATTGTCCATATTGCATGCATGCCAACATATCTAGGATAGCATTGCATTGTGCATGCTTGGCCTCTTGAAGTGAGTGTGATAGAGGTTAGGCCCCTTTGGTTTAATTGTCTAGTTTGCATTTCATTTGACATGAAAATTGCACACTTGATTCTTTGGGCCATCATACATGAAAATGTGCGATTGGTGGCCCGAGGATCGAGGCACATCCTCCTCTGAGTCACAGACATGATAAGGAATGTGTTTGGTGCATACATTGCTTGAATAACATTGCCATGCAAGATTTTGCCCTCTGCTGCTGTGAGTTGCAGGTTCTGCAGGAATTTATTGCCGGCCGGCAATGTTTAGTGCCGACCGGCAATCAATTATCAGCCGATAGATGAATTCTGTGCCGATGGCCACATATAGCAGCTGGTGGCTATTCTGTTTAGCCGATGGTGATCCCCAGTATCCAAGGAAGTAGTTCTGAGACTTTGGCAGTTCTCAGAAGAGTAGGGCAGAGAAAACAGAGGCAGTCTAGGCATGGCAGTGCAATTCTGAGCAAGACCCGAGCACGTACTGCGTTTGGCTCTCCTCCCGAAGCGATTTACTGTTTTCTTAGTTTAGTTAGTTTGTCAACTAATTAGGCAATTTGTAATATTTAATTAGCTTGCGTAGTTAATTACTTGTATTATTCTTTTGGTCCCTTCGAGCGAGAACAAATCTGTAATAAGTGTGGGTGAGTGGTGTGTATGTCTTCCAACCCCCACTTCTTTCTTCCCCTTTATTTACCTGCTTACGATGGTAGATTAGGGCACGTTTATTTTAGCATACCTTATGCTACGCATGCGTGCATCCATGCATTTGTTGACATGCACCGGGCTCGATACATCATACAAACCGCATTGTATTTTCAAATCTAACTTGAATACGTGCATCAAATGATTGCATTTCACATGCCATTTTAGGGTTAGTCGAGCCTATTCTAATCACATTATGTATGCGATGCATTAGTCATTCTAACATGAACTAGGGCATGCATTTTTGCTAACTAGTTTGTTGTTTTGGCACGGAGTACGATGTAAGTATTTATGCTTTAGCATATCGCATGCGTGTGAATGTTAACATGACAGTATGCTTACCATGCGACTAAGTGCTTATATGAGATAAACTGTTTGAATGCCTGTGGGTGGAGGTTGGATTGCTTGAGTTGGAAAAACTCGTTGAAATCTGTGTTTTAGCCTACTTGCGAGTAGCAATTCCAAAGCGTTTTCAAAATAAACGGATATGCAATACTTATTTCCAAATTAGGCAATCTAGTCTATACTTGTTTGCTGTGCGCATAACATAGTAATTCTAGGCTAATAATTGGAATAAGAACACATAATGTTTTCAAAAACGGATATCACGGTTAGTAGAGGCCGGTCTTCGGACCGGGCGAAAGGGGGTGCTCATAGCTGACCTTCCCCGATCGTACCCAAGCTCCCGAGCTAAGACAACTTTGGTGATGACGGACACGTGGCCTTCGGCACCGAGTCAGGGTTTCCTAAATTTTCCATTTTAAAAATATTTAGGTGGCGACTCTGTATCTGGCAAAGCAGTCCATGTTTGGCACTACTTTTCAAAACAAAATCTGTTTTCTCAAACGATTTGCCAGAGTTGGACTCTTTGGTTCAGATTAAGAACCGCAACAAACAAAAAAGGGGAGTCCGAACTGTAGAGTGAGGCCCCACGGGCGCGTCTACAGAACTCACCATTGAAATTTATTATGGAGACCCTAAACCCTAAATACTAAAACTTGTTGCAATATATATATATTAGCGGGTTATATATGTAATGTATGTGTAATTTAACAAAATGTAATAGTATAAAAATAATAATAAAGAAAAATACACATATAGTATATGTTGCTCAAGTAATGAAGGCCTACTTTGCCAAACTCATAATCTTGATTTTAAATCTTGTCCTCATTTTTCTATATCAACTACATGGATATTTTGCCGTCCATTTTTTTTTAAAACAAATATGATTCAAACATATAGTTACCGATATCCAATTATCTTGATTTTTTACATAAATTTTTACTCAGTGAGTCCAAAAAAGTGAACGGTTCGGATCACCGAAATCGGTTGCTCTCTCAAGTTGAGATGACAACTCAACGTGGCCCCTCTCAAGTTGTCGTATCAACTTGAGAGAGCGTTTGAGTTTGGTATGTAACGCCTCGAAATAATTATAATAAACCGAGAGTAATGATTCATTAAATGACATCATAATCTGAGAATAAAGTTATTCCATTCATATACTTCAAGTATACAAAAGAGTAACACATTCATTTATACATTCATAAGCCCTAATTCTAAATCTATAGCATGTGTTATAAACAAAAGATATGGAATAAAAATTAAACAGATATGTAATTGCCCTAGTGGCTATAACTTTTCAAGACGGTACTTGGTTACAACAAAAGTGAGTTTGAAATTCAAAACAAATAAAGCCATATGCTTGTACAAAATAAATAGAACAATAACCAAAAAAAAAAAAAAAAAGAAACTCGTGGCTCCAAATCCTCCCAAGCTACTGCATTGGCTGAAATATATTGTCAGCACCTGAAAATGGTTTTTCACATAAGGTGAGCCAAAGCCCAGTAGAGATACTGTAATACAGTGTATGAATCTTAACAGAGTTACAAGGTGAATGCATATACAATGCTCATGCCAAAACATTTTATATTTTTTTTCAAAAATCATGTAATGCCAGGTTATATCACAGTTCATGAAATTATTTCATTTATAATAGAAAATAGGACAGTGGATACAACATTGGGAATCTCTAAGACGTGTCTGCAACTAGGCTACAAGCACTATCAATTTCCATTTTTACTGGTACTAACCGAAAGGCTCAGCACCTGTCCGCGCAGGTTTTTGGACTTTCACTAAGGACACACAGGCCAACATAATATCACAATTACACTTCCACCCAGATTCACCAAGGTATTCATCCATTTTTCTCAAAACGATAAACATTCTCAATGTGTTAAATATGTTGCAATGCTCAATATAAATGGATAAGAAATTAGTTTTAATTCACATAATTCTCATGCAATTTCTACAATAATCATAGCTGTCCTCCACCGATAGCCTAAAACAGATATCTCTGAACAGATAACTAATTTTCAATAAAGATATACTTTCCAAATCTCAAGATATGAGTGATAATTCATATCCAACTCCACTACCATCATCATCATTGTTCCAATTTCATAAAACCAACATCAATTCCATTTTCTTTTTACAAAATCAAACAATCACATTTTAGGGCAAAATCCTCTTTCTTTAAAAATCAAACCCAAGGGTAAAAATCTACTATTTCATCACAACTCAAGCACATTTACATACCCATTTTCATATTCAAGAACCCATTTTGAAAACCCCTCTCTTTTGATTTCAAACCAAAACCCTAACTTTGTTCCAAAAATCCCCAATATCAAGATTGCTTTAAAAAGACAAATAACTAAGTTAAAAATCATACTAAAGTGTGGAGAAATCCCTACCTCAAAGCTTGAAGACAAGGGAGAGAGAGAGAAGAAACTTGACAAAGCCGAAAACAAACTTTGTTCTGATCAAATAGAAGCCCTAGGTGAGCTCTATCTTTTTCTCCAAAGAATAAGGGTTAAGAAACCACTAGATCAAGGTGTGTTTGAGGGTAGAAGATGAGTTCTAAAGAGAGAGTGTCTAAATTTAGGGTTTGGGGGTGTTTAGAGAGAGAGAGAGAGACATGACAAAAGTGGCTCAAAAAGTGACTTCACGGACTAATATACGCGCAGACCGCTCGAGAGCAGGAATGGTCGCTCGAGCGACTAGACACAAAAAGAGAGACTACTCGAGCGAACAAAATACTGCTCGAGTGAAAAACACCACCCTCCTAGTACTTTTTGCAGGCCTACAAAGTACTGAAAGTTCCAAAAGACCGCTCAAACGCAAGAAGAACTGCTCCAGCCAAGACCGCTCAAGCGCAAGAAACACCGCTCGAGCGAAGAATGTCATACTCCCAATAGTTTTGCAAACCTGCAAAAGTATTAAAAGTTCTCAAAGTTCATTTGAGCACAAGAAAGTTCGCTCGAGCGAACAACCAAAATAAGACAGCACAGTTTTGAAAAACTAACTCCCAATCTGTTTCAAACACAACCAAGACACTCCAATATCCAGACTCAACAAGGAATGAGACGAAAGAAGACATGAACAACCATCAAGACATGAAAATCTGGATTCAAGACAATAAATGGGTCGGGTTTAAACCAGAATCGCTATAACCTTCCCCCTTAAGGAATTCTGTCCCCAAATTTTTAAATCAAATAACTACACCATGTTTAAATCAATTACAACCATGATAACTAGTTAAATCCCACAACCATGACCCATCCACCAGTCATTTATTCTCTAAACAATGATAAACAAGTTTTCAATACTAAATATGTAATTCATTTTTTTCCCCCCAAAACATATACAATGTTCACATATAATCAACACAACAAGATTTTCATTATAAGTTTCAAACATTAACAAAAAGGTTCGAATACTTCTCATGGACTTTCGCCTTACGTTCCCAAGTTGCCTTATCGACCCCGTTGTGTCTCCACAACACCTTTACCAATGGAAATGTCTTGCTTTGTAAGACTTGGTCTCGTATATCTAAAACTCTAACCGGTCTCTCCTCATACGAAGTATTCTCATCTACCTCTAACTCAGTCCAATCCAACACATGTGATGGATTCGGCTCATACTTCCGAAGCATACAGATTGAAATACGTCATGAACCCCAGAAAGCTATGGCAACAAGGCCAAACGATAAGCTACCTCCTCAATGCGTTCTAAGATCTCAAAAGGCCTAATAAATCTAAGAGACAATTTCCTGCTTTTTCCAAACCTCATTGAACCCCGTTTAGGTAATATTTTCAAGAAGACGTGATCTCCTATCTCAAATGATAATGGTCTTCTTCTACGGTCGACGTAGCTCTTTTGATGACTCTAAGCCGAAACCAACCTCTTACAGATAAGTGCAACCTTCTTTGTCGTTTTCTAGACTAACTCAGGACCTAACATAGGTGCGTCACTCACCTCGGCCCAACACACAAGAGATCTACACGGTCGGCTATACAAGGCCTCAATTGGTGCGATGCCAATACTCGTCTAAAAGTTATTGTTGTAGGCAAACTCCACTAAAGGCAAGTGTCTTTCTTACGACCCCTTAAAGTCAAGAACACAACCCCGAAACATGTCCTCTAGGATCTGAATGGTATGTTCTAACTGCCCGTCAATATGAGGATGATAGGCGATGTTAAATGTCAGTCTAGTGTCCAAGGCATTTTGTAAGCTTTGCCATAACCGAGTTGTAAAATGTAAATCTCTATCCGAAACAATAACCACGGGGACCCCATGGAGTCGAACTATGTCCCTAACATACAGGTTGGCAAGATAATCTACCGAGTCACTCGTGTGCATAGGTACAAAGTGCGCTGACTTAGTTAGCCGATCAACTATCACCTACACTGCATCATTTCCCCGTTGAGTCTTTGAAAGACCTACAACAAAATCCATCATGACATGCTCCCACTTCCACTCGGCTATGGGCAAGGGTTGCAATAAACTCGTTGGCCTCTAATGCTTAGCCTTCACTTGTTAACAAGTAAGGCACTTCGATACAAAGAAGGCTGAGTCTCTCATCATCTCCCTCCATTAAAATTGGCGACTAAGGTCATGATACATCTTGGTGCCTCATGGATGTACTGCACGACGCGAAAGGTGGAACTCTCGGAGTACCCCCTCTCTATAAGACTTTGGTACAAAAAGACAGTCAAGATATCTAACACTCGAGTCAGAATACACATCCAGGCCCTTTTCTACCTTCCCACTAGATATCTTCTCCCGGATAGACTCTACTTCGTGATCACCCCGTTGTGCATCTATAACTCAACTCACAAGTGTAGGTCTATAGTAAACAAAGTTACAGACTCAATAGACTCGCCAAGATGCAAGTTAAACTCACCAATAGCACCCAACATCTACCATTTCCGGATGGTAATACTAGCTACACTGCTAATGGATTTCTTACTCAAGGCGTCGGCCACTACATTGGCCTTTCCCAGATGATAATGCCACTCAAAGTCATAATCCTCCATGAACTCCATCCACCTCCTCTGGCTCAAATTTAAATCCTTCTACGATCTAAGAATACCTTGAACCTCTCACCATACAAATAGTGTCTCCAAATCTTCAAGGCAAAGATCAAAGCTCTAGCTCTAAGTTATGAGTAGGGTAGTTTCTCTCGTGTGTTTTCAACTTCCGTGAGCCATAAGCTACTACCTTCCCCTCTTGCATCAAAACACAATCCAAACCTTCCCGAGATACATCACAATACATAGAATAGCGCAAATCCCTCTCCGAAATAATTAACACTAGAGCAGTGGTAAGTCTAACCTTAAGCTCTTGAAATGACTTCTTACAAGTCTCATTCTACACAAATTTAATTCCCTTTCTCGTCAATCTAGTCAATGGTGAGGCTAATCTAGAGAAATCCTTCACAAAACAACGGCAATACCAAGCTAAACCTAAGAAACTTCGGATCTCAAAGGCATTCTTAGATTGTTCCCAATCTTGCACTGCCTTAATCTTAGAGAAATCTACAATCACTCATTTCCCAGATACCACATGGCCTAAGAATTTCACCTCTTTCAACTAGAACTCACACTTCCCAAACTTAGCATATAATTTGTGGGCTCTAAGTAACTAAAGTACAATCCGCAAGTGTTCCTCATGTTCCTCCTCAAAGGGTGAATAGATCAAAATGTCATCAACAAAAACAACTACAAAACGGTCTAGGAACTTACAAAAGATTCGATTCATCAAATCCATAAACAAGGCTGGTGCATTGGTTAACCCAAAAGGCATCACTAGGAACTCATAATGGTCATACCACGTATGGAATGCCTTCTCTTGTATATCCTGCTCCTTCACTCTTAATTAATGATAACCCGATCTCAAGTCTATATTAGAGAAGTAACAAGACCCTTTCAACTGGTCAAACAAGTCATTTATACGAGGCAATATGTATTTGTTCTTAACAGTTACCCAGTTCAACTTCCGGTAATCAATACAAAGTCCAATGTGCTATCTTTCTTCTTGGAAAAGAGAGCCGGTGCTCCCCAAGGTGAAGTACTAGGGGTAAATAAAGCCCTTATCTAGCAATTCCTAGAGTTGAATCTTCAACTCACTTAACTTAACGGGTGCGAATCTATATGATGTCATAGAGATCAGTGTCGTACCAGACACTAATTCAGTAGAGAACTCAATCTCATGGTAAGGTGGTAAACTAACGAGATCCTCGGGAAAGATGTCCGGGTATTCACAAACTACCCTCGGCAACTCAACTCGGACCACATCACTCTCAACGCCCAAAAATGTAGCGAGAAGGAGACTAGGCTCGCCTTGACCACGTAGATCACACACTGACAACAAGGCTCTATCAACTCGGTCCTCTAGGAAATAAAAACAAGAACTCCCTCAAGGTGCACACTCTAACTCTCTGACGGTAGCGATCAATAATGGCTAAATAGGATGATAATCAATCCATGCCCAAAATGACATCAAAACTCGACATATAAATTAACACAAAAGCAAAAGGAAGTCGATGACTGGCAACCTCTATCTTGCAACCTCTATCTTACAACCCCGACACCCCTTGTCTAACACAACCTCACTACCAACAGGTGACTCTACCCTGAATGGAGATACTAACTGAGCCACTTCTAATCCCAATGTTGATGCGAATGCAAACGAAATGAAAGAATGCGATGCACCAATATTAATCAACACATTGGCAATAGAATTATACAACAAGAAGTTACCTCTTACTACCGAAGGTGTTGGCAACAAATCTAGCGTAATAACAGCATATATATGCCCCGTAGGCCTCTGCTCCACTTGCTCACCCCTCGGAGCATGAGTTTGATACACTGACTGAGTCGAGGAAGCTCCTTAGTTGGCCCTCAAGGCATGAGCTGACTATGTAGGCTGATGGCTCTGTGTTTGCCTCAAACTAGATACACCAAATGAACCTGCCTAGGAACAAAACCTCCTCAAGAGCCCCTATTGCTCACACTAATAATAGGTAGGTGACTGCTCTCTTACCTAACTCTGACTTTGAGAACGAGCTAAAAACGGTGTAGACTGTTGCCTTCCTCTCTTCTACTAGCAAACTACAGACTTGTGGCCCAGCTAACCACACTTAAAGCAAGTGATTCTTTTCTAACCACCTCTCATAGAACCAGAACTCGGTACCTGGAAAGTGGAGCTAGACTGTGCTCCCTAGGACTATTGTAGGTTGGAACCCCTCTGCCTCTTACTGTCCCGAGCCTTCCCCTAAACCTCTTGACTCCTCTACTTTAAGCCCATCATCCTCTCCTCCTCAGTCTGAATCACAGTCTCTAAGTGAGCTATAGCCTCCACAAGACAACCGTAATCCCTAATCATCGACGTAACCACCTTGAAAATGAGTCCGGTCCTCAACCTTTTCTCAAACTCCAAGCAACGGCATTCTTCCGTCACTATAAGCTCTGGTGCAAACCTCGACAGACTAGTAAAGTTAACCTCAAACTCGACCACCGGTGTGTTGAATTGCTTGAGCTTCAAAAACTTCTCCCTAATAATGGGAGGCAAAAACTTGTCATAGAAAGTGTTACTAAAAGCCTCCTAAGTCACTCCAATGCGCCCCCGTTCAAACTTTCACCACCGACCTGCATCTCCCTTCAGCTTAAAGGATACCAAAGTCACTCTTAACCCATCGTCCTCGATGCCAAGCATCTCGAACATCTTCACGATCTGCTCTAACCACTCATTCGCCTTCAGTGGCTCCTTCGCATCCTCTAAAAACTCATCTGGATTAGACCAGAAGAACTCCCTCTTCAGAAACAACGGCCCTGTTTCAGCAACATGGGCCTGGACTTGATTATCAACTCTAAGAATGTCCATAGATTCCCACAAAGTTCCAGCTATCTCACGAGCCAAAGCACTCATGGCCTGCTGACCTATTGGTTCGGCCATATTACCAGAATATCATCTGGTAACGGCACCTCCTACCGTCTAAGCTTGACATGCCTACCACCACCATGTTTACGTCCTAACATCCTAATAAAGGTATCACAAGAGATTAGCACATTTACAAATATGCCGAAGCTAATTTACTCATGTCCTAATGTGATGGACAACAATTAATCCACTCTATATAAGCACGTAGTCACATAAACACATACGAACTTCTTTTCTAGATAATGATCGTACCGTAACGTTGCTGGAGTTCCAGTTAGAAAGAGTAATGATCAAGTGCTCTTCTAACATGACTTTTAGAAACTCATAGACCCAATCAATATCTTAGAAATTAAATTCTATACCCACTTAGTCACATAAGCATGTTATCACATAGCATACTAGGTTATTCCTAATCTCTTCTAGCAAAAGAACCCATTTTGGTAATAATCACTTCTTACGATCCCAAAGTATTCAAACCTAGCTGCTCTGATACCAAGGTGCAACGCTCCGAAATAATTACAATAAATCGAGAGTAATGATTCATTAAACAACATCATAATCCGAGAATAAAGTCATTCCATTCATATACTTCAAGTGTACAAACGTGTAATACACGCATTTATACATTCATAAGCCTTAACCCTAAATCTATAGCATGTGTTATAAATAAAAGATATGAGATAAAAGTTAAATAGATATATAATTGCCCTAATGGCTACGACTTTCCAAGACGATGCTTGGTTACAACTAAAGTGAGTTTGAAACTCAATACAAATAATACTCTATGCTTGTACAAAATAAATACAACAATAACCTAAATAAATAAGCTCTTGGCTCTAAGTCCTCCCAAGCTACTGCCTTGGCAAAGGCATATCTTTAGCACTTGAAAATGGTTTTTCACATAAGGTGAGCCAAAGCTCAGTAAACATCCTCTAACACAGTGTATGAATCTTAGTAGAGTTATAAGGTGAATGCATATGAAATGCTCATGCCCAAACATTTTATATCTCTTTCCAAAAACCATGTAATGCAAGGTTATATCACAGTTCATGAAATCATTTTTTTTACAATAGAAAACAGGGCAGTGGATACAACACTGGGAATCTCTAGGATGTGTTTGCAACTAGGCTACAAGCACTACCAATGTCCATTTTTACCGATACTAACTGGAAGGCTCAGCACTTGTCCACGCGGGTTTTCGGACTTTCACCAAGGACACACAAGCTAACATAATACCACAATTATAGTTCCACCCAGATTCACCAAGGTATTCATCCATTTTTCTCATTCTCAATGTGTTAAATATGTTACATTGCTCAATGCAAATGAATAAGAAATTAGTTTTAATTCAAATAATTCTTATGCAATTTCTACAACAATCATAGATGTCTTCCACCGATAGCCCAAAACAGATATCTCTAAACAGATAAATAATTTTCAATAAAGATATACTTTTCAAATCTCAATATAAGAGTGATAAGTCATATCCAACTCTACTACCATCATCAGTATCGTTCCAATTTCATAAAACCAATATCAATTTTATTCTCTTTACAAAATCAAACATTTATATTTTAGGGCAAAATCCTCTTTTTTAAAAAAATAAAACCCAAGGGTAAAAATCCCCAATTTCATCATAACTCACCCATATTTACATATCCATTTTCATATTCAAGAACCCATTTTGAAAACCCCTCTCTTTTGATTTCAAACCAAAACCCTAACTTTGTTTCAAAAATTCCCAATATCAAGATTTCTTTAAAAAGACAAATAACCAAGTTAAAAATCATACTAAAGTGTGGAGAAATCTCTACCTCAAAGCTTGAAGACAAAGGAGAGAGAGAAGAAACTTGACAAAGTCGAAAATGAACTTTGTTCCAATCAAATAGAAGCTCTAGGTGAGCTCTATCTTTTTCTCCAAAGGACAAGGGTTGAGAAACCATTAGATTATGGTATATTTGAGGGTAGAGATAAGTTCTAAAGAGAGAGTGTCTAGATTTAGGATTTGGGGTGTTTAGAGAGAGAGAAAGAGAGAGATGGCAAAAGTGACTTTACAAACTGATATACGTGCAGACCGCTCGAGCGTAGGAATGGTCGCTCGAGCGACTAGACACAAAAAGAGAGACCACTCGAGCGAAGAACACCACCCTCGCAGTACTTTTGTAGGCCTGCAAAAGTACTAAGAGTTCCAAAAGACCGCTCGAGCACAAGAAAGACCACCCCAGCGCAAGAAACACTACTCGAGCGAAGAATGCCATACTCCTAGTAGTTTTGCAGACCTGCAAATGTACTAAAAGTTCTCAAAGTTCGCTTGAGCGCAAGAAAGTGCACTCAAGCAAACAAACTGAAACATGGCAACAACAGTTTTGAAAAACTAACTCTCAACCTATTTCAAATACAACCAAGACACTCCAATAACCAAACTCAACAAGGAATGAGATGAAAGAAGACATAAACAACCATCAAGACAAGAAAACCCAAATCCAAGACAATGAAACGAGTCGAGTTTAAACCAAAATCGCTATATGGTAAGCCCATTTCAAAACCGATTTCAATGATCCGAACTGTTCACTTTTTTAGACTCGTTGAATAGAATATTTATACAGAAAATCAAGATGACTGGATATTTGTAACTATATCTTTGAATTATATTTGTTTTAAAAAAATAGAAGACAAATATAATTTTAAGAATAACCATATATTTTTTGTAATACAAATTTGATTCAAACTTATAGCTACAATATTCGATCATATTGATTTTTTGAATGAATATTCTATTCAATAAGTCCTAAAATATAAATGATTCGGATCATTAAAATGAAATATTTGATTGGCTCTACAAGGCCTTTAAATTTTCTTATGTTGAGATGTAGATATGAGAAAAGTCTACCCCATATATATTCATTATAGAGACAAATCAGTTACAAAAATTTTAAAAATGAAATGTTGAGATTTTTCTATTCAATTATTTATATTAAGGACGGTAGAATATCTCCACCGTTACTTTATTTTTTAATACAATATTTAAAAAAGATAACGCTGTGGTTTTTTAATACAATATTTAGAAAAGATAATGTTATGGTAATATTTAGAATTTCCCATTTTTAAAAAAATAAAAAAAATAAAAAGCAGAAACAACAAGAAGCATTCAATTAAGCGGTGACACGATTGGCCATCCACGGGCTGCGAGAAGCATTCCATTAAGCGGTGACGGGATTGGCCATCCACGGGCTGTACGTAACTGCCCTTTTCTTATTGGGGCCATGGGGAGAGTCATATCACATCATTTTTTAGAGCTCATTTGGCATTTGAGTTTTTTGCCTTTTTTTTTTTTTTTTTTTGGTTAAAATAATTATAAAAAGGTAAAATAAATTAAAAAAATAAAATATCACAATAAAATTATAATTATTTTATTTTTTTCTCACAAAAATCAAAAAATCTAAAAAATCTATTTCAAACAAAAAAAAAAACCTTATCCCAAACTAAATAAAACATAAAAAAATAAAAAAGCAACTCAGATATCAAACGAAATCTTATTGGGTAAATTAGGGGTGGACAAACATACAGTGATTTGTTAAATGATTCCAATCAATTTGTTATAAAATGAATAGTTTTAACAGTATGAACAAAAAGATGCAGGTGCATTTCTTTTTAATTTGTTTAAATTTTGATCCGCCAATATTTCTAAAAAAATGATGTTATGTTTTTATATTTTGCGTGTTAAAAAATAATATTTTATTTTGTAATTATGTTTAGTATTTATGAAATATAAAAATTAAGTTTTTATTTTTATTTTTATAAAAAATGAAGAATAAAAATTTTTGGGCCTAAAATAATAAAAAAATTACTAAAAAATAGTTCAAACAAATATCCAAAATAGTAAAACCCAAATTACTAAATCAATCCGCATTCACTAGCCAATCCACATGGCACATTCAATCTGTATCCACTAACTAAAGGAATAGATACAGATTGATTTTTTTCAAATCCACTTAAGTTCGAATAGATGGCAGATAAAAGGCCACCCGACCCAACCCAATCCGTGAATACTCCCAGTGTAAATCATACTTTGCATCCTTTATATTTGACCATTGTTTTACTTTGATTCTTAAAATTTATTTTTTCTCACTTTGCTTCTTTATGTTTCAAGTTTTCTTAATTTTATTCTGAAAGCTACTTTATGTCCAAATTTAGATAGAGAATGACACATTGATAATCAATCATATGGTATAAAAATATTTTATTATATGTAACTCATACTTCTAACACAAACCCAAATCCCAATATAGTAATATATTTTTTATGTTATGTGATAGTTAAAAATGCATTTTTTTTGTTTAATTTTAAACAGAAGTTAGTTTTAAGAGTAAATTGAAAGAAAAAAAAAAACTTAAAATATGAAAGGTCAAAATGCTAAAATAGAAACTTTAAGAACCAAAGTGAAAAAATAATCAAATATAAATAGACAAAGTGTATTTTACCATTTCTATTTATTTAAATGAATTACACTACGTTTCCCATATTTATTAATAAACATTATTTTACTCCTTGTATTTATAAATTCATATATATTGATTTTTTCAATTTTAAAAAATACAAATATTTTTTTTTTGGAGGTGGTATTAAGTAGTGAAAGTGAGATACATGATTTCATAGATGAAGACTAAAGTGGTATTTATTAATAATTAAGGGACACGCTGGTGTAATTAACCATATTTGTGTTTATATTTTATTTTATAAATTAAAATATCTACAAAAATGTAATTTTGGGGCAATTACAAAAACAATTTCAAGGTTTGACCTTATAACAAAATAAATTCTGAGTTTTTAGTTTTGTCAATTTAAACTCTAATATTTTAATTTGTTTTCAATGTAAACCATTAACTTATTTTTGTTAAGTAAAATTGGTAGAAAAAAATATTTTATTCCTTAAACTCAATGTTAGTGTATATAACATGTTTAAAATACTATTTCGTTGAATTTAATAATTAAAATACTATTTTTATGTTACTTTTATTGAATTAAAATAAATAAATAATTTAAATTGAAAACAAATCAAAAATTTAAAATTTAAATTAAAAAAATACAAAAATTATTTTATTATAAGTTTCAAATTTAAGATAATATAGGAAAGTGAAAGAAAAAAAAAAAAATGTGTTTGTTTAGATTGTGAGTCGTAGAAAGTAATAGAAATTAAAGTTTTTTGTATAATTCAAATTAGTTTGTTAGTTAGGCTAACAATTTCTTACAAAATATAAAGATAAATTTATTTTTTCCCACAAATCTTGACAAGGTTTATTTTATTTTCTTTTTTACTTATTTTTCTCTCCACAACTCCTATTATGTATTGATTATATTTTTTCCCATCATTTTTTTACAAAATTTTTTTATCTATTCAAATGCATGTAAGAAAAAAAAATTATTTATTTTTGAGATAATTATTGAAAAGTCCGACTCAAGAAGGGTATAAGACATTAGATCCAGTGAATATTTTTTATTGGTAAAAAATCTATCCTTTGTGAAATAGTTTGGTGAAAGGTCCTTTTATTTGTTTTAAATGATATTTTGTTTTCAATTTTACCCTTTAATTTATTTGTTACTTTTTCTTTTTTTTATTATTTGTTCAAATTTACATCTATCTATTCAAAATTATATCTATTCAATTTTAATCTGCCTACACTTTTTCTTGTCCAAATTTATCTGTTCAATTACTAAAGTTAATCCGTAGTTTTGAGGCAAGTTGGTTAAAAAAAAATTTCCTCAAGAAAGATAATACTCAACCCATAGGATCATAGCACAAATATTAAAACTTCAACTATTGTCAGTAGTAATATTATTTTCTCCATACTACAAAAATGTTATCAAAGAATCATCATCACATCTAGAACTAGAAATCACGAAACCCTAATCTAAAACTAGCTAATTTAGGAGGTGTTTGGAAAGTGATTACTTTTTTAATTATTTGATTATTTTAATAGATTATTTTAATATTTGCGTCTAAGAAAAGGGGTTAGATTTTTTATTTGATTGCTGTATTAGAAAATATGTTTGAAATGATGTAGAAAGGGAAATGACAAAATTGTCTCCATTGATTGAATGATTACACTTGTTTTAAAAAACTTTCAAGGGCAAAATCATCTTTTGGCATACCTAGGCCAGTCGTGCCACACTTCGCGTGAACCTGTTGCAAATGGGTTGCACTTGTTTTTTTTGTTTACTTCTGCTTTTTGGCTTTTTTTCTACTTTGATGCTATTTTAACCCCTAAACTCATTTCTCAAACACCCCCTATTGAAAACAAAACTTTTGACTGATGGACTAATAATCTGAGTATTGATCCAAGCGTTCCCAACAACACGAAAGCCAAAAGACAGCTAACATCCAGAGTATTTAATATAGGAGGAATGATGTTCCTAAAGAGACGAACAAAAAAAAAAAAAAAAAAAACAAATCATCAACAACAACCAAATCATATTCATAAAACATATATATAGAGATTTAGAAAATCAAAAGTCAAATCCACGAAAAACACACACACACACATATATATATATATATATATAAAGAGAAGGATAAGAGAGAGAAGAGAGAGGATTACGACAGTGGTGGCGGCGGTGGTGGTGGCAGCAGTAGCGATCGCGACAGTCATGGTAGCGGTGGTGGTGGCCAAGATTTTGATTCATAGGAGGCACCATTAATTCTTAGCAATATCAATTATAAAACTTAATGAAGTCTATTTTTCATTTGGTGATAAAGTGATCAAAGATCAACGTGATGTCAAAATTATGTGCCTTAGATATGTTTTAATTAATAATTTTTTTTAATTTGCTATTTAAGTTACTAAATAGGATGATAATCACAATTTAAAATGTAATAACACGCATACTGTGCGTACCGGATTCCGCACTAGATGAAAGTGGATCAGGGCTCTGCTCACAGTTGGACCATCCAGGGACTGGGGCTCCTGCAACAAGAATCACCGTTAGATTTTGACCGGTTGGCGGATAACCCTCCTCGTGTGTCGGTGATCGGTGTAGGAGAATAGAGTCGAAGCAGTATGTATGTGTGGTGTCGATTGGGGTTGTTCAGTTACCTTCAATGTGAAGCTTCTGTTCTATATGTAGTGTTCCTTACTTGCTTCTCAAGGTGAGTTCATGGAGTATAGGTGCTGCCAGGTGTCCTTTTAGCAGTGTTCCACGTGGTGGACCACTTGATAGTTGCTATTCATTGTGTATTCTCATTGTAAGCATGCTGATAACAAACCACATTCCCTTGGCTCAACAACTTCCGTGATTTTAGGCGTGGGGGACCAGCTGAGGTGGCATCTTGCACATGCTTGCGCTCACAGATCCCACGTTCCTTTGCGAGGCTTCTCTAGTTCGGTACTTAAGTTCTTCAGTTCGGTACTGGTGTACATTGGCTCGGCCTTTTCGTGCTCATTCTGAGAGATGAAATTTGGTACTTATCTCTGCTCGATCCACATACCGCATCTGCTGCGCTATGGTCAATTGACCTTTCCACTGCAAGTTGGGCCCAAGTGCTTGAGGACTTGGGCATACTATTGATCACGAAGCTGGGCTCAATTGATTGGTCCACATACTCATCTGACCCTACTTGGATTTGGGCTTTATCGGATTGGGCCGTCCCAAGGCTTGGACCTGACCCATTTTACATTCAGCCCCTTCATTTGCCCCCTAGCTCGCGCCAAGGTTCCCTTGGGGGGAGCTATTGTTCTGCCTTCGAAGCGTCGCGTCGTCTCGGCTTCTCCCCAGGTCGGCCTTGGTGGCGGTTCAATCCTCGACACGGTTCTGCGTCGTCTTTTTTGTGCACGTGGCAACGCGTGATAGGTGTGCAGAGATTATGCGTCGATTCCATGCTGAAGATCGTGCTTTGTGTGCCTGCACGCCGACTAGCGCAATAAATGCTCAGGCCATCGATTCAAACCCCTCGATTTGATCTCCTCGTCCCTCTTGTAAGTTCCAAAGAAAGAGAAAGAAAGAGAGAGAGAGAGAGAGCCTCTTCCCATTCTGCTGGATCGATCTCGCCGGTGCTTCGCTTGGGCTTTTTCACCGCTGATTGTCATCTAGTCACCAGACTGCCGGACTCAGATAAACACAATGATGATTTCTTGCAAGTTGGTGGGAACTGGGAGTTTTCTGCCGGGACCGAATTTCAATCTGAGAGGATGCCACAGAAGGATAGCTATCCAGGTCTGGGCCTCTTTTTTTAATGCCTTCTGCGTTTCTTACCTCGTTCTGAATATTGTTCTGATGGTTTTGTCTTCTTTTTTACAGAACCTTCCCATTTCCAGCGAAGACCGAACCGGGAGAACGCTGAAGCCATCAAGGCTGCTTTGAGATACAAGAGGAGATCTACTCCTGAGTTGTTGGATTATCAGTCAAGTTACCGCTCTGTTATGCCGAAGAAGGCGAGACTCGCTGCTGCTCTTTTGGATTCCGATACCGAGACCGAGGTGTCTCTTACCCCACGGGTTCCTAGACGCCGCACTGTTCAAGATGCACCTGAGGGAGCGCCCTCCCTGGGTTTCACGGCGGATCGGGCGAAGAGGAGGTCTTGGTGGACCTAGAAGCTGAGGCCTTCGGAGCCCCTAGCGCTTTGCAAGTCCCCGTGGAGAAGACCGAGACGAAGAGCCTTATGGAGGTGAAGAAGGAGATTGGGGCACTTGGGACCCCAGTGTCTACCGCCGAGCCCTCACTTTCGGTTCTTGCCGAGCAAAAAGGAGAATGAGGGAAACTGGCAAGGCCGTGGTGGGAAAGCCTCCTCAGGACACCGCTGAAGATGAAACTTTTGAGAGATGGGAGCCACCGATATCATATGATGGCAGGCCCGTGTCTACCTCTCGATTCATTGTTGCTTCACGTGATTTTGCCTTTAGTTTAACCAAGTTTTTGTTGATCTTGGGTTGATATGGTGGGCATAATGGGCCTCATGACATTCCTATCATGAAGGGGACCCTTCAAATGTTGATCGATGTAGGTTCTTTTTCTTCGCTTTCCTTGTCCTTCTTGTCGTCTTTGCCGTCTTTCTTTTTTTCTAAGTTCTTTGTCGTTCTTTGCGGTGTATCCAGAGAATGCACTGTCCATTACCATGTTGAGGAGCCGGAAAGGGCCGTGTTGGAGGCTGCGATGAATCGGAGAGATGACAAGAAGCTTGGAGTCGAGAAGGAGGAGGGCCGAACGGCCGAGAGAGGCCTTCCGTTTGAACAAAATTGTCGCTTCCGCTGAACAATCGAAGGAGGCTGCCATTGAGACCCAGGCCCAGCTTGAGGGAAAAGTGGCCGAGCTGGAGGCCGTTATTGCTGTGATGGCCGCTGGCGTCTTGCTTGGAGGCCAAGCACTGGCAACAGGGCTGGGATGAAGCTGGAGCCGCCTACAAGGAGGAAGTTCTAGTGCTGCGAGACAAGCTCTTTGTGAAGGGTTGGACAAGTGCCTTAGCTGCTGCGATGGTTCCTGAAGACTCTTCTCTGTATCATGATGTCCCTGTTCCCTCGAAGTCCTCTGGTTTGAAGACTACTCCAATCCCTGCTGTTCTGCCAGACGATGTTTCCCCTGAAGATGACCCTGTGAATGAGACCCAGAGCATGGATGTTGCCACTGAAACGGTGGGCCTTGAAGGGGTTGCCACCCTGGAAACCGAAGCCACGGATGGTGTGGTTAAGGTGGCTCCTACTCCTCAGGAAGTTGGAGCTCCCTCTACTGCTTCTTCCGCAGATGATCTTGACAAAGTTGTTGATGCTGCTCCTGAACTGCCTGCTGTTGATGAATGAAAGTTGATTGTTGAAGTGATGAGAGTTGAAAGTTGCACCTTTTATATTTCTGTTCTGATGAAGACAATTTCTTTCTTCTTCTTTTTTTTTTTTTTTTTTTTTTACTGCTGGTTATGAGGCCTTCTGTGCCCTTTGCTTGGATGATATGGTTTCCTTTTTGAACTCTGCAATTTGATGTTGTTTAGCTTCTATGTTTGAACATTTCTTATACTTGCTTGCCCGTAGAAAGCATTGTTGGGACCTCGGGGCCGAACAGATGCTCGATCTGGTTCTGTGTTGCCTTTTAATGGATGTTACATGCGATTACATCTTGCTTGCCCGACGGCCATTGTTGGGACCTCGGGGCGCGATGTTACGTGTAGCATTGCACGCATTTGCCCCGGTAGAACTTTGTTAAGACCTCGGGGCCGAACTAGTGATCGGCATGGTTATCGGATATATGGTATGGCTGTGCTTTAAGTTCATAAGTGGGTCTTACTTAGGTCCAGGTTGGTTTTGTAAGAAAACAATTGTTTGCCCCCACCTGGAGCTAAGTAAGATCGAAATTGTTTTGTAAGAATTGCTTGAGTCTGTTTCAACTTTGTGTATGCAAAGAGAGATGTTTTACTCAGGTCCAGGTAGGCTTTTTGAAAACGATTGTTTGCCCCCAGCTGGAGCTGAGTAAGGCTGATGCTAGAAGTTTGCCTTTGGCGTAGCTCGGTTGAATTTGTTCTAACTCTGGTTGTTGAGTCAATACTGAAGTGTTGTTGTGCTGATGCTTAAGTTCTGAGGGTGCAGTGTGTGTACTTAGGAAATGTCAGTGCAGCTTCCACCAAGTAATGCCACTAGGCCAAAATAGGGGTGTTTACTTAAGACATGTTAGTATGGTTTCCACCAAGCAATTCCACTTGGCTAAATAGAAATGTTTACTTAAGGTGCACTAGTGCGGTTTCCACCAAGCAATTCCACTTGGCTAAATTCCAATCCAGTTGCCAAATATTTTCCACCAAGCTATACCACTTAGCATGTTTGAGTGCTAACTGAATCTAAATTCCGTTCAGTCATTCTGAAACTGGGCCATTTGGGTTAAACACCAAAGTTAATTCCGTTTGATAAACATCAAAGCTAATTCCGTTTGATAAAAACCAAAGCTAGTTCCGTTTGGTATAGACCAAAGCTAATTCCGTTTGGTAAAGACCAAAGCTAATTCCGTTTGGTAAGAACCAAAGCTAGTTTTGCTTGACAAACATCAAATCTAACTACAAGAATTGAATAAATCTGAATGGAATGGGGAAAACATTTGTATTGGTCAACAAATAAGTGCCTTTACATCCTGATAAAGAGGTTGGGAAATGACTCTACTGGTAGTATTTCTTGAGGTTTGCTATGTTCCAGGGCCGAGGTATTGCTTTGCCATTCAGATCCTCTAAGTAGTAAGCTCCGTTTCCAACTACGGCTGTGACTTTGTAGGGACCTTCCCAGTTCGGCCCAAGTTTGCCCTCACCAGGCACTGTTTATGATCCATAACCTTCCTCAAAACCAATTCTCTGGTATAAATTGCCTTGGGAAAACTTTACGGTTGAAACTTCGATGATCTCATTCGATATGCTTCAAGCGATCGGTCTTTGCCTCTCTTGACCCTCTGCCATATCCGATTAACTTGCGATGGTTTCCTCGTTACTGTACCTTTCAAATAATTGAGACCGAAGAGTTGGGAGACCTACTTCAAGTGGGATGATGGCCTCCATTCCATAGGTTAAAGAGTATGGTGTTTCTCCTGTGGGGCGCCGTGTTGTAGTTCAGTAGGCCCATAATACATGTGGTAACTCCTCAACCCACTTGCCTTTGGCGTGCTCAAGCCGCTTCTTCACTCCATTAATGATGGTTTTGTTCGACGCTTCTCCTTGACCGTTGCTCTGTGGGTACGCTCGAGAAGAGTTCTTATACTCGATTGTGAGGTCGAGACAAAATTTCTTAAAGGTTTTTCCATCAAACTGAGTTCCGTTGTTCCGCGATTAGTACCCGGAATCTTAACGCACTACCACACTTCTCAAAACAAACCGTTTTGTATCGGCCTCCTTGATATTCGCCAGTGCCTCAACTTCAACCCACTTGGTGAAATAGTTTGCGGCAAAGAATGAAGAATCGCCGTTCGATGGTGCCACGCCAATGGTCCAACAATATCCAGACCCCATTGCGCGAAGGGCCACGGGCTGGTGAGTGGAGTGAGAGTTTTGGCTGGCTGATGAATGAGTGGAGCAAACCTCTGACATTTGTCGCACTTTTGCACGTCTTCTTTGTGCATCTTCTTTGCATTCGTGGCCACCGATGCCGTGCGTTAAGGCTCGGTGTGCCAGTGACCTCCCGCCAACGTGGCACCCACAAATCCCATCGTGAATTTCATAGAGAACGTTCTCGACGAGACTCGGGTGCACATATAAGAGGTAGGGGCCGAGGTAGAAACGTCTGTACAGCTTCCCAAACGGTGAGATCCAAAATCGAGCTGATTTATGCCTGATCTTGTTGGCTTCCTTTCTGTCTTCGAGGAGTTTACCAGATTTCAAAAAGACCAATATTGGATCCATCCAACTCAGCTCTAAGTTGTTGCAGAGGACTGGAGATGCAACACTTGGTTCTGGTATGAACTCAACCCAAACTCTTCTGGCATCCTTTGTCTCCACTGATGAGCCTAGGCATGCCAGAGCATCTGCGTGGCTGTTTTTGTCCCGACTGATGCGCTCCACTCGTATGGATTGGAATTTTCTGAGTAGGTCTCTGGCCTTGCCTGCGTACATAGTCATTCTTTCATCCCGAGTTTCATAGACCCCGGAAAGCTGGTTTACTACTAGTTGTGAATCGCTGAAAACAAGAAGCTGTTCTGCACTGAAGTGTTCGGCGCTCCGCAAGCCGGCTAATAACGCTTCGTATTCGGCCTCGTTGTTCGAAGCTTTCCAGCCAAGCCTGAGAGCCTGTTCCCAGATAAATCCTTCTGGAGAAATAAGGACTACTCCTACCCCCGAGCCTCGGTTATTGGACGAACCTTCGACGTAGAGTTGCCAAATGTTTCCAATAAAGAGTTTCCATGCTTCCGAAGCGTTGGGTTTTTCCTGTTCGGCGGTGCTTTTTGTGGAAACTCAGAGTTCCTGTTCGATTACTCTGGGCGGGAGTGAATTCTGCGACAAAGTCTGCCAAGACCTGGGCCTTGATTGCTGTTCAGGGTTGATACCTTATGTCAAACTCACCAAGCTCTACTGTCCACTTCGTTGTTCGGCCAGAGAAATCGGCTCGGCTGAACACAGATCTGAGGGGGAATTCAGTGAGGACATTAATGGTATGCCCCTGGAAGTAATGCTGCAGCTTTCTTGAGGCAATAAGCAGCGCGTAAGCCAACTTTTCCAATGGTAGGTACTGTGTTTCGGCGTCTAGTAAAGTCTTGCTGACGTAGTATATTGGTCTCTGATCCTTACCAACTTCTCGAATCAATACTACGCTCACGGCGTGATCTCGACCTTCGCTAGATAGAGATCTGACTCTTCTCTCCGGTTGGAGTGGATAATAGAGGGGGTGTACTGAGGTATCTTTTGAGGTTCTGCAGTGCTTCAGTACATTCGCTATTCCATTCAAATGTTGCCTTTTTTCTCAAGAGCTGGAAGAAGGGCTTCATCCGATCTGAGGATTTGCTGATAAACCGGTTCGGTCTGTTGCCATTCGACATTTAGTTTCTGCAGTTCCTTAGACTTGGTTGGCACTTCGAGGTTCTGTATAGCCTTAATCTGATCCGGATTTGCTTCAATTCCTCTGCGAGTGACCATGTATCCCAAGAACTTCCCTGTTCCCACCCCGAAGGCGCATTTCGAGGCGTTGAGGCGAAGTTGGTGGGCTTTCAGGATGCAAAATACTTCTCTCAAGTCTGTGAGGTGGCTTATAGCGAACTTACTTTTCACTACCATATCGTCTATATAGGCTTCCATGGTTTTCCCCAATTGATCTCTGAACATCCGAGTGATCATTCGTTGGTAGGTCGCTCCGGCGTTCTTGAGGCCGAACGGCATTACCCTATAGCAGTAAGTCCCTCTCGGAGTAATGAACGCTGTCTTTTCTTGATCCGGGCCGAATAATGGTATTTGGTGATAACCGCTGTAAGCATCCAGAAAACTCATGCGCTGATGCCCATTGTGAGTCTACTAGTTGATCAATGAGAGGCAGCGGAAAACTATCCTTAGGGCAGGCTTTGTTCAAGCAAGTGAAATCGACACAAACTCTCCATTTTCCGTTCTTTTTCTTGACTACAACTGTGTTGGACAACCACTGCGGGTACTGTACTTCTCTGATTGCTCCTGAGGCCAGAAGTTTTTCGACTTCGGCGATCACTGCTTCGGTATGCTCAACTGAGGATCTCCGACTTTTCTGTACGATGGGCCGAGCTGAAGGATTGATGTTGAGCTTGTGGCAAGCAAATTCTGGGTCCAACCCCGGAGTATCATATGTTGACCACGCAAATACCTCCATATTTTCCTCGCAGATCCGGAAATGAAGTTTCCCATCAGCGCCTAGCGAGGTACCCATAAGGAAGTTCTTTTCAGGGTCGGCTTCTTCTATCAGGACTTTCTCCAAATCCTCCACCATTTTTTCTTCTGGAGTTCCTCCACGTCTTCCAAGACGGCTGTCAACCACTTCCTTTGTACCGTACAGTTGCGAGTTGCTTCGTTTTTAACGCCATGAAGCAATGTTTGGACGCAACTTGGTCCTCGAAAATCTGCTCTACTCAGGTGTTAGTAGGAAAACGAATGAGTGATAGGTTGAGGGACCGCTTCCATTCAGTGAATCCACGGGCGACCGAGTATGGCGTTATAAGGGGATGGTGTATTAATAACCAAGAACTCTATCTGGAGGGTTTTGGTTCCCGCTACGACTGGCAATACTATTCTAGAGTGGCCACTCCTACCGTGAATTGAAACCGACCAACTGGCCGTTGTCGTTGGGGTGAGATCTTTGCCGGAGAGGCCAAGCTTTCTGAACAAATCATAATATAGTATGTCTGCTGCACTGCCCTGATCTACTAGGACTCGTTTCACATCAAATCGTTTCCCAATCCCAACAGTTATGATCAATGCATCAGTGTGTGGGTGCTGTATGCTTTCTAAATCTTTGCTAGTAAATGAGACAGTACATAGGGGGGATTTTGGTACGGTACGTACCTTTTTCGATGCCGGCTCTACTGACATGATTTGCTGAATTTGGGCGGCCTTAGCAATCTCTTCTTTTAGTGTTTCCTCAGATTCCGGAGCCGCTGTCCCATGGATCACATTTATTATCAGCCGGGGCGGATGCTCTACGTTCACTTTTGGAAGTGGGTTCCCCAACTCGGCCACCTCCTTGCCCTGGTCTATGTATTCCCTCAAGTGCCCAGCTGCCACCAGGTCCTCCAAGTGTTGTTTTAGTGCCCTACAGTTCTGAGTCATGTGTCCTCTGTCTTGATGGTAGGTACACCTGAGCTTCTGATTGCGCCGAGCTGGATCTCCCATCATTTTCGGCGGCCAAACAAAGAAGGGTTCTCTCTTGATCTTCTCCAAGATTCGGTAGATTGGCTCTTTGAACACGGTCACAACAGCTTCATGTGATTTAGCCTTATCCACCTCATTTACTGTAATCCCCCGGTGTTCTCCTCGATCTGTTTTCTTCTTCTGCCGGGCTGCTTGCTCTGCTGATACTACCTCAATGGGAATCTGATCATCCTCCAGTGCATCTTGCTCAATCTGGCGTAAGTCTTTCAGAGCCGTAGCCGGGCGCTTAGTGAGTGATTGTCTTAACTTACTTTCAGGACGCAAACCGTGTTTGAAGGACATGACGGCCATTTGCTCGCTGCACACATTTTCTTCCAGATCGTTATACTCTTCCCAATATCTCCTAGCATAACTGCGCAGCGTTTCCTCTTGCTCCTTCTTGAGGCCAAACAGTGTGTCCAGCTCTTTCGGAATCTTAGTATTGGAAACGAACCTGGCCAGGAACTCTTCGGAGAGCTGCTTCCAGCCATGAATTGATCCAGCGAGGAGTCAATCGAACCATCGGAGTCCGGTTTCTCCCAAGCTGGAAGGGAAGACTTTGCACATCAGTGCCTCATCTCGACTCCAGAGGGACATCATCTGTCTGAAATGACTGATGTGCATCAGAGGGTCCGACTTCCCGTCGTAGGAAGTGAACTTTGGTGGAGTAAACTTCTTTGGAGGTCTCATGGTCTCTATCTCAGGAGAAAATGGCGAAGAGACAAGTCATCCCAATTTCGATGTTCTCTCACGGTGAGCAACGGTCCAAGTGATCTCGATGTTGCTCATTCTGCCTATTGCCAATTAGCCAAGTACGAAGGTCCTGAAGAGGGTATTCAGTTTGTTGACTACCCGTCTTCTGCCTCTTGGCCCTCCTTCGGCGTGACCCACGGGTGTGACTACTCGCCGCTTCGCTTTGAGTTGGGATTGGTTGGCTTCGTTGCCTGGAATCATTCCTGGGGAGTTTCTTTACTGGTAATTCTCTAGATGAACTCCTTCGTTGCAAACGGGAAGGCTCTGCTTCTGTCCTCTTCTCCGTCGGATCACCCAACACCCTTTTTAGTTGAGCCTTCAATTCCTGTATTTCCATTCCCATGGAATCCATAATTCGATCTCTATAATCCTTTTCCAGAAGGAAATGATGAGAAGAACCTCCGGCGAAGGGTAGTCGATGTTCAACAGACTCGGGGGTTCGATTATTGTTTCCAGTTTGCTCCTCCAGAACTGTCGGGAGTGCCAAACCTTTTTCCTTTGTCTTTTCCGTCTGCGGAGTATGTGATGAAGGCGGAATGTCCTCAATCCCCATCGCCGAATCAATGCGAGCTCGGAGATGACAATGATCCACGCCATCGCACCAATTGTGCGTACCGGATTCCGCACTAGATGAAAGTGGATCGGGGCTCTGCTCACAGTTGGACCATCCAGGGACTGGGGCTCCTGCAACAAGAATCACCGTTAGAGCTGCCCGGCCGAGGTTGGCCGGATAACCCCTCCGGCGTGGTAATCAGTGATTGGTGTAGGAGAATAGAGTTGAAGGAGTATGTAAGTGTGGTGTCGATTGGGGTTGTTCAGTTACCTTCAATGTGAAGCTTCTGTTCTATATGTAGTGTTCCTTACTTGCTTCTCAAGGTGAGTTCATGGAGTATAGGTGCTGCCAGGTGTCCTTTTAGCAGTGTTCCACGTGGTGGACCACTTGATAGTTGCTATTCATTGTGTATTCTCATTGTAAGCATGCTGATAACAAACCACATTCCCTTGGCTCAACAACTTCCGTGATTTTAGGCGTGGGGGACCAGCTGAGGTGGCATCTTGCACATGCTTGCGCTCACAGATCCCACGTTCCTTTGCGAGGCTTCTCCAGTTCGGTACTTAAGTTCTTCAGTTCGGTACTGGTGTACATTGGCTCGGCCTTTTCCAGGCTCATTTACAGAGATGGGCTGGGTACTTATCTGTTCGGTCCACATACTTCGGCTCATGGCGCTGGTGGTGACCTTTCCATGAGTTGGGCCCAAGTGCTTGAGGACTTGGGCGTACTATTGATCACGAAGCTGGGCTCAATTGATTGGTCCACATATTCATCTGACCCTACTTGGATTTGGGCTTTATCGGATTGGGCCGTCCCAAGGCTTGGACCTGACCCATTTTACATTCAGCCCCTTCACATACCAAAAAAATTTGAAAAAGAAGAAGAAAATAGATGAGGAGAAAAATAAGAGAGAAATGAGAGAGATAGAAATAATTATAAGAGAAAATTTAGAAAAAATTAAACATTTATAATGATAAATTATAAGGAATTTATTAAAAAGAAAGATGGGATATAAACATTTTGAAACATACTTAAAAATTAAAAAGGAGTTAAATGAAAAACTTTTTCTAATTAGAGGTAGACGTATAATTTTCAAAAAATGAGAGGGGCACGTGCCCCCCGAACCCTTTATAGTTTCGACGACGGCGTGAGAAAATCGGCAGTAGATGGTGAAGAGAAGAGGAGAGAGAGAGAGAGGGTGGCGACGAAGGTAGTAGCGGCAGCAGTGGTGGTCGCGACAATCAAGATAACGGTAGCAGAGGCATCGACGTTAACAGAAAATTGGACGAGGAGACAATGACATGAATGTGATATAGGAGACGAAAAGAAAGAAAGATGAGAGAGGAGTGAGTGATTTTGTTTTTCAACTCTTCATTGATTATAAAAATATATATATAAACGAATAATTTGGTCATTTTATAAGAGTTTGGGATAAATTTTTAGACATAAACAATTCATAATTAAATTTACAAACCGAGTCTTTTTTTCTTTTTCTTTTTCTTTTTTTATATAATTTTTTATTTTACTTTTTACCATTTTTTTTTTATCACTAGTCTCTTTCTAATCTAAACCAACTGAACCTAATTATTGGTATATTTTTTATTTATTATTTTAAATTAGAAAAATGGATAAGCAACTTTGAGGAGGCGAGGGAGAAGGCGAAAAAGATGACATGCAGCGCCCCCTGTGCTCTATCCTTATTTGTTTGGTATTTTCTTCTCATCCTTTTATCTCTCTCGCTCATATTCTGTCACTTTCTCTCTCTATTTGTCTTCTATTGATATTCAATTTTTCTCTCTCTAGTTTCCTCGAATCTCCTTCGGTTGATTCGGGTCCTGAGAAAGCCCAAGTTGTTGCGGACCCAGCTCAGTCATGGATTCCTTCCTAGTGGCTGAATTTCAACCTCTCTTTTCGGTCTTGGTTTTTGTATTCCCCATCTCTCTCTCTCTCTCTCTCTCTCTCTCTCTCATACGCTTTCTTTGTTTATATAACCTATTATATATATATATATATATATTTATTCAGCTCTTTATATGTATGCATGATTTGTCTGTTTCAGCTTCAGCCAAGTTGGGGTTTTGATGGTAATGTGGTGGTCTGAGTGGTTAGTTATTCAACAACAGCCATGAATTCTTCTTCCTTTGAGGGTAAATCCTTATTATTATTATTATTATATATTTTGGTTATGTATTTTTTGGGTAGTTGTAAGTGAATGAATATTGATGATTGAATTAGAATGTTCCCCATATTTGTGTTTTGAGGGTCTTTTGGTGATGGGGTCACAAAGTTGTATCTGATCTGCTTATTTTTCATAATTGCACCAGTATTCTATGATTTGTTATTTTCTATGATTTGGGAATCATGGAATTTTCTGGGTTTTCTTTGGTATTGATTGAGGGTGCTCTCTTTCTCATTGTTGTTCAGGTACATGTTAGGTTCTAAGGTTACCCTTCCTTTATGGCACTCAAGATTACATAATTCTTAACAAAATGTGTTGTTTTTGGTGGGTTAACTTTCTCATAGAAATTTTGAGTTGCCTTGTTGTATGTATACTGATTTTATATTGCTAATAATACCTTTTCTCTACATATTGGTATAAGTCATCATTATCTAGAATTCTTACCTATGAAGAAGTAAGCATATATTATTTGATGGATTCGTGTCATATGGGGGAGTCATCATATCAAATAACCTGTATGGCAGCCCTTAAAAAGAGTCCAGACAAAGTTGGAAATTGCAAAGTCAAACAAAGTTGGGTTTAGTACCCTGCTTCTTTTAATATGTTGCACAAGGTTTAAATAATGAACGTCCTTTGTGTAATTTTATGGGACTTTCAATCATTAGTTATTCATTATTATTGTTATTATTATTTTTCTATTGGAATAGCTTTTTGTTTGATTTGTCAAATAATAACTATTTAGGGCAATGGAAAGAGAAAGAAGGTTTAATTGTTAAGGGAGTCTCACAATTAGGTTGAAATGGAGATAAAACACCTGTAGTTTGAATATGATGTAAATTAGCTATTAAAAGGTCTTTCTTGATTTATATTATCTTTCTGGTCACTTCTTTTTGACATAACTGGGACTAGATTTCATCTTAATGGGGGAAAGAGAAAAACAGCTTGAGGATTTAAAATTTTGAGGTTCATGTGTTTTCCTTGGAATATTCTAACACACTCAAATTGAGATTTCTTTCCCTCTTCCTTCTAGCATTCTTATTGTAATTCTTTATTTTTTTTTTTGGCCCCCAGGAGTCGTGCTTGATCCATCAAAATGCAGTAAGTTGAGCATGGAGGAAAAGAGAGAACTTGTTTATGAATTATCAAAGTGGTCACATGGTGCCCCTGAAATGCTTCAGTCGTGGAGCCGGCAGGAGATTTTGCAGATATTGTGTGCAGAGATGGGAAAAGAAAGGAAATATACTGGCTTGACAAAGTTGAAAATTATAGAAAACCTTTTAAAAATTGTATCTGAAAAGAAATTGCAGGGGCATGAGACTGCAACAGACCTTGACCCAGAGTCTTCACCTGCAGTTGGGCAAAGGGCATCCAAAAGGCAGAGGAAAATTGATCACCCTAATCGAATACCTGGTGCAGTGAACAATCTTTTAATCAACAATGGCGAAAGTGATATAGATAATACTATATACTGCAAAAACGCAGCATGCAGAGCGAAATTAAGTCAAGAATATACATTTTGCAAGAGGTGCTCATGCTGCATCTGTCGTCAGTATGATGACAACAAGGACCCGAGCTTGTGGTTAACTTGCTGCTCAGAGCCTCCTTTTCAAGGTGATTCATGTGGTATGTCATGTCATTTGGATTGTGCTTTAAGGCATGAAAAATCTGGGATTGCAAAAAATGGCATGGATGGCAGCTTCTTTTGTGTGTCTTGTGGGAAAGTGAATGATTTGCTCGGGTACATCCCCACCCTGTTTCCTTTTTTAGATTGTTCTCTTTCTTTTTCTTTGATAGATTGCACCACTTTATGAAAGTTCTATGCTTTACTGAGATGTTCTCTTGCATTTTCAAATCTTTGTTGAGGATCAAATTTTGTTTTGCTATGTTGTTTTAGTAAGCTTGGAAACAAAAACATTCGGGAAACATTTTGAAATGTTCTGAAAACATATGAGAAATGACAAGGCAATTTTAAAATGTTTGAAAGTGTTACAAAACTAAATTTTAATATAAATGTTAATGCATCTCAACAATTAAATAATTGAACATGGTGAGGTCTATGGGGCCCGTTTGACAAAAAAATGTGTGCAATTTATTTAGCTTGAATGAAATTTGAAATTCCATGCTTAAGTAGTTGTAGTTTGAAAACTTGAAGGTGTTTTAGTAAAAGATTTTAAATTTTCAGTTTATTTGCTTTTTTAGCTCAAAATAAGCTCAAAAAGCCAACTTTTTTGAAGTTGGGATTGAGATCTCCTTTTTAAGCTATCTTTAAGTTTGTCCGAACAACCTATATTCATATTAGAAACTCATAAATAAAAGGTCTAAAGGCTTATTTGGGAGAATTTGTCATTGCAAGAAAACACATAAAACATGCAAAACCATAATGGTATTAGGGATGGAACCAAAAGAAAGAAAATGGTACTGGTGGCAATCTTTATAAGAAAAGTTATTTGTGGTACAAATGAAGAGAATAAGTGACTTGATCATGTTTGTTTTATATTTCATCTCTGTCTTTTCTCGTCTCCTTTCTACATACATATTATCATGCAAATCATACTTGAATGCATGAACCCTCAGAGTTATGGTTAGAAACTTAGGGTTATGGTTAGAAACTTAGGATTGTGCAGAAGTAGAACTGGCCAATGGGAGGGCAGTCTTGTTGACAAATGGCATCGTAATTCCTATGAGAACTCTCTTTTATTAGCTTGGTTAGGTTATTTTGTAGGGTTTATTTGTTCAAATAGTTTGGTGTTGTGTTAGAGAGGTTTTTTCCTTTCCTTTTCCTAGAAGGGTCTCTTATACATCTTTTGAATTTCCTTTCGGGAGTCAATAAAATTTTCAGGTTGCTTAACTAAATAGCAGAAAACTTGGACGAACTGTAAAATCGGATGTCATGTGTTCAATCCTTACGAGCAATATGGCTTTACCCGATAAAGGTGGTTTGCGGATGTCATTTAATGTTGCAAATCTTCAACTCTATGAGCTTGCCTAATAGGTCCCAACTAAAAATGAACTGATTTCCAAATTTCTCAGTTCTTAAATTTTTTCCCTCTTCTTGGGAATTGGGATTTTTATTGGTCTGCATTAGACTGAAGTTTACTTTTCGTCACTGTTGTGGTTGATAGACTTTGTTGCACATGCCCAAATCGTGTTTCTTCTTTCTTTCTTTCTTTATATATTTATTTTTCCCAATATGCTACTTCTATATCTCAAGAATGTATTTGTTGCAAATTTTATTTTTTCCCATCTTACCATACATATATTTCAACATTCGCACTTTAGAACGTCTTTATTTTACAAATATGATAATAAGCATGGACACGTGATACAACATGGGCAGGATACAAATATGCTAACACAATAATTTTTAAAACATATAGGACACGACACGTGGGAGACACAAGAAAAATAGATGGTTTTATGTATTTATTATGTCACATATATGTATATTCTGTTCAAAGTTAATAAAAATTGTGCAACATAACATGAATTTCTAAAGTTTAAAATAAGATGGATTAATAGATATAATTCTATATTATTTTTCTTTTATAATTAGATCCTAAGTTATTTTTTTTAAACTTGATATTATAGAATTGGCCTAAACAAGGTTGGCCTAAGGTTGATAATATAGATATAAATCTCTCTCTCTCTCTCTCAATATTATAGAATTCTGTTAGAATCTTCCAAGGAATATCTCAGAACGTATCATTCTGTTAGGATTTGCTTTGATCCCCAACACTCTGTGCATTAGCCCAATGGTGGGGTCTCACTTTTAGTAAGGCTGGCCTAAAAGCAGTGCCCCCGGGGCACCATGTTGAGCGACACTTTTATCTAGCCACCAAACCACGAAACCACAAAACCTCAAAGTCTTGTAGGACCTTGCTGAAGACTCCAGTATACTAAGTTACACCTCTTGACTTATGTATAAAGGAATGATATGGTGCAACAACCTCGGAGGTAAGACTGTTCAATGCAACCTCTGCAACAACTGGAGTCATATAAATCATTTGAATTGTGTTGTTCAACCACAGGTAAACTAATGCTTGTGTGATATGATCTTTTGTTGTGAGACTTCGACATATTATCTTAATGCGATGAAGTCTCCTCAAGGACATCATCTTGACACATGCTGTTCAATAATGTGCACTCTTGAACAACATATCCCTTCACACCACACATAAAGAAAACAGACACAAATAAATTTCCATATGGGGTGGGTTTTGTGGGATTGGTAAAATCAATTTTCTTTCCATGTGATTGTTTAATCAGAGAATTCCCATTGGATTTAGGTTCATGAATTACAATTTTCTTTTCTTCCACATCTATTTCAGTTTTGTCCCCAATATCTTCTCAATGCTTATTGCATGTTCAAGTTTGTTAGTGCTTTCTTTCATCTTTTTCTCTTTCTTAGCATTCTCAGTTTTATTTTTCAATTCAAGTTCTATGTGAGTAATCTTGGTTTTGAAAACATTATTGTGCCAAAGAACCTTATCAGCTTCTACCTCAAGAAACTTAACCATTTCAATTAGAGAGGAATTTTTATTTTAAGTAATCAAATCTAAAATTTATTAATTTTTCAGTTTCACCTGGTTTGGCATAAACTATATAATCCATCTTTTTATCTTTTTATCTTTTTTCTATCACATCACCTCTCTACTTTTCTGCACATCTTTTCGTAAAAAGACAAAAAGTGCACTTTTTTAGGACACCCCAAACCAACCTTTTGGTCACAACAACACACTTTTGAAGAAGTTTTATCATACATATCAGCCATATCCTTATCTTCGACAGTCTCTACTTCATCTGAACTTAAACTAGGTGTGTCACCGTCAAAAAAGAAGGCTATGATGTTAGCAACATCTCAGCATCCGATCCATTATTAGAAGAATCAGATTTTGTCTCAGAATAATCAGACCATGTCACATTCTTTGGTTTTTTCATGAGATTTTTTCTTTTGAAGGGGACAATAAGCTTTAATGTGACCAAGTTTGTGATAATAGTTAAGATTAGCATTTTTTGTTTTTAAATTTTGATTGTAACCTTTTTATTTTGTTTGGCCTTTAGAAAATTTTTGAACTGTTTGGTCAACAAGGCAATGTTAGCTGTTTCAAGGTAATCATTTTCCTCGTCTAAAGCTTTTTGAAGCTACTCCTTTGATTTCTTGTTTGGTTTTTATTTGAAAGGTTTTTAGAGTTCCTACAAGTTCTTCCACTTCTAGTTTTGATATGTCCCTAATGATCTAAGTAAACCTATCAAGCAAAGATCTCAAAATTTCCGTGATAATTGTAGACTCTTTCATGAGCTTGCCATGGTTATGACATTGTGTATCAATATCATTCAGTCTGGTGTAAACTCTATAGAAGTCTCATCTCATGTTCCTCCATCCTAATAGTTTCGAATTTAGTGACAAAGAACTGCAATTTAGAGTTCTTGATAGATGTACCCCTCATGTGTAACCTGAAGCAAGTCCCATGCCTCCTTGGCTGTGGTGCAAGTGGAGATCTTAGGGAACACACTAGGTAAAACTCCAACAATAGCCGTGGAGTTGTAATTTGTACCAGCGCACTAAGCTATAGTCTAGTTGAACTTAACCTTAGAAAGAATGACTTGATCAACTGTTATGGTAGGGTGGGTCCAACCCTCTTCCACAGACATCCAAACTTTCTCATCTAAAGATTGAAGAAAAATTCACATCCTAGTTGTCTAGAAAGAATAGTTTGAGCAATAAAAAACAGGTGGTTTAGAGATATACATTTTTTAGACATTATTCCAACAATCAGAAATAACTACAAAATTTAAGAATTCCCACTGTGATACAAATTGAGGCAAAATATAAGGTTGTAAAACTCTGTTTCGTTATCCAGTTTTTAAAATCAAATTTTGAGTTTTCAATTCGTATTTCTTTATTTTTAGTGAATATTAAAAAGATAAGAATTGAAAACTCATTGGATAACCAAACAGAAATGTTTTCAAGTCAAAGTGCACATAAATAATAGCGTATGTTATTTTTCTGTTAAACAAATTGACAAGAATATTTAAATTAAGGTAATTAAACAAAATATTCCAATTAATTATCCAATAGTAGATAATCAACTGCACAAGAAAGAAACCAAGGTTTGTGTGGAAAAAACCCGAACCCAGCGTAAGATACTATGGATGCAAACTCCACTAAAAAAACCTATAAAACCATGCCTATGGGTCCTATAAGTGAAGCTTATTAACTAATCTAATCTTTATTCCTAAGCTAAACTAACTAAGGTTAAGAACACAAATAAACCCAACCGAACAGACTAAGAAGATAAAAACTAAATGATATTCTGCATGAGTTTTTGTCTCTCAACTGAAGACAAGATTATCTATATAACCAAGGCTTGAAAGCTGAAGTCGTCTTGAATATTTCTTCACAACAGAACATGCTCAAGACCCAACCAAGCCTAACTACATAGTATAAAATTACAGATTCAATCTTTAGAGTGAAATTGCCAACACAAAAAATGACTAAGTGGTGACTAAACATTTTTCTTAACATCATTTTAGCATCTACTAGTGGCCATCAATAATGCTGCATCCATGGCCTATGGAGGGTGTGTCCATTGTGGTGCATTGGTGGAGAGTGTTGCTGGAGGGACTATGTGAATGTGTTTTTTTTTTTTTTTTTTTTTGAACAGCATGTGAATGTGTTATATATGTATGTATTTTTGTGTAGGATTGAGAGGGTGGGTTGCAGCGTATGTTGTTCCACTGTGGGTTTGTGTGGTGTGATCCATGAAAGAAGATGGAATGGCAGTGGGTGGTACAGGGTGGCAATGGAGGAAGGGGTGGTGGGGAAGGGTATTGCTGGTGGTTGGTTTACATAGATATACATGTGTGTGTGAGTGTGTATAGGGGTTTAGTTCAGAAGAGAGGAAGAAGATTGGGGTATTTTCATCAATTCAAAGTTCCGTTAATACATATTAGCGGTGTGTTTTAATCCACAAACAATTAGAGGTTACGTGCTTCTTTCCAAATGACAGGGGCTTGTGTGTACATGGCCCAAACCACATGGGATAAACTGAATTTGCCCTAATTTTTTAATGCTACGTTTAGTTCATCATGAGGAAAAACCAAATCTGAAATTTGGAAAATTAATAGAAAATTGGAGTTTGGAGTGGGTGTTATAAGCTTTTGAAGTATTCTTTTCTTTCCTGTAATTTCTCAGCTATCAAATGGAGTTTTATTTTATAGTTAGCAATTTTAGAATTCATTGAAGACTGGTCGAATGTCTTTTATTAGCCATAACTTTGCCATTTATTTGTATTATTATTTTATATGTATATGCCTTCATTCAAGCACTTTTTTCCATCTAGCATGCATTTGTCAGGACTTAATGAGTACCTGGTTGCATTATTACCTTAAAATTTTCCTTCAGACATTATGTGTCCTTGCTAATTGAAGTCTCATCTGATATTTCTGAATTCTAGTGAAACTGTAGTCTATTTTTCATTGTATTTTTAAATATCCTAAGCTTTTGATACTTTATTTGTTTTATTAGTACTTTTTCGATAAATCAGCCGGTACTATGTTTTGTTTGTTTACTGATAGTGAAGATTAAATTCTGGACTGGATGACCTCCAACTGCTATATACTATTTTCATAATGATCATAATAAAAACAATGCCCAAATAGTATACATTAATGTGTGTTTGGGAGGGGAAACATTGGGTACACAGCTAACGTTTGGCATAGTGCACAAAGTGGTTGCCCCGAGACTTAGCATAAGAATATTCTTTTATGCTTCTGTCCAGCTCTCTCTCTTTCTCCCCTTAGCATAAGAATATTCTGAAATTTTGCATCTGTTTAGTTCATCTCTGTGACATTGTTAATTTAGCATCATAAATACCTAAGGTTATTGGATGCCATGTGGAAAGTGAACAATGACGAACTTGCAAGACTAAGTGAAGCCTGTCATGCTTAGGCAAGCAGCTGGCTACTTGGTAATAAGGTAAGAACCCGGTGGCCTTGTGTGTCAGGGTGCTCTCATATGTGAAAATTCAACCAGATTGTAGCTTCTTTCTCATCTGCTCGCTTTATTGTTTCTTTTTTGAAAGTTCATTATTTTAACCATTAACTCTTCTTTTGATCCTCAGTTTGTTTGTTTGTTTTATTTTTTGTTTTGTTTTGTTATCCAACTTTCGACTCTGGTAAAACAGCACCCAAGATCCATGAATGTTCCACATCTCGAACTATGTCAAATTAATCTGTCTGCGAACTGTGATCACTATCTATTGAGAAAGGAAAAGATGTGATGTTTTGAGGATTAGTAACATTCATCCGCATCCACTAACATCGCTCCATGCTTGGGAGGGGGCAGAGAGAGGTTCATGAAATGTTTTTGATATACCTTTTAAAAATTCAAAAGATGATTGGATGGTTGTAAAGTTTTCCACTTTTGTGATAGGTCAACTCTTCTGAGGGTGAAAGAAATAATTTTTTATAATATTACTTCGTCCAAACTGGCACCCAAGCATTCCATTGAAATTGTAAGATGTCCATTTGTTTCCTGCCCTATTGGGTGGAGCAAATAAATTTTATAGCTTAATAAAAGTATGTTATATTCTTTTCCAAGACAATACAGAGATTCATAGCTTCCTGTGTTTGTGCTTCCTTGAATCTTTAGGACAATTGATCATATGTTTTGCCATCACTAGGATGGTATCATATGATTGGGGTTGCTTGACTTTACGATATGGGCCCTGGGTTGTCCTTTCCTCTGTTTTGCGCCTCTCTTTCTCGGTCGTGCATGTTATCACTCTCGACTGGACTGAATTAACCTGATCATATCCGAATGGTTCTATTTTATTCTTTCTATGGTTTGGGGGAGGGGTGGTTTCAAGAATCTACTTGGGTCCCATGTGTCTATATTGGTGGTTGAAGTTTCCCTCTTTAGCTATGTCGTTGCCAATTTTGTGAGTGCACTAGTAAGTTGTTAATGAGTCTCCCTGTGTGTGTGTGTGTGTGTGTGTGTGAGTGAGATATGTGAATATATGTTAGCTGATATGCTTGTCTATGGAAGGCAAATGATTGTCCAGTCAACTGTTTTATTTTGTGGGAGGCACATGTTAAGATGCTTAAAAAAGATGTACATTATTTATTGCACTCACTTTCATGCAAAATGTACAATATTTTTAAGCCTCTTAACATGTGCCACACATTAACAAAATCCTTATTTTATTAATCAGTATATCTATAAGTGAATGATCTACCCCCAGGTTAATTATGTTTATCTTCTTTTTGGCACCCTATCCTTTTCATATACTATGTGAGGTTAGGCAAAAATCTCTTGCTCTTTCTCTCACCAATTTTCAGTTAGAAAAATCTGGAAGACTCTAAACATTATGGCAAAGAGAACATTTCCGTTTTAGATTGACACTATTGATTCCGGTCGAAAGCTTTCTGTGTTTCATTTGTTCAATATTTGGAGTAAGATAGGTTTTCATATTATTTTTTAGGACAAAATTGAATTTCAGTTGAAGTGAAATTATTGTCAGAGGTTCACTGAAGTATTAAGCCTTAATCACACAGTACCAGAATAAATTGCTGAACAAACAAGTTAAAAATATCATTCAGTTGATTTCTATAAATTCTGTAGATGCTGGAGAAAACAATTGATGACAGCAAAGGATACCAGGCGGGTTGATACATTGTGCTATCGTGTCTCCTTGAGCCAAAAGCTTCTTGCTGGTACCAAATGTTACCAGAAGCTTTATGAAATCGTGGATGAAGCAGTGAAGAAGCTTGAAGCCGATGTGGGTCCTTTAACTGGTTTACCTGTGAAGAAGGCAAGGGGTATTGTCAACAGGCTCTCTGTAGGCCCAGAGGTTCAAAGACTATGCGCTTTTGCAGTGGAGTCCCTAGATTTGATGCTTTCCAAAACTGTTTTCCATGTGTCATCCAATCATGTGATTCAAGGTCAGCTTTATTCATTAGCATCATGTAACAATATCACTTCTGATGGATTTTCCATATGTAAGGTGCTGACCCTATGTAACAAGAGGAATGGCCAAACTTGTGCTGGCAGTAATTTTGAAGCTTTACCTGAATGCTTTTATTTTTCAGAAAACAAAATGTGGACTCACTGGTTGTCCAGTTTCCTTGTTATAAAGGTTGGCACTTGAACTTTCTGCTCCTGGAAAATCCATGAGACTTGTTGGTTATGAGAGTAATTTAGCCTTTTATTTTGGGTAAATTGCAATAATCTCCATTGAGGTTTGGAGAAAATACAGTAAGACCCACAAGTTTGGCATAATTACATCAGGTTCCCGTAAGATTTTAATTCATATAACATTTGGCCTCCTTTCTCATCAGTAATTCGTTAGTCATATAGTTGGAACAGTGATGTTGTCATCTCTTTTATATTGAAATATATATTTCACCTTGTTTGTTTTTGCATTTCCACACCATCTGCATTGGTTCTAGTCCCTTTAACCTTGTTAAAAGGGAGCTCAGTGTCTTATGCCAAAACTGTGGGGTTTGTTGTATTTTCTTCATTCTTTGGGAAATCTTTGTAATTTGCCGCTTAAATATTTCGTAGATTTCTCCCGTAAGAGATGTGCATCAGCTCTTTCTTTGTTTTTTTTCTGCCCTTTGGTAAACAAGCATGAAAATTTAGGGCAAGTAGCAATCTTTAAGCTGCGACTTGGGACTTTATACTTGCAGAATCCAATTTGACAGCTTCAAATGTAATCCGGTTTGAAGATGTCTGCCCTTCATCTCTTACTGTGATATTCGGTTCTGAAGACGCACCACTGAAAAATGTTGGGGGTTATACCTTGTGGCACCGTAAAGCTGAAGATATGCACTATCCAGCAGAACCAACGTGCACATTGTATACACCAAATACAAGGTTTTTGCTGTCCAGTCTAAATCCAGCTACAGAGTATGTTTTTAAGGTCATTTGGTTTGATAGCACTGGAGAGTTGGGGACATATGAAGTTCAGTATTGGACAGGTAGTGTTGGGGATGAAATCTCCAATCTGAAAAACTTGGTAGTTGAAAGAAGGGAAAGTCAACCGAGTAATTCTAGCAGTTTATCTAATCCGTCTTCTGTGGAGGATGAAACTAACTACATTGCTCCCTGCATCAATGAGAATGAGAACAGAGAGGACAAAATTGTTTCTGCAAATATATCTTCTGATGTGTTTCTGAGCAGTGGCACAGTTCCAGGAGGAACTTTGGGAGATCCAGTGTCTTTATTGGATGAGGAAGGTGCCATGGAGAAAACTAGCTCCATCCCAAATTCTGATGCTTTAAATCTCGAGAACAAGTACTCTCCAGAAGGCCAAGCCATTGAAGAGACTAGCACTGACAATGGGTCAAATACCCATGTTCAGACCGGCATGAACTGCGTGCCATTTCTGGGTAGCTCGGAAGCTGACTTGCCCATCACACCTTGTAAATTGGAAAATATCAAGGATGGCCCGGGAAGAAATGTGAGATCCAAACCTAACAACAAGGATCATCTTGATAGTGGGTCCGGGAGGGAAGAGGAACCCCAAGCGGGCAGCTCATCAAAGAAAAGTGGTGAAAGACGAGAAGAAGAGCATTCTGGTATTGGCAATAGGGATTTAGGGTATTATGTGAAAGTGATCAGATGGTTGGAGTGTGAGGGACATATTGAGACAACTTTTAGGCAGAAGTTTCTGACTTGGTACAGCTTGAGAGCAACCCCACAAGAAGTGAGGGTTGTGAAGGTGTTTGTTGATACTCTTATTGATGATCCAGCGTCTCTAGCGGGGCAGCTTGTCGACACTTTTTCAGAAGCTATTTCAAGCAAGAGATCCTTTGTCGTGCCATCTGGGTTTTGCATGAAGCTTTGGCATTGACGAGTTTCAGAAATTCAAATGATTTATCAAACCCAAACGCGGTTTGTGTAGGTATAATTCTTCGGACCCCTGAAAAATGTCTTGAGCATTATTCAATTAGACTATCATTATTGAAATTTGATCATTGGTATTTGCCATTCTTCATGATGGCAAGACATCAGAGCTCATTTCTTATGTAGAAAAGTTATCATTCATAGATATGCTTTATTTTAACAGCTGATAAATTATTTAGGTTCTTTTTTATGGGTTGTGTATGGACATGTTGAGCAGTTATTGTTTTTTCAAATTTTATTTTCCTTGATGGATAGGATTAAACAGAGAATTATATATGGGCTTGAGTTGGATGAATTGGAGGCACTGGTTCATGAGCAATGCTACATTTTTGAATATTTTATTTTAAAAATATTTTTAAATATTTTATTATTTTAAAAAAAATTTTTTTTATTAGTTTTTTTTTTTGTATATTTAGTTCTGATTGAGTGTAAAGTTGTTTTCAAATCTTAAAATATTAAAATTTTAAATTATTTAATTTTTTGAATATTTAAATTATTTAAATTTTTAAAATTTAAATAATTTAAATATTCAAAAAATTAAATAATTTAAAATTTTAATATTTTAGATTTGAAAATAAAATATTTAAAATTTTAAAATTAAAATCAAAAAATTAAATTTAACCATTTGTATTTTTTTAGTAAGATTTTTTGTATGGGTAGAATTATTCCTAATTTATAGTTTGAGTCTATGTGGAGGAAAAACACAGAAAAAAAACGAGGGGTTGGTGGTCAGATGACCATCTTATACCACCCGTCACTGGCAGTCGACAGTTACTACCTTTGGCGCTTGGCAATCGGCAGTCATCTCCAGCGATTGCTTTTTGATCATCGATCGCCAGCTTCCACTTTTTACAGAATTTTTGACGTGGATCTCTAGCTTTCAATTAACACCATCATATCGAGTAAAATATTGTCAAATCTATTAAAATCACACCGATTTGTATCAACACACACCGTTCAATCTGCTAATTACAAATTAAATTTTAAATTTCATAATTTGCTTTCGAAACTGTTCTGTTTTATTATAGTTAATACATATATATTTTTTAACCTCTAATGAAATATCAAAGTAAAATTAAGTGTGAGAAAGATTTAAAATGTGAAATTTATTACAAACTATTAGTTATATATGTGAAAAAATATTATGTAAAATTAGTTTGTATTAAATATGTATAAAAAATATTGTGCAAATTAGAATTATATATTTTGTAAATATTTGATAATTAGTTAAAATATTCTTCAATCTGTTAATCCGTTCAAAATTATCCAAACAACGATTTACCAATCCACTATTCAATTTATAATTTCTCTCAAACCGATCAAACAACACCGCGTACACCCCCACCCCCAGAAGAAAAAATATATATATATATATTCAAAATTTACTTAAACAGTAAAATTTTACTAGAACGATAGTAAAATTTTATTGTATCAATTTAACATTAAACAACAAATTTAACATCATCACCATTACCAGCTGCCACGCTTACTACGATTTTTCCATTACTAGTAGAAATATTAAACAAAACATTGAGAAAGATGGAGAAGAGAGAAGAAAGAGAGGTGTAGAAGAAAGAAAACTGAGAAAGTTAGAGGAGAGGGAGAGGGAGAGGGAGAGTTAGTTGTAGAATAGACAGAGACACGGATGAATATGAAAATAAAATTGACTCTTACAATGGACACAGTTGTTGTCATTAATTTAATTTATGATATATTTTTTAGGAAGGTTGGTCAATAAGTTTTATATTTTGGATTTGTAATCTATATAGGGTGGTTTGATTGAACAGACTGAATAAAGGGGGATTAGAAACATCGGACTTGAATCCTAGGACTGTGAATTCCCGGACTAGTTGGTTGGATTGGATATGTATCCTGTGTTTGTTTTCTTATAAGATTAGATGTCTGGAAAGGACTATTTTTAGTGAATCCAATATTTAGTTGGATGGAATTGTTTACTAAGTAATAACAATATTAAACATATCTTTACTATTTTATTTTATTTTTTACACAATTAAATAAATTTATTTTTTTTAAATTAAATAAATAAAATATCAATAAAAATATATGTTATTTTTTTAATTAAAATTTTAAATAATTTTTTAAAAAAAATAATAATAATTAAACAATAAATTAAATGAAACATCTATTAAAATTTAAATAATGAAATTAAATAAAATATAAGAAAAATTTTAAAATAAAACTTCAATAAAATATCTATAAAAAAATATTTACAAAAAATTAAATAAATAAATCATCAATAAAAAGTTTTTAAAAAAATTTATTTTATTTTTAAATTGAGACATTTAAATTTTATTGAATTTTACTAAATATAATACATAATTAAATAGTAGAGGATCAAAATGGTCATTTTACCACATAATCCCAACAGTAAATAGTCCCTCCAAAATTGTCCCACACCCCCCTCCCCTTCGGGATAGTATAATTCCCCATATGGGGGATAAGGAGTCCAGCCGGACTCCATGTCTGGCGAACTAAAAAAAAAAACAAACGATGGACTGCTCACTTCTTCGGATAAACAATCTGAACAATGAATAATCCCCCCAATCAAACACACCCAAGTGCTATATTTTTTACCGACCCCGCTACGTAGCTCGAATCTGTGGCTCAAATCTGTGGCTCGACACCAAAACGACGTCGTTTTGGTGTCTTTTTTTTTTTTTTTTTTCGATTTTTTCTGTGTTTTTCTGAAATGAAGGATAAACATCAACTATGGAGGATGAACCCAACGCAAGAAGTCGATGAACCCAGATTCATTCACATTTCAGATTCATATATTTGGAGGATGAACCCAGAAAATCAAGCAGAGAGAGAGATCAACCAAACCCAGCAGAGAGAGAAAGAGATCAACCAAATCAAACCCAAAAAAAATCTGTTGATCCTCAGATTTGTTGATCTAAATCTGCCCTCTGAAGTAGATGACAGATCCATGAAGATTAAAGATTTAAGATTTAAGAACCCAGCAGAGAGAGAAAGAGATCAACCAAATCAAACCAAATTTTTTTTTTAAATCTGCCCAAATGAATCCAGAGAAAGGAAATTTAATGATGAAGAAAAAAGCATTGATTCCAGATTAAAAAAAAAGCAAGCTTGATTCTTCATCATTTAAGATCAACCAAATCAAAACAACACATTAAATTTTTTCGATTTTTTTTTTTTGTTCCCTTCATTCTCAGATTCAAATCAGCAACATCATCATCATCTTCAACATCACCATCATCTTCATCAACAAAAAAAAAAAAATTTACCTTTGATCATCAAGCAGAACCAGAACCAGAACCAACTAGAAAAAAAAAAAAAAAAAAAAAAATCGTCTCTGAAGATGAACAAAGAAGATGGATCATAATTATGAGCTCTAGTGGCTCTTAACTGAAGATGCCCAGCTCAGAGACGAAAGAAATTAGATCAATCTTCTTTCAGTAAAAAGATGTAACCAATGAAGATGAACAAGTTTCTTTGTACCCTCGTCTCTCTCTCTCTCCCTTCGTCTCTTCTCTCCCATCTGTATTTGAACACAGGCTGGAGAAAGAAAGAAAAAAAAAAAAAAAAAAGACAAAACGATATCGTTTTATCCATTCGAGCCATTATTCGAGCCCCATTTCTCGAGCACTGAAACATTTCCGATTTTTTACTGTGATTTATTTAGTCATTTTAGATGTGCAATGACTCATTTGTTTGTCACATTGGAGTGTCACATTTAGAAAAAGTACACTAAAGAGTTTTTAATTTTTTTTAGACTGTCACATCATACTCGTTACGTTACAGTGCCACATGTCACGTTTGGAAAAAGTACACTAAGGAGTTTAGAATTTTTTTTAGAGTGTCACATTATACCCGCCACGTTGTCACGTTTGGAAAAAGTATACTAAGGAAATTTGTTTTTTTAAAGTGTCACATCATACCCGTCACGTTGTCATGTTTAAGAAAAGTACACTAAAGAGTTTTTAATTTTTTTCTAGTGTCATATCATACCTGCTACATGTTATCACGTTTCACGTTGTCATATTTAAGAAAAATACACTACAGAGTTTTTATTTTTTTTAAGTGCCACATCATACCTGCCACGTTGTTATATTTGGAAAAAGTACATTAAGAAGTTTTTAATTTTTTTGGAGTGTTACATCATACTTGTCACGTTGTCACGCTTGAGAAAAGTATACTAAGGAGTTTTTAATTTCTTTTAGAAAGTCACATCATACCGCCACGTTGTCACGTTAGAGAAAAGTACAATAAAGAGTTTTTATTTTTTTTGAAGTGTCACATCATACCCGCTACATTGTCACATTTGGAAAAAGTACACTAAGGAGTTTTTATTTTTTTTGAAGTAAAAGTTTTAGAATGTCACATTATATCTGTCATGTTGTCATATTTAGAAAAAGTACACTAGAAGTTTTTTTTTTTTTTTTTTGAACGGTCACATCGTTGAAGTATCACATTCATATTTGCCGTATTGGAGTATTACATTATATACCTATCACATTAATAAAAAGGTATAACTGTCTATCAAAATACTATCAAAAAAAAAAAAAAATAAGATCATACGGAAAGAAACTCTCTACTGATAGGACTTCATAGATCCATAGAAAAAACTTAGAACTAATTAGAGTACTTATTTGTGAGATAAGATTTATTAGTAAATATCCCTTTTTCTATCCTTTAAACCTAAAAAAATAAAATCAGGAAGTTTTTTTTCTTAAATTTAATTAATGTGTCATTTTCCTAATACAAGTAACGAGGGTGTTTTGACCAAGAATTCTTAAATTTATCTTGCATTTAGTTCAAACATTCTAACTCAGAATAACTAATTTCGACAAAGTCTTTTCTCCTTCATATGCAAGATTATTGTCAGAGGGTTAGGACAACTTATTTTGTAATAACACTTATATTACAAAATTTGAAAAATGCCCGCCTCATTTTAAATTATTGTGAAATTGTAATTCCGAAACCTAATTTAGTTTGTGAATCAAACGAGGCCATAAAGTATTTATTTGAAAATTTGAAAGCTAGGATTGTTTTGGAAATTAGTTATTTTTAGTTAATTTTTTTGGACTTTTTACAAAAATATATACAAAAAATGTGAGAAGAATTGATTTTTTGGTAGTAATTTTTTGGCTAAAAAAAGTAGTTTCCAAATTGAGTAATTTTACTTACACCACTAATTTACCTCTTTACATCCTCTATCTCATTACACTATTAAAAAAAATGTAATTTTTATTATACCCATTATACTACCAAAATTAATCCTAAACTAAAAACTCTTCAAAATCCTTTCAGTTTTGTCTCTCTACACTGATAGCTTTTTGTACGGGGAACAAATATCCTTTGCTTTCCGTACTTCCTTGGACTCAAGCTTCGTGCAACGTCGCCTTGCCTGCAAACAAAGAGACAGTGATCTGCCCGGCGGGGGTGGTGCCGGAAAGCCCCTCCGACGATCAAGTTAGGTCACTTAAGAAAGAAGAGGAGCACCCTTTAAAGAGAGAGAGAAAGTGGTTCAGATAGCATACCTTCAACGTTCCCTTTCTTATCCTTTTCTAGGCTGACCATGCTGCCTCAGAGGTAGTGCGCGCACTACCTCTGCTGTCCCTCCCTGGATAGGGTGCTGTACTGCCCTCTCACTTCCTTACGCGTGTAAAGGCCAAAACCTCCAAACAACGATGGCCAAACTGCCAAACGGTATTGACGCGTACCAGAAGTAGATTTCCTCTCCATCACGCCATTGGCCCAAGTGGCACACCTAATCGGGATACTACAATCGGCCTATTCCTTGGAGAGAATCACAACCATATTCAACACGACCGAGCTTCCGAGCTAGCCGGCCGAGCACAAACCGACAATCATCTCGGTCCAGACTATTTCCGGGCTAACTGAAGATGAAGCGTGCTGGTCCTTTTCTCGGCCAAAATTCATTCCGGACTGCCATTAGCTCGGTTGTGCCATGCCAACGCGTGTCCAGCCGAATGTCCATCAACCCACAGCTCGGCCAGGCCTTAGTCCACGCCTGGTCGGCCAATTAACCTCGGTTGTGCACGACAGGCCGGAGTACCGCGCGCATTGGGAAAATAGCTCGGCACCGTGAGGTTTGTCATAACCCGAGTTACTGTAGCTCGGCCGTACTGCCCGGTGCAAATCTCCTCTCTCAATTGCCCCTTAATTCCGTCCGCGCAAGCGTGACTGGAATTACATTACGAGGCCGGGCTAGAATTTTGCTCGGTGATCCGCTTTGCTCAGTTTAGGAATTCGTAGGCGAGCAAGGTCCGCTACACGACTTGCTTCTTGGCGAGCAAGATCAGCTTGGCAAGGAACTCCAAGGTCGGCGAGAAAGGTCCGCTCGGCAACTTACTTCTTGGCGAGCAAGATTAGCTCGGCAAGGAACTTCAAAGAAGGCGAGCAAGGTCCGCTCCGCGATTTCCTTCTTGGCGAGCAAGATCAGCTCGTCAAGGAACACCAAGGTCAGCGAGCCAGGTCCGCTCGGCGACTCGGTTCTTGGCGAGCAAGCTCAGCTCAGCAAGGAACACCAAGGTCGGCGAGCAAGGTCCGCTCGGCGCCTTGCTTCTTGGCGAGCAAGATCAGCTCGGCAAGGAACACCAAGGTCGGCGAGCAAGGTCCGCTCGGCGCCTTGCTTCTTGGCGAGCAAGATCAGCTCGTCAAGGAACACCAAGGTCAGGGAGCAAGGTCCGCTCGGCGACTCGGTTCTTGACGAGCAAGCTCAGCTCGGCAAGGAACACCAAGGTCGGCAAGCAAGATCCACTCGGCGACTTGCTTCTTGGCGAGCAAGGTCAGCTCGGCAAGGAACTCCAAGGTCGGCGAGCTAGGTCCGCTCAGTGACTTGGTTCTTGGCAAGCAAGCTCAGCTCGGCAAGGAACACCAAGGTCGGCGAGCAAGGTTCGCTCGGCGCCTTGCTTCTTGGCAAGCAAGGTCACCTCGGCAAGGAACTCCAAGGTCGGCGAGCTAGGTCCGCTCGGCGACTTGCTTCTTGGCGAGCAAAATCTGCTCGGCGACTCGGTTCTTGGCGAGCAAGCTCAGCTCGACAAGAAACACCAAGGTCGGCGAGCTAGGCGACTTGCTTCTTGGCGAGCAAGTTCAGCTCGGCAAGGAACACCAAGGTCGGCGAGCAAGATCCGCTCGGCGACTCGGTTCTTGGCGAGCAAGTTCAGCTCGGCAAGGAACTCTAAAGTTGATTAAAACCATCAACAAACCTCTTGCCGAGTAAAATCCATCCGACAAGGAATTTCAAAATTGATAAAAACCATCAACGAACCTCTTGCCGAGCAAAATCCGTCCGGCAAGGAATTTTGATCTTTCCATCAAAATGATCGTTAGTTGCCCCCAGGTCCACACTAAATCCGCTTGGCGAGGCAAACATACAATAATTCTCAAGAAAATAGTTTACTTGTTTCATTGTGCCAATGGCAAAAGGGGTTCTGTAAATGTAACCAAGAACAAAACTTTAGATTGGCAGAGCTTGATGTTCTAGAAATGGATCGGCCATTTACAAACTGCGATTTTTATGCCCCTTTTCCTCAATCTTCTTACAGACTTCTTCCAAAAACTGAACTCCCTATATCTCTTCCATGGTGGTTTGCATGGCCATCATCTTGTTCTCTATTACCGGACTCGCTGTCACGGTAGCAGCGGCTGCATCGTCTTCAACTCGGATGTGCTCATTAATGCGTCGCATGAGCAACTCCATGGTTGACGGTTGACTCATTGTAAGCGAGTCTCGCAGCCTATGCCTGACTGGGAGACCACGCTTGTATTGGGTAATCGCCAGATTGGTGGAGCAGTCGAGGATCTCATTGTAGGTTTCCCAGTACTTCGCATTGTATGCTTTCAACGAACACCCAGACTCCATCTTGATGCCCAGGAGATGGTCGACCTTCTTCGGCGTTCGAGTGTTGGTCTTGAATCTGGTGACGAAGGCTTCTGCTAACTGTTGCCACCCCTCTATACTTCCCTCCGGGAGCCTTTCGAACCACTTCAAACCCAGCTCTCCCAAGCTTGCTGGGAATATGAGACACATCAGAGCGTCGTTGCGCCGGTGGCCAGCCATCACTTGCCGGTAATGACTCACATGCATGTACGGATCCGTCTTGCCGTCGTACAAAGTGAACTTTGGCTGGTGAAATCCGGCAGGGAGTGGTGTGCTCTCAATCTCTGGAAACAACGGCGTGGCTATAAGTCGCGCCAGCTCTTTGTCCTCCGGCGTAGGGGGCATCACTCTGGGAACTGGCCTTACCACTTCTTCACTACAGCGAACTGGAGCGCTCAACCTTTGCAACGTCGGCACTCTCTGAGCCTCCTGATGGCGCGCCCTCTCCTCCAGTACATCCCTCAAGTCCCTGGAACGTGTGGAGTAAGAGGATCGCGATGTCGGCGTTGGGCGTGAGGGGCGGTAAGTGCTATCGCGAGAGAGGGGCCTGCCTTCTCTATGGTCGGAATCTCCAACCCCGTAGTTCCTGGTGATGGAGATAGAGTGAGTCCTCCCTTAGCAACGATTGCTAAAACGAGGAGAGGGGGTGCGCTCACTGAGGTTGCCCTCTCCAGCAACACCCTTCCCCTAAATCTAGCGCTTCAGTAGCTCCATCTCCGCCGCCATCTTGCGAATGAGGGTGTCTTGATCTTTGAGTTTGAGCTCCAGGCGCTGCGTACGGGACTCCCCCCGGCGTCGGCGGCCTTCTGGCCTTTGCAAGCGATCTGAACTCCTCCCACGCTTGTCTTGCGCACCTCGCGAAGAGGTTTCCAGACCCGCCATAGCTGGAACATTCGGGGGGCCTTCTTTTCTCCGGACATACTCTAGAGTAACACCATCGACGATGGACAGCGGGACTTCGTCGTTGTTGGCCATGGAAATGGTCGAAGAAGCTTACAGAACAAGGATTGAATATCAAAGACTTCCCACAGACGGCGCCAATTGTACGGGGAACAAATATCCTTTGTTTTCCGTACTTCTTTGGACTCAAGCTTCGTGCAACGTCGCTTTGCCTGCAAACAAAGAGACGGTGATCTGCCCGGCGGGGGTGGTGCCGGAAAGCCCCTCCGACGATCAAGTTAGGTCACTTAAGAAAGAAGAGGAGCACCCTTTAAAGAGAGAGAGAAAGTGGTTCAGATAGCATACCTTCAACGTTCCCTTTCTTATCCTTTTCTAGGCTGGCCATGCTGCCTCAGAGGTAGTGCGCGCACTACCTCTGCTGTCCTTCCCTGGATAGGGTGCTGTACTGCCCTCTCACTTCCTTACGCGTGTAAAGGCCAAAACCTCCAAACAACGATGGCCAAACTGCCAAACGGTATTAACGCGTACCAGAAGTAGATTTCCTCTCCATCATGCCATTGGCCCAAGTGGCACACCTAACCGGGATACTACAATCGGCCTATTCCTTGGAGAGAATCATAACCATATTCAACACGACCGAGCTTCCGAGCTAGCCGGCCGGGCACACGCCGACAATCATCTCGGTCCAGACTATTTCCGGGCTAACTGAAGATGAAGCGTGCTGGTCCTTTTCTCGGCCAAAATTCATTCCGGACTGCCATTAGCTCGGTTGTGCCATGCCAACGCGTGTCCAGCCGAATGTCCATCAACCCACAGCTCGGCCAGGCCTTAGTCCACGCCTGGTCGGCCAATTAACCTCGGTTGTGCACGACAGGCCGGAGTACCGCGCGCATTGGGAAAATAGCTCGGCACCGTGAGGTTTGTCATAACCCGAGTTACTGTAGCTCGGTCGTACTGCCCGGTGCAAATCTCCTCTCTCACTTTTGGTAATACAATACTAAATAATTTGAATTACTCTAGTGCCGTTCTACTAGACAAACTAATTTTTTCCAACCATTTGTTGTCGTTCGATTGGATGAGTTTACTTTACTTCAAAAAGAAATTAGTTGAAGCCAATTTGTGAAGTGCTTGTTTGGTGATACATTACTATACAAATTAGATTACTCCAGTGTCATGTTATTGAACTAAAATAAATTTATCCAATCACTTGTCGCTTTATGTGCGTTGTAGATTGTTTTCATTGTTGTCACATTAAAGACATCTCTTCATTTCAATGTAATCAATGCCTCTTTTAGTCACATCATACTCTTTGACATGTCAACTAATACGAATGTTTCCTTCTCAAATAATCTACCAGCAAATGAGTGCCCGCTAAGAAGTTTAATAGCCGGATGATCGTACTTGTATTGTTGCAATGAGTAGAAGCATAATCTTTTCAAACAAAAAAACAAAAATATATAAAAAAATAAAACAGGAAAAGCACAGTAATAAGTTACTAAACAAATTAAAAACGTTCAGCATTGGGTTATCAGAAATGTATCAGTGTGTTACGAGACATATATTTTTTGTTCGGCAATGTTATTCCAGACTATTTTATTTTGTTCAATTTTGACATACCGAACGAAAGTTGAAGAACTCTCTCAAAAAAAGAAATAAAAACCTACCAAACAAATGAAAAAAAAACTCACAATTTTAGTTTTTTTAATGTTTGTTCACTACCGTTTCTTCATCCATTACTTTTTTTTTTATATTAAAAACACTATGATTCTCACTTTTTAAAAAGAGATATGTAACAAAAAAGAAAAACTGAAAAGGAAAGAAGAGTAGTGTATTGAAAAACAATGGATGAAAAGAAATAATAAAATATATTTAATTTTAGTCATTTACAAAAAGTGTAAAGAGATAAACTAATGATGTAAGTAGAATCACTCTTCCAAACTTCCTCTAATAGCAACAATCAGTTTGCGAATCAAACGTTGCCATAAAGTATTCCTTTGAAAATTTCAAAAGCAGCATAGCAGCAAGAGCTTGGCTTGAAGTTATGTGTTTGGTGTAACTTTGAATCAATATAAAAATATAGAAGAATAATTTTACGATTTATATAATAATCTGCATGAAAAAAAATTAAGAAGATAATACGAGAAAAGCTTGAATACTGTATGAAGAGGGAAATTGATTGGATAGGCAACTGGATCGATACAACATTATAAACATGTGGATCGATTGGCATTATATTATTATTAAGAATAATACTAGAAATCATGAAAAAAATATCATGAAATGTATCATGAAATTTTTTTATTATTTGATTGGTGGATCGATACAACATTATAAACATGTGGATCGATTGGCATTACATTATTATTAATATGGATGTATGGAAAACACGGAAAGCATTTTAACAAGTATGGTTTGAAGGTTTGAAGATGAATACTTCATGGTGCATTCTTTGTTGGCTCACAATTAGTGAGTCATCTCTAATAGAACCAGCATAGTCACTTGTGGATAACAACAATCATCAGTAAGGCTTTGTTTGGATTGGTTCGTGGATTTTTTATGTCTTTTCTTTTTCCCTCCACAAGCCAAACATTGCCTAATCTCAAAGGTATTGCCACCATTACTTCGGTGTTACCAACAACAAAAATAAGGTTATGAGCAATGGTGGACCTAGAAATTTAATGTAGAGGGGGCACACATTAATTATAACATCAGTTTTTTTTTTTTTTTCTCCTCTCATAACAAGTAACAATGAGATATTATTAAACTTATACATTTTTATTTTATTTTATTACAATTATTCTTATATTTACATTAAGGTGACTTACATATCCACAATCAATAACTAAATTTCATTAACCAAATAATCAGTAAATTCAATCCTATCAACTCAAAAAAAAAAAAAAAAAAAGTACTCCACAATGAGGAGAAATAAACAACTAAACAAATCTCATAATAAAATTGAATTATCAATTATTCAATTCTTACCTTGACCTATTAATTAAAAGTGTGCAAGAATAATCAAAATAATAAAATAGAGAATTTTTAAAATTTTAAAAAGTAAAAAGTTTTACATAATTTAAAGAGGGTCACTATTATAATTTTATAAACGATACATAATACATAATCTTTATCTAATAGTATAAATATTGAAAGTTTAGAGAGGACATGTGACCCTCCTAGGTCTTAGGTGGCTCCGCCTCTGGTTGTGAGCATATATGACCTAATCTTATATAAAGTACTGATAAGAATTTCGATAGCGTCTCATTTTGGAGAATTTAAGATTATCAAGATTTAAGTATAAAAGAAATGAGAAGTAAATAAAAGATCCAAACACAGCGTTGCATAAAGGAACATCTGGAGAAGAAATGAAGGCTCCACTTTATGATGCCAAAGCTTCCCCGTAATGTCATCTTATGCCACACAATCAAAAAACAGAGAGGGCTCTTCATACTAGAACAAAAATTTTAGGTAAACTATCAACAAATCTAAATAGTTGGACTTAATTTTTATCAAGTCTTATTGAAAATATATCTTAATAAAATTATCGCTAAAAATAATTTTTTTGTGATAATTTTTTATATGTCGCTAAAAATTGACAATTAGTATTTTTTTTTTTTTTTGTCATGATTTTTATAAATTATCGCTAAAACTTATAATTAGTAACTTTTTTTTTATAACAAATTTTTTTCATAAGACCTATTAGACAATAAATTTACTTATTAAGATTTACACTTAAGTACTCCAAAATTTTAAGCTCTTCCATTTATAGCAAGACTGTTTAAACTGGTATTGGTCTACAATTCCATTTTACGGACAAAATTTCCACCACAAACTTCAATGACAATAGGCTTTTGGCCTATTTGGTGTATGTTATTATAAATTAAAAGTTCATAAGGTAAAAATCAAAAACACTCCTTAATTTTAGATAATTAATATATTTTTTTAACTTATTTAAATTATTTTTACATAATAAACTTTAGAAAAAATTACACTAAATAATCTGATATAGAACTCCCAAAATAACTAAAATTATAAGCAACTCGGATAAATCGCACCACACAATCCTTTTACATCATCTAATACCCTACCCTTCTTATCTCCATAGTTATGTTTCCACTCGATGTAGTAGCTATGTTTCCACTCGATGTAGTAGCTATTAATGATGTCGTTGTTAAGATTTAGCACGATGGATATAAACACACACTCGGAACAGTTTGTTATTTGTCATGTCCAAATTGACCTATTTTGACAATTAGGAAGGAAAAAAAAAAAAAAGAACAGTCAATTTATTGATTAATTAGCTTATTTAGATCAAATTATCTCTTTATTTTTTTTACACATTTTAAAAAAAAATTAAAAAAAACTAATAAATTATTTTTTTTATACTTCCCAAAATAAGTAAGCACAATAAATGTTTAACAATTGAACTTTTTAAAATTTACTATGTTGTTCTAAAACATGTTATATCATGTATTTTTTTGCCATATAAATTCAATTACATTAAAATTTTTATTTTTTTAAAACTAGCCGTCATATTGAAATAATTTTAATTCAAAATATAATTTGAAGGCATTCTACCATAAAATACTAATCATCTAATTTTATTTATTAATATTAGTTTAAATTAAGTTAATGAGTTGAATTTTTTAAAATTAATTAATGGATTACAATTATTTTAAGGGCTATGCTAGATCCCCCGAAAATGAAGGACCCCTAAACCCCCGAAAATTCAGAACAAGGCAAAAAAAAAAAAAAATGTCCAAAACGAGTCGTTTTGGACATTAGGAGAATTAGAGAGTGCATTTTCAGGGGGACAAATCATTTTTCTTATTTTAATTTAAAGATAGTTTGAATACTTATATTTAGGTACGTATGATGACATCGTGCGATAAAAATTGAATAATCCTATAATATACTAAAATATAATATTAACAAAATTGAAATAAGATAATACGCTGGTGATGGTCCAAGTGTATCAGTGTTGTGATGGCTCCAACAAGTAATCCCACACCACATGATGGGATACTTCAGTTGTTTGTCATTCTCTAAAAAAGTTAAAAAGTTAAAAAATTACTATTCTATTTAAATCACATCATCTTATTTAAGTCCAATCACTTCTCTACCACATCACTTTAAACCCAATCCATACCCAACTCATATTTCATAAAAAGTCAAGAAGTGCACTTATTTAGAACATCTCAAACAACCCTTTATTTATTTAATTTTTTTTTTTGAGGGGGGGAGAGAAAATTATAAATTAGTAGTATTTTGGGGCTAATTATTGCAAATCCGTGGGGAAAAAAATATTTACACCAAATTATACTAGTACTATTACTTTGATCATTATATTTTTCATTTATTTAATTTTGACTCCGGATTTTTTTATTTTAGAAAAAATTATACATGTGTTCTTTGCAATTTGTTTTACTAGTTGTGTCAATTTCATTTCTTTAGTTTCAATTGTATTAATTTTCGCATTTCTCACTTTATCAGTAGTTCAATTGAAAATAAGGTTAATTACACGAATACCCCCTCAACTATTAGTGAATGTTAACTTAACTACTTCATCTATAAACTTGTACATTGTGAACCTTTTAATTATAAAAATGTATCACTTTCACTTTTTATTGACCACCTTTAAAATGGTGTATTTGTATGTTTTTATTGTTGAAGGATCAATAGGTACGAGTTCATAAATTAGAGAGGATAATGTGATATTCGCTAATAATTAAAAGGATCTTGATATAATTAACCCTTGAAAATATCAGTTACGAATTTGAGCAAAAAAATGAAGGCACAATGAATGGTTCATTCAAAAGAGAATGGATGATTCCAAATTAGACACCAACCTGCTCAATATATTTAAGAAGAGTGAGTAGACTATTTTGTCCCCTAAGTTCAGTGCAATTTCTAAATAGGCATTATCAATTAGATAAATATATATATATATATATGTGAAAATTTGAAGTATAAAATTAATCAGTGTGTTTGGTTTGAGTTTTTTGGATTAAGTTTTTTAAAAACTAAATTTTTTGGTTTTCGTATTTTTTTGTTTTTAGTTAATATTTTTAAAATTTTAAATTTTTTTTTACTTTTTTAAATGTACCTTACTTAGTATAACAACTCGCCATCACTTGTTTACGAATAAGCACCGACACGATAAACCGAATCGATTATGACCGATAAGTGAACGAATAAATTCTTGAATCGGTATCGAAATTGAAACCGAATTGATTGAGTTTATCTATTGTATTGCATATTCTTTCTGTCTGATCAAGTGATTATCTGTTTGAGTTTTTATGTTTAAACTGTCTATTGAAGGCCTTATCGGCGGCCGAACTGAAAATTGTTTAGTGTTTCATGATCAGTAGAATTTTTGTGATTTAATGGTATACTTATCTAAAATGTGATTTGGTATGCTTAAATTAGATCAAATATGGATGAATTGTATAGGTTGGCTTATTTACAATCATGCGATCTAGTGGGTCCTTTGTTTATTATTAACCTTGAGCTACATACACTCAAACAAAACAATTCTTCAGCCATTTCTCTGCACAAACCAACCTTGAGAGAGAGAGGGTGAGAGAATTGAAGTGTTCTTGAAGGTTGTGCTTGAGAACTTGGTAGAATTGGAGTCTTGCATCTTTAAGCTTCTACATTTGAGTTACAGGACCTAGGTAAGGTAATTGACCCTCTCATTGTTGTATTTAAGACTGTTCTTGCATGATTCATGTCATATTGTTGGAGCTTAGAGCTAAGACATGGTTTAAGTGTTGAATTATAGCTCAATTGTTGCGTGCATGACTATATTGTTGCATTTTGAGGTTGATTTCATGGGAATTGGTATATGCATGCTCATATTGTTCTTATAGTCCATGTTTTCATCTTGTTTTCAAAATATTGAGCTCACTAGAGCATGTTTTGAAGTTTGAAAGTTGTTTGAATTCGTGCATGTTCATGTGAGATCATATTCTTGAAAATTGATTTGAAATTGAGTTTGAATTAAACACCCTTGGACTTTGATTTGTCAAATTGATCTTTGAAACATGTAATATTAAGTGTTTGCAAGTGTTTTCCAAGTTTTCAGCCCAAGAGAATCGAATTTTTGGCTTTTAAACTTGAATTTAAGCTTGGGACTCAAATTTGGAATTTCCAGATTTTGAGCCTACGCTCGAGCGAGGAAGTCTACGCTCAAGCGTACACTCTGTGACTCTGATTTCTGCTCGAGCGAGAAAAGTTACGCTCGAGCGTGAAATGCGTGCATCCAGTACTTTTCATGAGTTCACAGTCCGCTCGAGCAAGTAAACCTACGCTCGAGCGAGAACCTGTGTCTTACGCTCGAGCGAGGATCGAGCGTCCATCGAGCGCAAAATTGGAGCATCCAGCATTTTTACTGTAGCACGCAGTTCGCTCGAGCGACGGAATCCACGCTCGAGCGGAGCTCTTTTGTCTGCATGTCCGCTCGAGCGTAGAAAGCCACGCTCGAGCGAGACCCCTGTTTTTAGCAAAATTTTGTAAAGAGTTCCAAAGTGCATCTTTGCATCCTCTTTCCACCCTAGGCATTCCTAGGGCATATTTAAGGCATCGTATTTTTTTTTGTATTTTTTGTATTTAGTGAATTTTTAAAAGATTTCTTTCACAAATTTTTTACTTTTTAGGTATATTTATGTTAGGTATGTCTAAAAAGTAAAAAAAATTGCTTAAAATATTAAAAAAATTCAATAAAAACAAAAAAATACGAAAAACAAAAAAGTAAAATTTTTTGAAAAGAGTTTTTTGAAAACTCTAACCAAGCATGCTGAATTACAAAGACGAAATTGACACAAGAATTAAACTATAAGAACTATGGATATATTTTCCCTTTATTTTACCTCACTTTGGTTCAATCGTGTGAGAGAATTGCCACCACTATCTATTTCCCACTTGTATTGCATTTCATTCTTAAAGCTGATTTAATTTTATGGCTGTGTTCTGATTTCCTATTGAAGGACACATGTTCGTTTTACATTTAAAACATGTCTAGACCTACTATATGGACTTGCTTTCAAAATTCATTTTAGTTTTAGATAATCTTATGAAGAGAATTTGCCAACTTCTATGCGAGAATTGTTTAGGTTTTAATTAATTGTTTTCTATCTCAAATTTGTGCTACCAAATTTTCTGTGTTTCATGTTAACATTCTCTTCTTATAGCTTATGCCTAAATGTGCTTTGTGCATAAAGTCAGATGTTTTTTTTTTCTTCACCGAGTGCGATTTGTTTGATGTAAGTTTTTCATGGTACCTGTTTCATTTCTTTAGGTTATCGAATGGCTGCTGAGTGCGCTCGCAATGGTTTGCTGCAGAAGGTGATGGATAATAAAGAGGACGCAGGTATCTTTTATTAATGTTGACTATCAAATACCATTGTTTCTTGGTTTATCCCTTGTAGTTTTTCATAGTTGATAAATTCTTATTATAAACCATTTTAGACATTGATGGTGGAACATATGGGTTGGATTAGTTTTTGTCTATTGGAAGTTTATTTTAAATGGGATGACAGTTTCTTACCATCAAGACCCTGCTTTCATTTTTCGTTATTTTTCATAGCTTTAGTCCAAAACCATGTTAGGGCATTTTGGATGTTAGAGGGTGAAGTGTTTTAGGGCCAAACCATTGGTGGGTAAAATGGATTTTGCCATTGTTTTGGTTTGGTGGGTAATTTCACCCTACATTCGCACATCGAATGAGTTTCTTAGCATCATGGCCCTATTTTGATTTTGCCATTTTTTTTATTTTTTTTATTTTTTTGTCTTTCTGGTCTTGGTAGGTAATTTTTCCTGCATTTGCACACCTAACATCACTTTAATTTTCTGTAATTCTGGTGATATCTTATTTGCTTTACATTGTTGGATAATGCAAAGAAATTCAAGGAAGACTTGATGAAGATTGCAATGACTACTTTGAGTTCTAAAATACTCTCCCAGGACGAGGAACATTTTGCAAACCTGGCTGTTGATTCTGTTATGAGGCTACAGGTGAGTAATTCATACACATTTAGTTGTTTTAGTTGGAGGATGTAAGTTGCATTGTATGACAAGGTTGGATGGTTTTTGTCCTAGTTTGTAACCTGTAATTGATCATTAATTAAAAAAAAATCCATTCATTGCATTGTTTATTTTTGTTGACAAGCCTCATGAAGAGGATCTAAATCCGAAGTATGACCCATAGCTCCACTTCTCAACTTTCACCAATAGAAGATTCTGGCTCTGCCTATGGTTGGCTTTTAAATCTTTTTATTTCTTACTGCATATGCCCATATGGTTAGGGCTTTATGTGGAATTGTGTCCCTCATTTGCAGATGCATTGAACTCCTTAGCCTTAATTTCTTTGAAAGAGCAATTTGTGTCCCTCTTCTCTTTTTCTTGATGTTTTGTGTGTCCTCCATGTGTTTAAAAAAGGATCTCATTTGTATCAAGCAATGTGTAGTTTGTTTCTCTACTATTCTTCTTTCTTTTTCACTTTGATTAGTAATTTACAATCTCCTTTGTACATTCAGACGGCTCCTGTTGTTGTACACTGCTGGTCATATGAAATATTATTTTATCCTTTGTTGTTGTGCTGATCATTTTCATGGAAATGGCACGGCAGCACAAACTTGGAGGCCATTAAGATTATTAAGAAGCCTGGAGGATCACTAAAGGATTCATTTTTAGGTGAGAGGTGGGTATCTTAACTTGTGAAATTCATTTGATGTGATTTAGCTAGCATTGCTTTCATACCTAATATAGAGGGGGTCTTGCTTTTACCAGACTTTTGGCTGATGAGTTCCTTCGTGTATGTTTATGCTTTCTTTGACATTTCTAAAACTTTTAGTCCTTGTATCATTCTTTTGACATGTCTATAACTGCATAGACAGCTTTACCCAAATCTCTTTTTGGTTTATGAGAAAAGCTAGGAATTATTTTGAATGTTGAAATTTGCATATTTTGAGGTTTCGGCACATAGAAACGTCTGCTCAACTCAGTCTCACATTGGCTTTGTTGAGTTGGTTATCGTCTGCTGCAGCTACTAGTTAGTATGACTTTTATACCTCAAAAAGAAAATAAAAAAATCTAGTTAGTATAATTTTCATCTAGAAAAATGAGAATATTAAGCATGTTCCCATTCAGAGGGCAGCAGGCTGAAACCCTGTGTATGCGCGCGTGTGTGGTGTCACGCACCAAAAATGAATTTTATTTCAACATAATTGACAGGGTTCTGTGTTTGTGGAGAAATTGCCAAGAAGGTCCAGTATCCTCTCAAGCTTTGTGCCACCAAGTTCACTTTTTGTGAATACACAAGGAAAAAAAACAATTCTAGAGTTCAAATTGCATTTGCCTTTCCTTTTCTTTTTGTTAGCAACCAAAAGAAGGTTCAGTTATCTTTTACTTCATCTTATTTTCTTCTATATGATATTTTGAGCTTGTTCTGCTTAATGTTTTCTAGTGTAATTGGTATTTTGTTCTCTGGCAGATTCATTCTAGACAAGAAAATAGGTATTGGACTGAAACACATTGAAAATGCGAAGATCTTGGTGGCAAATACTACAATGGACACAGATAAAGTAAAAATTTATGGTGCCCGTGTTCGCGTTGATTCAATGTCTAGGGTTGCTGAGATTGAAGGGGCTGAGAAGGAAAAGATGAGGGAGAAGGTGCAAAAGATTATAGGTCTTGGGATAAACTGCTTTGTTAACCGACAGTTAATCTACAATTTTCTAGAGGAACTCTTTGCCCATGCAAGAATACTTGCAATTGAACATGCTGATTTCGATGGGATTGAGCACCTGGCACGAGTTACCGGTGGTAAGATTGCATCAACCTTTGCAAGCTCATTGAGGAAATTTTGATTGGTGAGGACAAATTGATCCACTTTTCTGGCGTAGAAATGGGTCAGGCATGCATAATAGTATTGCGAGGTGCAAGGTACATTATGTGGCAGCTTTATGTAATTCTCTTTGGTTTTTCCTGTACTATTGTGATCGTTTCACACTTTTGCCATCTCTTAACTTAAATGATAATATGAGAGAGAGTGCAATTTTGTGATCCTACTTGTGTTGTTAGTTACTTCGGTTTAAAGATTGAACTTCACAAACATATTTAAATGTTAACTAAACTAATTTCTCAGCTGACTGTGATTTCACTGTAATGATTGGGCATGTAGGAGCACTAGACTTGGGCTAAGATAACATGGGTTTTCTTGACAATGTATCTTTTGTTGCTTTTGGGGAATTTAGAATACCGGTGATTTATCACTAATGTTGGTGTTAGATTTTGATGTTTGTGTTTTTCACTTATTTTGGCAGTAATCACGTCCTTGATGAAGTTGAAAGGTCTCTACACGATGCCTTGTGTGTGTTGTCTCAGATGGTAAATGACAGCAGGGTTTTGCTTGGTAGTGGATGGCCTGAGATGGTCATGGCAAAGACAGTAGACGAACTGGCCTAGAAGACTCCTGGGAAGAAATCTCATGCTATTGAAGCTTTCTCACGGGCACTCGTAGCCATTCCAACAATCATTGCTGACAATGTTGGTTTGGACAGTGCTGAGTTGGTTGCCCAGCTCCAAGTAAAGCACCACAAGGAAGGAAGCAATGCAGGGATTAATGTTATTTCTGGATATGTAAGTATTACAGTTTAAATTATAGAATAGATGAATGCATTATGCATGTGTAATCTCTCATGCTTTAGCTTCTCGGCTAAGAAGCACGAACAGTTCTAGAAAGGACTACTTTTTCATTATGTCTTAATTAAAAAATCAAATTCATGTTAGTCACTTCATTGACACCCTCTAAATACGTCTTATATAATAAACAGCATTGATTCAGTACTCTAATTTGGTAGTACTAATGCCAGCTCTAATGAACTAGCAAAGGCAAAAAACAAAGGCTAAACTATCACAAAAAATGTTTGATAACTCTAAACTGAAAGCTCTAAACCAAGAGCTCTAAAGGAGCTCTAATGAGTGGGGTCCACCATTGATATGATGTTTTGGCCTTTTTTTTCCTTTCTTTTTTCTCATTGCCACAGAAGTAGAACTCAATTTAAAGCTCTACTTTTAGAGCTCTCTATCACCATTCAATTATCACATTAATAGTGGGATTCACAGGATACCATGTCATTAGTGGTCAATTAATAATCTTTAATTAGTGGTCTGAAATATTTTTCATATGATAAATTCCTTCATATCTTTGACGGATTCGCCTCCTCTCCAGCCATCCTTCCCTCCAGCACTATCCAGCCATTTCAAGAGATTGCAACACGTTGCAGAGAGGAGATCCTAAGGCTTTGAAGCTGCCACGTGATGATGAAGGAATAAATGAATTTATATTTTAATATTTTAAATATTTTTTTAATTTTTAAACACACCTAACTTAAATACACTTAATATAATTTTTGTAATTTTGTTTTTAAAAAAATTTACTAAATACAAAAAATACAAAAAAAAAATATAGGTCTGTTTGGTAAGCCTCTCAAATTATAGTTTCACCCATTGATTTGAGTGTAGAGTTGTGAAAGTAGTATGGAGTTTCGAGTTATATGTTTGGTTATGAGTTTTAAAAATAATTTCTTAATTGAGTTTTATTTTATGTGTTTGGTTACGATTTGAGTATAGAGTTGTTTTCAAATCTAAAATATTAAAATTTTAAATTATAAAAAGTAATTGAATATTTAAATTATTTAAATTTTTACGATTTAAATTTTTTGAATATTTATTTTTATTTTATTAAACTTTTTAGATTATTTAAATTATTTAAATATTTATGATTTAAATTTTTTGAATATTTATTTTGAAAAAAATTTATTTCCTTTCTAATAAATTTTAATATTACAATTACATTCACATCCCTTTATTTCCTTTGCCCTCCTTTGTAGTATGCAGCATTCTTTATGGAATCCTTTGTAGTATGCAGCATTCTTTATGGAAGACGGTTGACCGGCCGGTCAACCGGTTAGACAATATTTTTTTTTTTTTTAATCTGTTTGAATCTTGTTTTACTGGTTTGAACCTTTTGAACTCATCTATTTGGAATCCGGGTGACCGGTTAGACAAATTTATTTTTTTTTTAACTTGTTTGAACTTTTTTTTGACTGGTTTGAACCTATCTATTTCAAAAATTTAAATCATAAATATTTAAATAATTTAAATAATCTAAAAAGTTTAATAAAATAAAAATAAATATTCAAAAAATTTAAATCGTAAAAATTTAAATAATTTAAATATTCAATTACTTTTTATAATTTAAAATTTTAATATTTTAGATTTGAAAACAACTCTATACTCAAATCGTAACCAAACACATAAAATAAAACTCAATTAAGAAATTATTTTTAAAACTCATAACCAAACATATAACTCGAAACTCCATACTACTTTCACAACTCTACACTCAAATCAATGGGTGAAACTATAATTTGAGAGGCTTACCAAACGGAGCCTATATTTTTTTTTTTGTATTTTTTGTATTTAGTAAATTTTTTTAAAAACAAAATTACAAAAATTATATTAAGTGTATTTAAGTTAGGTGTGTTTAAAAATTAAAAAAATATTTAAAATATTAAAATATAAATTCATTTATTCCTTCATCACGTGGCGCCTTCAAAGCCTTAGGATCTCCTCTCGCAACGTGTTGCAATCTCTTGAAATGGTGGATAGTCCGGAGGGAAGGATGGTCGAGAGGAGGCGAATCCATCTTTGACATGTGGGGTGTCTGTCTGTTTGAGCTACATTTATCTTTTCCAGGCAGCTGTCATAAATTTTTGGCCATTTGATGGCATGTGACATTGGGGGGGTTATTTATTTTTAGAGGTAGGAAATATGGAGGAACTTGGGATATGCGAAGCATTCAAAGTGAAGCAGGCAGTGTTGCTGTCAGCCACGGAGGCTGCTGAGATGATTCTGAAAGTGGATGAATTCAAAACATGTGCCCCTCGGAGGAGAGAAGATAAAAGGTGAAGTCAATACGCACATCAGTAGGCCCTACTTTTTTGTTATTAGTTTTTATTTGGAATAAGACTAGTGATGATGTAAAAGGATTTTATTTAATTCGTGGGAGAATTTTTTGGATTTTTGTTTTTAACGGTGACAAAAATTAGGAATATAACAATCTTTATAACACTATTTTTAATAGTTATGTGCAAAACATTATATTTGTAGATAAAATTATTGATAACTGTGGAGAATAGGTTTTTGGGGGTAAGAACTGTGGAGAATAGTTTGATAAACACGAGGTTTGGATGGAGAGAGGAAGGGAGGGAAGGGGGAGGGACAATTTTGACACATAGTATTAGTAATGGGTCAGGAGAGAGAAGACAAGAGGGGAAGAAAGAGAAAGAGAGAGAGAAGGGGTGAGGACGATAATATTTTTAATAAATTTTTTTTTTATTTTTTTGACTTTACGTAACATACATGTACATTATATTATCAGCACACTTATTAACTCTCTAAAATTTATTTTTTATATAAAATTATATCTTATTTTTATCTTTTTGTTTTTAGCTAAAAATATTTAATATAAATTTAACCATAATGTTAAAAGTGTTTATTTTTATCTTTTTGCTTTTCTTTTTTCAAAATAGACCTTATATTAATATGCTCACCGTGCTACTAGCATTTTTCTAGGGTGGTGCAGCAGGTACAGTAAGTAAAATCATACCAAAAGAAAAGAGGGGATACGAAATAATCATAGTAGATGCATCGGATGGACATCAAGGGATTGATATTATCCCTCAAGTACTAGAAGTTTTCAGAAGGCAAATCCATCAAATTTGATCAACCATTAATGAGTAATCTTAATGTGGATAAATTTGGTCGGGAAGATGCAGAAATAGGTGGTAGACGCTGTAACAGGTATCACGTGGGTGTGCTAGAAGCTTCTATACTGCTGTCAGCAGATTTGGGCCTTTTTGTCGACTAGGTTAAAAGTCGACTTTTTAATTTTTTTTGAGTTACATTATCTCTCTATTTTTTTTACACTTTTTTTTAAGGATAAATTACAAACACACCTCTTGAGGGTTACTTAAATTATAAATTATTCCCTGTGATTTTAGAAATTACATTATGTCCCCTAATGTTTTTGAATTCATAACAAATAGGTTTTTTTATTAATAAATCATCAAGTTAGTTAACTATTTTTAATAAAGTTAAAATTTTATTTCAATTAATAATTCAGTTAATTTCATTATTGTATAGATGAACAGTTAGAAATTTTACTCTTTCAATTAATTATGTTAAATAAAAAATTATGACAGGGAGGTATTTGTAATTTTTCAAACCACATGGGGCAATTCGTATTTTAAGCAAACCTCAAGAAGTGTATTTGTAATTTATCATTTTTTTAAAAATAAAAATTAAAATTAACTTTTAACTTACTTTTCAAAATAAGCTTAATCTTTATATTAACTCGAAACAAACTACAAATTGATTATAAATATTAATTATTATACTTCTATATTATAACTAAATAGTATAATAATGAAGGGAGATTGACCAATAAGTCCTGTATTTTGGATTTGTAATCCATATAGTCCTATATTTTTCTTGTGATCCATTTAGTCATTTTAGATGTGTAAAGTTGCCCACCATATGGAAGTATCATATTTGGAAAAAGTATACTAACGAGTTTTTTCATGTCATATCATACCCGTTACGTCAAAGTGTCACATTTGAAAAAAATATACTAAAAAGCTTTTAATTTTTTTTTGAGTGTCACATCATGCTCGTCACGTTGAAGTGTCACATGTCATGTTTAAGAAAAGTACACTAAAGAGTTTTTAATTTTTTTTAGAGTGTCACATCATACCCGTCACGTTGTCATGTTTGACAAACGTACACTAAAGAGTTTTTGTTTTTTTTGAAGTATCACATCATACCTGCCACGTTGTCACATTTAAAAAAAAGTAAACTAAAGAGTTTTTTTTTGGAATAAAAGTTTTAGAGTGTTATATCATACCCGCTACGTTGTCACATTTACAAAAAGTACAATAAGGAGTTTTTAATTTTTTTAGAGTGTCACATCGTTTAGAGTGTCATGTTAATACCTACATCATTTAAAAATCACATCATATCTGTCACATTAATAAAATGGTATAACTATCCACTAAAACACTACCAAATAAAAAAAATAGGACCACACGAATCAATAAGACTTAACATATCAATAAAAAAAAAATTTAAGACTAATTAGAGTACTTGTTTGTGAGATAGGATTTATTGATAAATATCTCAATAAGGAAATGCTAACAAGTGTCGTGAAATACTTGTTAGCATTAAAAATTTGAGAAAATTATAATTTAATATATTATTTAAAAAAGAATTACATATTTATTAAAAAAATTATGCCTGTCATATTAATTAAATTAATTGTATTTAATAGCTTTTATTTTTAATATGTTGGTTATAATTTAACAAATTTTAAAATTCATTAAATAAAAAAATTAATTATTTATTAAAGCATGACCCTTTATGACATTTTCTTGTGCTATAAGAACATCCCCATCAACCTACCTAAAATATCAATTTTACCAAAATAGCTAGCCAAACTAAGTCCAAATCTCTCCAACAAACTAGTAAAAAGCTAGTCAAAATGGGGAGCTCGTTTGAGAATAAATTATTTTAATAAATTTTTAAATTTTTATTAAAAAACTTACAATAAGTAATAACTAATTACTTCAATCGAGAGCTCCTTTGAGAATAAACTATTTTAAGCACTATTTGGCATAAATTAAATAGGTGCACTTATTTAGATCACATTACTTATCTACTTTTCTGTATATTTTCATAAAAGTCAAAAAATATACTTATTTATATCATCCCAAACAACCTGTTAGTAAATTTTTGAATTTTTACTAAAAAACATGCAAAATAGTAGAGAGTTTTTGCTAACTTATATTGCCTTTTTAGAATTGTTTTGGGTATAAACATATAATTTTATTTTGTTTACTTATTAAAAAAGACGTACGGAAAAAGAAAAAGATAATATAACTCAAATAAATCAATAAACTAATAAATTGACTTTTTTTAGTTTATCTAAATAGACCTTAATGTTGCCAAATAGCCCGAATCACCATTTTACTTCCTTTTTCTTTCATTTTATCTCACAACTACATTAAATGAATATTGTTTAAAAATATAATTAAACTAAACAAAATTGTTAGTGTATATTAAAAAAAATATATATTTTTTGATTAGATATTAGTAATAGAGATGCTTTGAAAATATTGGCTAGCAAGAGCGAAAATTTTAGGATAAATTATTAATGAATGATCAAAAATTATTACAGATTCATGAAAAAATCATAATTTATAATTGTTAATATTTATAAAATGGGTAAGGACACATGTTAAAAATGTAATTAATGAGTTTAAACTGCCTCCATTTATATGAAAAATGTAAAACATAAATAAAAATAAATATGATAATTTTTAAAAACTAGATATATTTCAACATGGACAAAAATGCCCTCACTTTTAGAATATTGAAATTCACTTATTTATAAAAATATAAAAAAATAAAATACTATTATCCTCTTGAATAAAAAATAAAAAAATTAAAACATTATAAATAAAAAATAGATTTATAAATCACATAAAATAATAGTACTTTTTTTAATTTAGAAGCTCATTTAACTTGAAACAATTTCTTCAAATGGATTGATGAATTTCACTTACAATTTGATATTCATCCATTAATACTGTATTGAACCCCCCAAAAAAAATAAATAAATAAATAAAATTCACTGATGTTATAATATTACAACCCAAAAAAAAATAAAACGCATTTCAATTTATTTCAAATAATAATAAACTAAATAAATAAAAATGTTTTTATTTAGAATTATATAATCATTGTATATTTACAAATATATATATATATAACTATAATAAAATAAAATAATAGAAAGAAAATTAATGGGTGAAATTGAATAAAATACAAAGAGGGTATTTTGGTCTCTATATAATAAAGAAAATGAGTATTGCTATTAACACTCCATTAATTATTTTAGATTCCTCATTTTTTATTTTTTTTATTATTATAATAATAATCTTAAATGAAATTATTAAAACGAATATCAATAATTTTGGGATACCCCATCTCATAATTAAGTTTACACACCCATTACATTATGAGTTAAGGTTCATGAAAGTATCCACCTCCATCACTAACCATCAATCTTTTCCAAATCTCACCTTTAAACCTACCTACCATCAAAACCTTGAAAACTCTTTGGTAGCAATATTCCAGTGGTAATGGTGATAACCATTTGATTACCTACACTTATCTGGCAATAACAGTGAGTGGAAATTTTTTCGATAACTACAACTCCATGAGACAAAAGGAGTATAACAATAAAAGCTCAGAGAAAATTCATAACTTTGATACTGTTCTTCGCTCAAAGGAGATTGGCATTGTAAGGGTAAGTTTTTTGAAAAAAATGACAAAAATAATAAAATATGTTCGTCATTTTTTCGGGACTGAATTCTAAAATATATGACTGAAATTCGGGAACACAGTACCGAACATTGTTTATTTGTTTAGGAAGAGGTAATCGAACATTTCTTATTTGTTCGGGAATAGATAACCGAACATTATTAATGAACTTTTTTCAAATTTTAAAATCACAAAACTCAGGTAAGATAAGGAACAAGAATTGAAACTGTTAGAGAATTCAAAGAAACCCACCCGAGAGATCATAAATCTAAACTCACGGAGATCACATAACCTACAAAAGGAGAATTTTGAATCAACAACAAAAAAAAATCTTACATTTATTTTCTCAGGTCATGAACAAGTATATGGAGATAAAATAGTAATCATCTTCATAGGTTTTGTTAAGATTTTTAATAGAGAGGTTTTTTGGGGTGTGAGGATGTATATTCAATTGAATGGGTGAAATATTGTCACAAAGATAATTTTGACATTATTTGGGAGAAGAATTTGTTTTAAAGAGTTTTATAATTTATAAGTGAGGATTCAAAAAAATGAAAGATCTAAAATAATTAATAGAGTACTAATAACAACACTCTTAATAATTGCTTTACAAACTTTTGTTACTTTCTATACCTTTCTTAAATCATCTCAGGATACATATTAATAAATAGTGGTGCTATATATACCAATTAATATATTTATTAATATACCAATATTAGTTATAATATTATTATTAATCTCACTCATTAAACAAATTATAAATATCAAAAATTTCTTAAATTATGTCACATTATCAATTAGGACACTAATTAATACATATAATATTATCCATTAATAAAAATTTATAAAATTTATCACTTATTTATAAATTTTATAAAAAAATTTATACCGAATTAAAAATTTTCTAACATTATTTTGATACACTAGTCGGTCAACTACATATATTTTTTTTAAAATAATAATTTATTAGACTTTAATATTGTATTTAATTAGAAAATTTAAATTTTTTTTAACAAATAAAAAAACTGAGGCAGAATAAGATATATTTATATTTTATTTAAAGAAAATGTCCGTACTTACTTAATTTTTGATGACTCAAAATAATTCAAATGATCAAAATGAGATTTGTTCATTTAAATCGCTTTTAAACCACAAAATTTAAACTACTTAACATTTTCGCATTGTCGTTTATTTCATCTTTCTCATTTCTTTCCAAAGGGTGGGGCCCGCTAGGGGCGGAGCGAATAGAGATGGTGATGATTATAAAAACACCTCGATGTTCGGAGTTGTACACAAATTTCTGGGATTTCGAAACGATCCGATTGGCGACAAAGAACAATCATCGATATTCTTCTTCTTCTTCTTATTAGGTACGTATAATCATCCTGTCATATTCTCTTACTAGGGTTTTACGGTTACAATAATCAATCTATTCTCAAATTTCAATACTATCAATTGCTTGTTATTCTTCCCAGAACTCGAGAAAAGGATTTCTGTAATCTATCAATGGCCGACTCTTGTTCATTGATTGATCCTGAGCTTGTAATTTCTCACAAGTTCCCTGAGGTATTCACTTGAAATTTGGAATTTGGAATCATATACTGCCGTCCAGTTAAAATTATGTATTCATGTATGAAATCGATCAAAACGAACTTCATATTACCGAATCTAGATCTAAACAACAACGAAAATCAGTTCAATTCAACTTCTAAGTCAATACAATTGAGCTCATTAGAGACACTAAATATATATAGAAATTCGATCAATCATAATTTGGATCTTTTACTTGTATGTGTTTTGATATAATTAGGGTTTCAAAATTGTAGACAGAGAACAAGGAGAGATGACTCTTCATCTTGGTAATCTGGTTCCAATATAGAGTGAGAGAGTGATTGTTATCTTTACAAACAAATTCACACACACACACACACACACATATTTACATATAAAGACAAAACTTGGAATGGGAATACTCTAAGTGTGTTCATGGTACAAAACTGTAAGGATTGAAATGTTGATGGAATATAGTATAGATGTGGTTCACACCAAATTAGGGTGTTCACATTATATAATATAGTATAGATGTCTGGAATCTTGTCTCTGCACATTTTTTTTGGAGTTTTGAAAAGAGTGATTTATTTCATAATTGTACCTCATTGAATATGGGCAAATTATGGTATGGCCTCCAGATCTTTGTAAGGAATGAAGGTTTTGTGCATAATGCATATTTAAAAAAAAAATTAAAAAAAATTATGCTCTTTATTAGTAGACCTGTTTGTGAAACAAACTCTAGTAATCTGTCATTTCTTGGTTTTACATGCTTATAAGGTTGACTATGTATTGCACCATTTCTGTGGTTTTGTGCATAATGCAAATTAAAAATAAAAAATAAAAAATGAAAGCACTGTGCTCAATAGACCTGTTTGTGAAACAAACATTGGTTATCTGTGTCCTTCCTTGGTTATGTATTGCACATTTTCTGAGACTGGTTGTAATTTATTTCCTTCTATGGTGCTGGATATTTGGGATGGATTGCAGACGACACACACTTATACTGAAAGGTAAGAGCCCTCAACATATTGGCCTTTTGCAGTATGTATTCCTACATTGAACTACTTATAAAAACACAATTGTATTCTCTTCCGTTTATTACAGTTGTTCTTTGTTAGTATTTAGTAGTATTTGGCTTTTTTGTTAGTAAAAAGCCAGTTTTTTGGCTTTTTTGGGTCACATAATATCTTTACTTTTTTTACACAAAAAAGCCAAAAAGTCACAAAAAAGTCAAAAAGCTAGATTTTTACCAACTTCCCAAAACACCACGTAGTTATCATTATATTTATTACTTTATCTTTTGCTCCAGGCAATTAAAATGATGTTTCTGTTTTATTAATAGAGATGCAACACTCTATGCTCTTGGTGTTGGAGCATGTGGAAGGGATGCCTTGGATAAATATGAGCTCAAATATGTTTACCATGAAGATGGCCAGCAATCCATCCAGGTACTAGAAAATGGAAGTATTTCAGTTTACATGTACCATATTTTTTAAAGACAAATATAATATTTATTATTTGAGCTACTTTGTCTTTCTCTTTTCTGCTTTTTTCAGCATTCTCAAAATTTAAATAGAATCCGCTCAAGTCAGCTCCATGGCTTGGACATTTTTAGTAATCTAGTTTATCCCAAATGTTTGTGATTCACTTTCTTTTTGGTAATGCCTGTGGATTTTATGTAAACTTCTTAAGTTGTTTTCCTTTTGATGGTCTACATATTCTTATAGCTTGCCATGCTACTTGAATCTGGAAAAGGGTAATGCCCTTGTGAATCTTTTTATTGATGGAATTGACTGCAATAGTGGAAACTCTATCTCTCTCTCTCTCATGTCAAAATTTGCACTTTGTAGGTCCTGCCAACTTTTGGTGTTTTATTTGCAGTTGGATTTCTTTCACATCTTTCTCATGTACCAGGGTTGCGGTAAGTATTTAATATTTATGAATCTGAAAACTGTGAGAAATTTTCTTTTTCACCTTTTTATACGTAAAAGCTAGCTTCTAGACCTTTTTATACGCTATATGCTTTAAGTAGCAAATGCTGGGTCTTAGATTATGCTCTCCATGTCTTTATGCTATACGTTTGCCTTGTCAAATTGAACACTAATTGAAATTCTGTTTGTTACTGTCTCCAGATACGACCCGCGTCTTGTATTACATGGACAGCAATACATAGAAATCTACAAGCCATTTCCTTCTAGTGGTTGTGTAAGGATCTTGACCAGAAGCTCCAGTTTGTAGTCTGATGAATGCCTGAAATCCTTCTAGTTTTTGCATATTCTGTGGTTTTGTGCTTATGTCAATGAGTCTAATTGGAAAGGGCTATAATGTTGGTCTACCAACGTTAGAAATTGTTGAAAGCTTTGATCTGATTTATCAAGGGGAGAATCTGGAGTACCTTCCTTTTAGGCCCCTTGTCAGCATTGACTATTTCTATATAGCAAGATGCCTCAGCTACTACACGTAACCATTTGAATATAAAGAATGAAATTAATTTAGAGGTTACAAAAGCAACATCCATGTAAGACACAATGGAAGTAATGTTGAGTTTTTTTTTTTTTTTTGGGGGGGGGGGTGTCTAAATTTCTGTCAGCCAACAGTATATGTGCTGAATTGATTGTTATTTATTTTTCATTTTTTGTGACTTAATTACCTGTATCTTAATTTTATTTGCTTCAATTGTGTTGGTGCAGATGCAAAATAAAGCAAGCATCTCCGGATTGCATGATAAAGGTTCGTTTAGAAAGTGAAATAGCAGTATTTAACAATAAATATAATGCTTCATATCTTTTTACTGGAAGTTTTCATACCGAAAATAAGTAATTGAAAAAAAAGAAAGAAAAGGAAGGGAAAATAAAAATATGGTACCGTGCGTCATCCATGATGAGTTTCACAGCAGCAAAGAATGATGGTTTTCTTCTGTTACACACTTTCAAGCCATATTACATTCTACAATTTGTGACGAAGATCTTGAATGAAGCAATTTGGAAATCCATGTTTTTAAAAAGTAGGATTTCCGCAATGCATCACTTTCAAAGTTTACCTCTTTTATGCTCAAATTTTAGGAAGTTAGTAATAAAGTATGATTTCATGCTTCTTGATATCTTTGAAGATAGAAGATCATGTTATTAGTAATGATGTAGGTTTTATATCATCATTATTATTTCTTTTCTTTTTTGCCCCCTCCTTGTGCAGGTAAAGCAGCAATTCTTGAGGTAGAAATCATAAGTTATGAGAAAGAGTCCAGTGAACCAATCTGCTTGACCAGGTAAATTTTTGTTTTTGCAGTAAATGTAAAGATGTTTATTTGTAATTAACACGACAAGGACAATGCAATGCAGAATGACTGTCTATCTGAGGGGTGCTGGTGGCTTTTCAAAATCATCTCACCCATACTCCTATAGCAAGAATTCAGCAAGCCAGAATTTAACTGCTAAAATTCCAAATAGGCAACCATTTGCAGTTTATGAGGAATGCACTCAACCATCTCAGGCATGTAGCATTTACATTGAGCTGAAAATGATATTTGAAAATTACATTCTCTGTACTACATGTGCTTTATTGTAAATTGTAATTTTACACACAAATTTATATGCACTAGATAGGTACCACACACATGAACGTGTTGCAAGTGCATGTATATGATTTTATCCCTTGGGATAAGCAAGGAGGAGGAAGAGAGAAATGGGAATGTGAGTTAGTTGTAAGGAGTTCTGATATATTCAAAATCGCTTGAAAGTGTTTCAAATATATATATATATATATTAAGGTCATTCATGGAATGGCAAAGGAAGGATTGATCCAATATCCATCCCTCAAAAGTAGATGGGTGTTTTGCTTTCTATTGTAGTATAGAAGATCATGACACTTGGATATGAGAGAGGGACACAGAGATGAGGGGGAGGAGTGGCTGGACAGGCGGATGAGATTCATGATTGAGGGGGAAGGCGATGGTTGTCTGGATGCTCATTGAATTTCCTCTCTCAAGACAAGGCACGCTTAGACCAGTCTTAAAGAAAGAGGGGCCTTGACCAAGACATATGATACCTCAATGGTTGTATCATACCTACCCCTGAGCCATTCTCACAAAATCGAAAAGAACACATCATATCTACCAACTTTCCACATATGATGTGCCTCTAATTTGTGTAGCCAAGGGGTTGAGCCACTTGTCCTTAGCTGAGATGGCCTTCCCCTGGCTCACCACCCTATGTAAGGAGGTCTCCTATGCATGCAAAGAGCACCTTACACTCTCCACGGTACACACAACTCCTAACTGCCACCCTTTCTCTCTCATCAGGCTGCCTTGGTTCTCTCGTCACCCACCTACATTGGTCTCCAACCATTTGCTGACCATCTTCCTAAAGGGTACCCCTCTACCAACTCTCCACCTTCTATTCAGAGTTGCATAACTGGGTTGGGGTCACCCCCCCTCACCCCTGCGGCCCAACCTGATTGGGTTTTACGCCCACTCCCCAAACCTGCTCCATTAGGGTCAGAGGGGAGTTTAGAAACCTGGCTTAACAAATCGAAGAGCTATATTAGCATTTTTAAAATTTCAGCACATTTTTTGAGGTCAAACAATGAAGGGATAATATTGGGAAAGTAATTATAGGAGTTAGGAGGTTGAGTGTGATTGCCTCAATAATCAATTGCATGTATGCCAAAATGAGCTTTTTCAAAGAGTCATTTTGAGATGGAAGGTGTGCTCTGTGTATTTCTGTTTGGTATATTAGTCTTTGAAGGATTCTGAACCTCTCTCTCTCTCTGTGCATTGTTGTTTATGTGAGACAAGATTCTCAACCTTCATTGCTGTTATGCAGGCATTGCTGTATAGGCTATCCGGTGATTATAATCCATTGCATTCAGATCCTAAGGTTGCAGAAATTGCAGGGTTAGTGCACCAAATAATTCAAAACTGCATTCTCTTGCCATGTTTTTTTTATTTATTTTTTATTCTCTATCAGATGTGCTGCTATTGACTCCTAGATTCATGGATCAAGCCAACTGTATTTTTGGAGATGTTAATTTTACCTGGGACTATGCTTCATTTCCCATTGGCAAGTTTATGCTTTTTCAGCCAACATAATAAATAATCAATGATTATTGATGCATTCTTGGCTGTTTTAACTTCTTTAGGGCTTATTCACCCCAAAAAAACTTCTGTAGAGCTAAGCATCTAAACTGCATATGCTTTGTAAAGGGGGGGGGGGGGGGATGGGGGATGTAGCTCACATTCAACTCTTGCCTCTTACTGGAAAATAAAACAAAGAGAGAAGGAATAAAAATTACATTGGCAAGGGAAAATAGGTCTTGGATTGTGTAGTGTGGATCATTTCCTTTAGTAACAGTGGTTACTTCTCTTTTCCTTTGAAGACATTTAGATTACCTTCTCTCACACTGTTGCTCCCGGACCATATAACAACAGTTAACTGGAGTCCCTTTTCATTTGCTACATTATACTCTGCCGTTTTCCAGAAAACAGTTGAATAGACAAAAGGTACATGCACGGAGTACATCGTTTGCAAAAAGTGAAGTGCAAACTGCTTTTTTTTCATTTTATTTTTTTCCCCCTGTTTATATTTTGAGTTCCTGGGAGTATGAAATTGCATTTCATGAATCTGTTTTTATTTTCCCTTGCATTTTCAAGGAATTAATATATACTGCACACTGATGATCATCTATAGAATTTCATGAGATGGCTTTTTTTTTTTCTTTTTAAATTGTGAAACTACTACTGATAGTTTTCTGTGATGGATAATAAGAGGGGAATCAGGGATGGATGTATTCCTTTTAAATGGTTCGGTTATTTAAAATAGTATATATATATATATTTGTTTTTATTATATTGGTCATGCATCTGCCCTCATAGTTTGCTTTATTTTGTTTTATCATTTTTCCAAAGATTTTCTCGCCCGATACAGCATGGGTTGTGCATAATGGGCTTTGCGGTCAGGGCTATCATCAAGTGTATCTGCAGGGGAGACCCAAACATGATCAAAAACATATCGGGACGATTTCTTTTACATGTCTACCCTGGTGAAACCTTGATCATGGAGATGTGGCTTGAAGGCTTGAGGTAGATCTTTCTGTTTCTTTTTTCTTTTATCTGGGCTCAATTTTTCTCTTCCTGAGTTGTGGTTTTTTGTTCGTGTTCATGTGAAGAGAACTTTGATAAAATTAAAAACTGCGCAGGGTTGTATATCAGGTAAAGGTAAAAGAACGGAACAAGGCAGTGCTTTCTGGCGTCATTGATCTCACTCGTTTGACTTCGTCTCTGTGAATTCTCACGGTGCGGATCATCCAAAATATAATCAGGGTGTTTGGTTTGAATTTTTTGGATTAAGTTTTTTGAAAATTAAGTTTTTTAATTTTCATATTCTTTTGTTTTTAATGAATATTTTTTAAATTTTAAATTTTTTTTTTAGATGTATCTAAAAAGTAAAAAATTTGTGAAAAAATATTTTAAAAAATTAATAAATACATAAAAACACAAAAAATATATTGAATTCTTGTATTTTTATTTTTTTTTTGTATTTTTGGTATTTACTGAATTTTTAAAAGATTTTTTTTACAATTTTTTTATTTTTTAGGTGTATTTATGTTAAGTGTGCCTAAAAAGTAAAAAAATTGCTTGAAATATTAAAAAAATTCAGTTAAAACAAAAAAATATGGAAAACAAGAATGTAAAATTTTTTGAAAAGTGTTTTCTGAAAAATAAAAACAAGCAAGCTATAAGTTTATGTACTATGAATAACTGTTTTTAGGGTTGTGGTTTGTTGAGAGAATCGTCCCCAATATGTTTCAATAAATTATAGTGTATCTACTTGGCTTAATCGTCCCCAATATGTTGTAACATCTGTTTGGCTTAATCATGGATGAATTTAATCCCAGTGCACATTTTGCAATTTTCGAAGTCAGATTGGTGAACTGACGTACTTTTTGTATAAAAAATAAAATCTCTTTAATTTGAAAAGAAAATGCTAGTGAATTGGTGTTTACTTTTTTGGGTGATTTATTTTTGTCTTTAATAATTTTTTTTAACAATTTCTAAAAGTTTAGTGAGTTTGATTTGATTTTTCAAAATTTATTTTTAAATGAGTTATCATTTAGTGTTTTATGATTTTTTTTATATTTTAATCAATTTTTTTTTTTTCTTTTTAGATGTATAATCATGATAAAATAATTTGATTAAAATATTTTAATATTCAAAAAAGACAAATCTAAGCCAAAAATTGTGAATTTTTTATTTTTGATTTTTCAATAAAAACATTATTTTTAAAATTCATGTATACAAAACAAACTGAAAATTAGAAAAATCCACATAATTTGTTTACTTTTTTGGGTGCGAAATATTTTTTAACAATTTTAAAAAATTTAGTGTCAGCTTGATTTGATTTTTTAAAATTTATTTTTAAATGAGTTATTGTTTATTTTTTATGATTTTTTTATATATTTTAATCATTTTTTTTTTTGGGGGTTCTTTTAGATGTACTTAATCATGATAAAATAATTTGATTAAAATATTTAATATTTAAAATTTCAAAAAAAAATTCAAAAAAGACAAATTTAAGCCAAAAATAGTTAATTTTTTATTTTTCAAAAAAAAAAAAACATTATTTTTAAAATTCATATATATACAAAACAAACTGAAAAGTAAAAAAATCCACATAATTTTTTTAAAAAGTTACTAAAGACAAGATCCGAAAAAGAATGGCTTAAGTTTGTATTTCCCAAACGGCATAAGCCAAGTGAAAGCGATTCTTAACGCAAAAGATTATTTTTCCCTATAAAGATAAATAATTTCACATACGTTTGTGTTTTTCAAATAGCATAAGCCACGTGAAAGCGATTCTTAACAACGCAAAAGACCATTTTTCTCTATAAAGATAAATAATTTCACATATAATTGTTACTATCATTTCCTACTTTTAAAAACAAATGTTACTATCATTTCCTACTTCAAAAAACAAAATAACATTTCCTACTACTAAAAACAAAATAAGGTCAGTTACGAAGCACATGATAAAACAAGATAGCTTATAAAATTAAAAGGAAAATGTTTTGTGGTATTAAATTGGGGGCACTAATGTTCCTAATTTTTATTCTGGGTAACTGTTTTGTTTTTTTTTTTTTTTTTTTTTGCCTTATATGGAAATTAGGGGCATTAGTGCCCCCAATTTAGTGCCACAAATCAAAACTCAAATTAAAATTATGAGGGTCAACTTAAAAATTAGAGCAAAATTAGTGGAACTAAACTAAAGGATAATAATTGAGATGCAAGGTAAATATGATAATAAAATGTTCAAAATTATTGACATTTGGCCAGAAATAATATAAAAGACAATGGACCCGTTTGGTAGAGTTATAGGAAAGTGATTATAGATTATAGCTTAACAGTTTATAGCTTATAACTGTGAACATAAGTTGATTTTTGACTTATAAATTAAGCTTCTTCTCCTCCATTCAAAGAATAAGTTAATTTTTGACTTACAAAAAAATATAATCTGTATCGTTAAGTTGAACCAAACACATCAAAATAGCTTAAATTAAACTAAAAGCTGAAATAAGCTAAAAATAAACCCTACCAAACAGGGCCAATAACCAGATTTAAAAAGAACAAAATGGCACCACGATTAAATTATTAAAAAAGTTAAGATAAAAAACTATGAATCTTCTACCAAATTAAATATCAGAAATTGTCACTGAGCAAATTATGATATTTTCATGCACGTCACCTAATCGATCCAAGATGCACCCAACACTTTAGCCATGAAACCATAGCGATCTGCAGCTTCATCAATCTGCAGTTAAGAAAGGCAATACCGCGGTCAAAACAAAAGAATTATACAAAGCTACTAAAGAATGAATCAACATTAATATCATGCATATACCATTTTCTGAGTTGGACGTCCAGCACCATGTCCAGCCTTGCATTCAATCCGGCCAATAATTGGGTTTGTCTGTGGGCTGACCTCCAAGCTTGAGCACAGAACATGTTGCATGGTCTGAAAAATGGAACACTTCTTAACAAGATTGGCAAAATGACTAAATGGAGCAGTTGGAGGGGAAAAAGGGCTAACATTCACCATGTTTGGATTGTTTTGAATAGTTTCAGGGAAACCATATTAGATGTGTTGAGTGAAGAAATGGCCCAGAGTCTGAGCACTTCTATTCCCTCCTAAATTGGGACGGAGGGAAAGTGAAACATTTGCACCATGTGTGTAATCATCACTCATTTCATGTAGGATAGATATCTCTGTGTGTGTGTGTGTGTGTGTGTGTGTGTGTGTGTGTGTGTGTGTGTGAGAGAGAGAGAGAGAGAGAGAGAGAGAAGTAAAATCGTTTGACGAATTGCAATACGAAAATCTCTTTCCCGATCTAATAAAATCGTTTCCCCCCCTTTTTTTTCTTTTTTCTTTTTTTTTTTTCAATTTCTTGCCCTTTTTATCATTTCCAAGTTATTCTTTCTTTGGAATAAATCTACTTGTCATTCTATAACTATTTTATTTCTTTATTAGAGAGGGAGGGCCCCTTATGGAGCGGGTTTATTTTTTTCTTATAACAGACTAAGAAGACTCTCGAATCATTGAGCCTATTAGAGAAGTATACTAAAAAGTGGATGTTGTTAGTTCTGACATATGATCGTTCGCATTTTAGAAAATACTCTACTTATACAGTCCACTACATTTTAGTAACTCCAAAATGTAATTTCAAAATTGGATACATGGAATGGAATAATAGTGATTTAAGCAAAGGTACAAGAAGACCATAGTAAAGGACTACTCAAGATTGCATTAACATATTTACATCAAACAAATATATACTCCCTTCAAGTCAACTGTGTTTTATAATACTCTATATCACAAAAAACCTCACAAATAGTGCTGTACTTCGTTGTTTTATTTTATCTGATAGTGTTATTTGTAACCTGTTGCAACTCTGTAGCATATTGCAGGATGTCTGGAGCAAGAGGGGGGTTCTACTAATCCCATGGTAAGGGGTCAAATTCAGACAGAATCTATGCAAGTAGGGTTGGCAATTCAACATTTAGGTGCGCTTGTGCTAGAGCTTGGGCGGACAATTTTGACTCTGCGTATGGGACAATCTCTTGTAAGAGCTTAGACGAAATCAAGTATGGAGGAGGAGCTACCCTATTTCCAATAAAAATAAATTCAGGCATACCAGGTAGTCTAAACATAACAGATTTATTTGCACAGTTAATGGTGGCACAGTATTTAGTCAACCAGTCCATACCCAGAATACAATCAAAATGATCAATGTTCAAGAGCAACAAGTCAACATACAATCTCATATCACCAATCATAATATCACATGCCAGATAAACATAAGCACATATCATAGAACCCCCAGACAGTGTAGATACAGATAGTAAACATTTCATAAGTTCTAATGGTCTAGTTAATTTCTGAGAGAAAGCACGCGATACGAAAGAATGTGTAGAACCAGAATCGATCATGACACATGCATTTTGAGAACATATAAGGAGTATACCTGACACCACAGCTTCGGTGTTCTGTGCGTTACCAGGCATTAAGGCAAACACTCGACCTTGTCTCAGAGTTTCTTTCCCAATATTAGCTCTTGCATTTGTTTTAGCTGTAGAAGTAGATCCAGCTGAACTTGTCAGAAAGCTTGGCATTATCGCACCTAAGCGGGCAATCTTTCACTACATGACCTGTCTTGCCACATCGGAAACAAGCACCAAATGCTCGGTAACACACACCCCTATACCTCCTTCCACAATCAGGGCAAACTGGAATAGACCCACTGCTCTGACTCAAACTGTTTGTAGATCCCATGTTCTGCTTTTTACTTACATGAAAACGGCCCTTTCTAAAACCATACCCAGACCTTTTTCCTCTCCATTCAGTTGTTGTTGTTGCTGGGGCCTTGCTTTGTCTCATAGCGGCTAGGGTGGCTTCCGCCATTAAGGATCTATCAAGAACTTGCACATATGTTGGCAACTTTAATACGTCTACTTGATCAAATATGTCTAAGTCCAATCCTCCTTCAAATTTGCGGGCTTCCTTATAGTCCGTGTCTACCATGTGAGGAGCAAATCTAGCTAACTCAATGAACTTAGCCTTGTACTTTTCTGGACATTCGCCTTGCTTAAGTTCTTGGAATTAGGACACTTTTCGGTCAAAAATCGAGGAAGTACTTGTCATAAAAGATTTCATTGAATCGAGCCCATGTCATGTTTTCATTGGTATTCCGAATCAGTAACCACCACCTCCGAGCTTCGTTTTTAAGAGTATAGGTGGCCAATAAAACCTTTTGAGTCTCGGTAAAGGGAAAAACTTTAAACAACTTTTCCATCTCAAGCAACTATGTTTCCGCTTTCAATGGTTCAATCCCACCCAAGAAAGTTGGCGATTTCATCTTTATGAATTTCTGTGTCCGGTTGATAATGTTATTATTATCAAGTTCAACTTGTACTGGTAGAAGCTGTAACGCCCCGACCCTTCACACGTCATCGATATTGTCCGCTTTGAGCCACGCCCGTACGGATTTGTCCTTCCCAAGGGGTCACCCATCCTAGAACTACTCCAGGCTAAGCACGCTTAATCGCAGAGTTCTAATAGGGATTTCACCACTTGGGAAAAGGCCTCGATGCTGTATAAGGGTCCTGGTCTTTACTTTTATAGCCCAGGAACTCCCCCTCCATTCCCGATGTGGGACACCGGGGCCTTACAGAAGCGGAAGGGGCAAAGGTTGTTGTCTCTGCTATTGTGTCATAGCTTCGGTCAATGTTGTAAGCATCTATTCCATTCGGCTCATGCGAGCCTCTGAGGATTCACTTGTATTAGTTCCCCTTGCATTCTCCATGTTGCTATAGAGATACCAAATAATAATAAACATAGGAATAATCTCGTTCATTTTTTTCAATTTAGTTGTCCAAATTTCAAATTCAGTTTTTACATTTTTAAAGTTTACCACACACTCACACATGCAGATGGAATGTCCCTACTTCTTACTAAGACATCCTAAGCTTATATGGACTTGTGCGTGCAGTAGAACACGTGCTCTGATACCACACTGTCACGACCCAAATCCGTCCCTATAAGTTTAGCGTCGTAACCGGTCAGTAATTCTTAGATTACCAAAGGCCTCGTAACAGAATAATATATAGTTAGGGGTTGCAGAAGCAAATATACAAAATATACGTAGTCCATTGAGCTGTGAAGACATATATAGGACAGATAATTTAAAACTTTTATAAACTTGCAGGTGACGTCAAAATATATAGTATTTACACATCACTCCATGAATATATTATCAGAAATCTTGCCCGTAAATCAAAAGAAACAAAGTTTAGTACATTCACAAAAACAGCCACTAAACTTGACTTAATCTGAACCTCCTCGGAGGCATAAAGGTTGGTGACAAAACTGAGGCGCTAAGTCCTTAACTCTGAGCTTGGTCACGTGCCTGATCACCTACATACATAATATAAATAGTGAATGGAAGCCTAGTGAATAATAACGGAGTAAAGGATTTAATGAATGAAGTCCATACCAGGTTCAGAAATCATAATTCAGATTAAATAATATATTCATATTTATTTTAGAAATGTAGCATCTATTTTCATAATCTTGTTTAAATCATATACAGAAATTAGAGTTCATGCTTAATTATACATGGTACATCCATTAGCGCTAACAAAGCAGATACAGAACAGATGCAGAATATATGGTGGTTATCAGTAACCAGTTCCATAAAGAAACCTCCAGATTCGAGTAATAGAGAATAAACATACTGATCCCCATGATGGAGCCTTCGGTACAGGTAACAAATTGCAAACATATTAAGTTCCATGATGGAACCTCCGATACCAGGCAACAGCTAACAGATATCACATGATGCTAAGGACGCCACGAATACATTATTAGAAATTGGACAATCATTTATTGTACAGAACATATCATTTCAGAAAATAGATCTTATTTTACTATACAAAAAGTAAATAAGGTTGAACATAACTTTACTAAGTTATTATTTACAGTTGGCTTCGGGTGCAGACAGACAGAGCAGACTAACCAAACGGTTTACGGCACGTGACCTACATCAACACATAACAAATATACATTTGAAACACACATTGGAACATATTTAACTCTTTACGTTCGATTCATAGTGTGTTTCTACACGTTACCCTCATTATTATGCCTTAATCTTGGCCTAGAAATGCCTAGGATGGATTGAGGATACAAAAAAAATGCATTTGAAAACACTTGGTCAAATTTTCTGAAAATAGGGTCTACGCTCGAGCGGGCATGAAAAAATGTGAGGGGACGCTCGAGCGCAACTTCCTCCGCTCGAGCGTTCTGAAAATTTTGAAAAAGTACTGGTTATGTAATTTTCACGCTCGACGAACACTCGATGGTCGCTCGAGCGTGAGACTCATTCTCCCGCTCTAGCGCAACTCTTGTCGTTCGAGCAGTCTGCAAAAACATGTAACTTCTGAGAGCATGTAATTTACGCTCGAGCAAACTTCTGGTCGCTCGAGCAGAGATGTAAAAACAAAGGTAGATGCTCTAGTGCATAATCAAACGCTCGAGCGAAGAGCAAAATTTTGAAATTTCCAGATTGCTCGTCTTTGCTCGAAACTCGAATTTCACACCTTAAAACTCATCTTCTTGGGCCAAAATTCTAGAAAAAATGTAGGAACTTGTAAAATTTTATGATTTGAAGATCATTTCATGAAATCAAGGCCCAAAAGTATGTCAAACATGCAAAAATTCAATTTGAAATGTAAGAACATGATATGAACTTTGTCATGCATATATTTACTTGAGTTATTAGCTTCTAAAACATAATCAAATGAGGTCCAATTGTTAGAAATGTTATAAACTCTACAAACCATGCTAGAATTACAACATGTATGTGAGAAAAGCTTTGAATACAAATTTAAAATGCTAGGAAACATGCATGCATGTATGGAATGACTTAGCTTTCTTCAATTCTAACTCAATTCCCATATGAATTCGCCTATTTTACTTGTATTCATGTGCTAAATGACTCAATTCTAAGGTTGCAAGGTTGAGCTCTTACCTAGGCTACCCAATTGAGTTTCAATTAGTTAAAATCTTGAGTAATTCTCCAAATCTCCTAGCAAATTCCTTGTTGAAGACTTCTTCCTAGTCTCTCTCTCTCTCTTTTTCTCTCTCTCTCTCTCTCTCTCTCTCTCTACACGTTGTATGTGACAGAGAGCTCAAAATGCTAGAATAAAGGAAAGAGTGAGTGAGAGCACATAAGAAGCCTTATATAGGCTTACCTAATAATAGTTAATAAAGACTAATTAAATGGCATTAAATTAATCCAATTTAATCATTCCGAATCGAATTTCAATTAAACCTATTATAAAATTCCAAAAATTTCAATTAACACAAAAACCAAGTCAATTTTTGAATCGGATGCCGATAAGGCCTTCAATTGCAAATCAAAACAGAAACATGAACAGATTTTCCTACGTTAAACAGATATAAACACAAATGATGCAAAATGCATGTAATTAATTCAGAATTTGATCCTAATAACTTATTAGACATATGAAATCATGGATTAACGTTAATCATGGGTCGGGGTTGTTACATAACCTAACGTTGAAGCAAAGTAGAATTCAAACATTCAGCTAAGAGTCAAAATTGATCAAAGCATATAAAATCTATTCCATTTAAAAAAATAAAAATAAAATCAAGAGCTACGGATTTACCAACAAAGATGAAAGATTTAGAGAATAACATAAATCGGTGAGCTGAAAATGGTGAGAATGAGAGGCAAATCAAAGAGTTAATAGAGGAGAGAGACAAATTATACCAGAGAGAGCCGATTGGGGGGTGAAAATCAGAATGAACTTTGGTTCGTCTTCGTACACAGTTTGAGAGAGGCATAGCCAGTGAGGGAGAAGAGAGACGCTGGTGAGGGAGAAGGGAGAGGCCGGTAAGGGAGTAGCAGCCGTGTAAGCAGAGCAGAGAGAGGTGATGTGTCTGTGTGAGGTGAACCTAACCCTAAAATGAGTCAAAATGTTAGAGACACTCACATATATATGGAGAGGGGTATGGTAGTAATTTTACTTCAGGGGGAAACAAGGACGCGGCCGGGTTCGGGGCTGGGGGACGTATCATCGTCCCCAACTCAAAATTTGTTGGGAATTAATTTTCTAATACCATCCCTGACCTGTCGGGGGTATTTTTCGGAGAAAAACTACTCTAATTAGAGTTGAGGGACTGGGTTCTCATCGAATCGGGTTCAAATTGCCATCCCTAATGATCATTCTATAAAAATATATATATATTTTTTTGCGTTGGGTTCATAAAAAGGTAATGAAAAATATATTGCAAATGAATAATCCTATTTGTATTTCATTCCAATAATTTATAATTCATAGTGGACCTTCTCCTTAAAAAAAAAAATAAAAAATAAAAAAAAAAATAAAAATAAAAATTTCATAGTGGACGTTTTGACTCAACTACTGAAATTTGGAAGAAGATTTTATAGATTTGTTCAGTGTATCTCGTAATAAGTGAAAATTATACAAAATATTGTCACATAAATTCTTAAAATTTTAAAAATAAATAAAGTAACTCCAATAGGAATAACACAAAACAGAGCCAGCCACATTCAAATAAGTTTTGAAATCAATTATTATTTTTTTGTTATTTTATTTCTTTAATAAATTTCTAATTTTTTTTAGGTTCTTCCAAATTAGAAGACTAAAAATTTGTAAGATCTATAGTTTAAAAAAAAAATAGTCAATCAATTTTTTTTTTGCTTCAGTAAGAATGTAAATTATAAACAAATTTCTTGATTTTCTTAAAATATAGATTATCCTCTGTAATTTTAAAACTTATAAATATCCTTTATCAGAATGTTTTATTTTACAGAATTAACAGAAAAAGTAAAATTTCTAACTATTCTCTTTTATAACATTAAAATTATATGAATTGTTAATTGAAATATATTTAGAATATTATTAAAAATAATTAATTAATTTAATAATTCATTAATAAAAATAATTATTTAGTATGCAATTAGAAATTAAAGGATAGAATTACATAATAATTCTGTATTGTAAGCAAACTTAAAACGTGTATTTATTACGGTTGGTTGGAGGTTGAATTTGAAGTTGTCTAATTAATATTTGGTATCGATTTAATGTTCTTCGTTGTGCAGTCTTGATTTAAGCGGAGTTTGTATTTGTAGGGTGGGAGTTTTGAGGGTTATACTTTCTACCGTTCTAACAGTTAACAAGACATCTTAATGATTTTTATAAAGGAGCGTTGTCTTACACCTACGGGAGAGTACGAAGGATTTTCCTGTTAAAGAAAAAAAAAAAACCGTGTATTTATAGTTCAATTTAACGGAAAAAAAACAAAAAGAGAGTTGTGGAGGGTTGATATATACAGTGTGGAGTCGTATCCAGCGAAATTCAAAACGGTTTACAGGCGGAGGAGGCGCGATCAAGAAGAGAGTTGTGGAGGGTTTATACAGTGTGGTTTCGTGGTTACTGATTCCTGGTAGTCTCTTTTCTTGAATTGGTGTTTCGATTTAAATAATAAAAAACAAAAAATGGACGAAGCCGAGGTGGTGGTTAAGCCGAAGAAGAACGGTCAACTCTGCTCCCTCTGCAACCAAAGAAAGCCCGCCCTCAAAAGACCCAAAACCCTAGAACAGGTACACTCACTTCTCTTCCTTTCCTCAAATTTTTACTCTTTATATATATATATATATATATGCATATCTGTATCTGTTGTGTAGGGTTAAAATTTGTGTCCTTAAAGATTTGTAGGGAATGTTTCTACACTGTGTTTGAGGATGAGATCCACAGTGTAATTGTGGAAAATCAGCTATTCAAGCCTGGGGAACGCATTGCTATTGGCGCTTCTGGTGGCAAAGGTTGGTTATTGCTTCTTCTTCCTAGTCCTTCCCTCTTTGATCTTTTATTATTCCAATACTTTTTGTTACTGATTCTTGATTTCCAAGTATTTCATGTATTTTTGAATTGCAATTTCTTATATGTTTCTGCATCATGTTGACTAGAGAAGTTATAGTCTTGTAGATTTGACAACTGAACTAGACATAGAAAATGACTAGAAGACTGTGCAATTCAAACTGTCAATATGGAGATCATTGACAGTTGATTTTAATTTGTAGTGCAGCTATAATAATAACTGCTAGGTGAAGATAAATATTTGGGGGAAATAGTGTCGCTGTGTGGGTTTTTGGGAAAGTTCACACCACCAAAGTTAGTTGTCTACTTAATATAATAGAATAGATATAATTATATAGATGTTTCTAGTTCGGAAAGAAGCACTGCAGTTTCGATGTCGATGTAATTGAATAATAAACAGAGAGAAGCAAGTGTAGTTTCATTTGTTTCCTCACCCATTTCATGCATGATAGATTAAAATTTTGATGTGTTTTAGATGTGTAGAACATCATACCAACACATTCTCCAAGGTGAATTGATATTGAATTTAGTTGTGCCTTGTTCTCACGAAGTCGATTCATCATTTTTTCCGGTAAATTACCAATAGGTCTTAATAATTGGACTTAATTCCCATCAAGTCCTATTAAAATAAGTCTTGGTAAAATTGTTGCTAAAAATAATTTTTTGTGACAATTTTTTATTTATGTCGCTAAAAATTGACAATTAGTGACTTTTTTTTGGTTATAATTTTTATAAATTGTCGCTAAAACTTATAATTAGTAACTTTTTTTATGACAAATTTTTTTTATAGGACCTATTAAACAATAAATCCACTTATTAGGACTTACATGTAAGTACTCCTAAATTTAAATGCTATGTTGCCCTCTTTCTGATGTGTGATTTTTGGAGAGAGAGTTTGTGGAAAGAGGTACCTTCCTGTGGGTTCTCACTGCAGGAGCAGAGGTTATCCGCTACTTTTTTTTTTTTTGGTTTTGTTTTTTGGTGTGTGGATGTGTTATGTTATGTTGTTGCATTTTTAGTCACATCTCTATCTGACTGATTACAGGCAAAGCTATGAACACGATTGTTTCCCCCTCGCATTTCATATTGTTCCTCCCCCCTGTGCAGATTCCACAGTGCTTGCTTATGTGTTGTTAGAGCTGAATCGTCGGCATAATTATGGCGTAAATCTATTTCTCTTGTCAGTTGATGAAGGCATCGCAGGGTATAGGGATGATTCACTTGAAACTGTCAAAAGAAATGAAGTCCAGGCGAGCAAGTCTCTTGATTTTTTAGTTCAGCACAAGTTGGGTCGTTTTTGCTTATTCTGCTATTGGTTTATTTATTTATTTTCTTGCAGCACAGTATTTTGATTTTTCTTTTTGTCCTGCAATCTTTTCTTTACTGTTGTTGCTGACTCATTAATTTCTGTTCTTGCTGTTCTAAGAACTTCTATTTTAGCTAATAAAATGGTTTTAATCTTTTCTGTCTTTTATTCTACGAGTCCTGCGTGCTTATGGGTGTCCTTTTTTTCTTTTTTCTTTTTTCAGTATGGACTACCACTAAAAGTGGTGTCTTACAAGGAACTGTACGGATGGACAATGGACGAAATAGTGAAGATTATTGGGTTAAAGAACAATTGCACATTTTGTGGTGTTTTCCGTCGCCAGGTAGAGCAGTTATGCATTTTCAAATTGATGAACTTAATTTCTCTTTTTCCCTGCCCTGGTTTCTGGATGCAGTAATCTGCACCTGGACTCAAGTGTTCAGGGATTGAAAATGGGTATTTGATCAAGCACTCCCATTTTTTTTATCCTTATTTCTACGTGTTTCATAGTCTACCACTTCAAGCATTTAGGTGTTATCAGCAGTGAATCCAACTCAGGCTTCTTAAAATAAAATAAAAAAATTAGCTTGCTTGATTTTTCAGTTTGCTATTTTCTTCATCTGATTTTTGTTGCAAGCGGACACTTCTTCTACCCCCGACCACATCTGGTGGCAACTTTCTCACCTTGATTTGTTGTAATGAAAAATGCATTGAGTTTGATTGTAATGATGGAATGCTTTCTCTGCAAGGCCCTTGATCGTGGTGCCGCATTGCTGAAAGTAGACAAGCTAGCTACTGGGCATAATGCAGATGATATTGCTGAAACAGTTCTTTTAAACATATTACGAGGTGATATTGCTAGGTAATATCTCATCTAAGGTTTCTTTTTCTTTAAGTTTTGTTTATTTGGTGAGCTGAGATTATGCTTTTCTGTTGTAGGTTGAGTCGATGCACATCTATAACCACTGGAGAAGATGGACCAATTCCAAGATGCAAGCCATTTAAGTATACCTATGAAAAGGAGATTGTTATATATCCTTTCCATTCGGTTGATGATTTGTGCCTAAAGTTGGCATTTATATATTAATCTGATTTTTTACTGATTCCTTTTGGTTGCCAAACCTTAACCAGCTGTTCACGTATGCATATTTTAAGAGGCTTGACTACTCCACTGAATGTAATTTTCAACCCCTTTTCATTTTTATTTTCTAGGAGGCCACATTTACTCACAGTTTCCTTCCCAAGCTCTGCTCAGGAAATGGAATTATCACGTTTAACACTGCATGCTATATTTCTCTTTTCAAGTGTTGCTGTACATATTTTCCTTCATATGCCTACTTCTGTGACTCCTCATACTGGCACCTGAGATATTTTATTTATTTTGGATGGTGATTTTTCCTTTATAATTTTCTCTGTTTTCGTAATTGGTTCTTTAGCGGGATGATGATTTTTTGGCTTCAATATTTTGTCATTATGTACCATGGCTGTACATTTTTAACAATGTCCCTTGTTTGTACTGCTATATTTAAAATTTTGTCTGCTGCTGAAATTACAGGCATTTATTCCCCAAATGCTTATCGTGGCTTTGCACGTGAGGTCATCAAAGATTTAGAAAGGATCAGGTTATTATGTTGTAATTTTATCAGCAGCCTGCTAAGATAAAAATGTTGTTCTACTTGTATTTTCGGTTTAACATCTTGATGGTCCATTACTGCAGACCTAGAGCCATACTTGTCATCATTAAATCAGGTGAGGATTTCAGGATCTCCGTCTACAAAAATGCCAGAGCAGGGAATCTGTGAGCGCTGTGGTTATATTTCTAGCCAGGCAAGTTTGTTTTGACTTGAACCTAGAACAGTCATGGATTTTGGTGAATAGATGTTTATTGTAGAATTCAACCAGCTCACAGGCTTATTATATACAATAATGAAACTGCATTTCAAACTTACACTTGATGGTTGGGCCATATTTGGTGGGACCTTATACTATTCAAGACCAAAATAATAATAATAATAATATGACTGCTACCTTTATAGTTGTATCCATTTTTGATGAATATTTTCACTTTCTTTCGTAGCAAATAATAAAGTTCGAACCTTTTAACTTCCTGGTTTTGGGGAGGAAATGTATTAGTAATACTATATATTCATGACAAAGAAATGTTTGCTTGAAGATTTGCTTCTCTTTTTTATTTTTTATTTTTTATCGAATACCCTTCAATTTAATTGTCCAACTTGAGATACCTTTTTTTCTTCAGTTCAGCGAGATTTAGAATGGATACTGTAGGTTGTACCCTTCACTTTATATTTGGGCATGTTTTCCCCATTTCATACTTTTCTTTTCTATTGACAAACTTCATGATTATTGAGTAATTCCCTTGAGACTGATTTATTGAGCAATTAGGATGGTTGAATGCTTTTGATATATACCATTTCTTTATCCTATTTATGATTGCACAGGAAAGATTCTCCTTGTTCATAGTAGAGTATTCAGCCTTGATGAAACAAATCAATTGATGTCATTATGGTCAAGTGGAATCTGCTTTGCCAACATTATGGACATATTTTCAGGGCTCTTTCTTATGCCTAATTGTACTAGAAAACCAGCAAGCTTGGTTCATCTCAGAAACATGTATGGTCCCCAGTGGCTTCCATGCTTGTAATTTTCTTTGTTGTGGAATAGCTCATGTTTAAAGAGGATGTAGCAGTCTTATGATGCAGAGACTTGTCAGGAGATGAAGCCTATGGCTGATCACCCTTGCCTGTGACCTATTTATTCAGAGGCAATAATAATTGATGTCATTGTTATCATTGCAATTTTACTTGCCTTGATATTTGATAAGATGGGATATTAAGATATGAGTGATAATCAGGCCTGAAAATGGTTCAGAGCTTTTGATCCTCTCATTGTATTTATACTTGCTTGACTGCTGGTAAGTTAGAATTGTTTCTCATGAATTTATGTTTTATAAATGTTTTGCTTTTGTCAATTATTTTGATGGGAATGAAAGATTAGTTTGGACATCCATGGACTCTAGACACTTTGTAAAGGGCAATCTGAGTTGAGTTAGTGATGCATTTACCTGTATGCATGTTGACTGGATCATCAGAATGCTCATTTTATATGTTGTTTTGTTGTGCAGAAATGGTGTAAAGCCTGTGTCTTGCTCGAGGGATTGAATCGTGGTTTGCCAAAGCTGGGCATTGGCCGAAGTAGAGGTCTCAACAATGATGCGTAAAAAGGATATGAAACAAAGTAAGGGAACTGAAAATGTTGGGAGCAACCAATGTGGAACATTAGACTTCTGATGGATGTTGTTATGGATAACTTCCTGCTTGGTGAACTTAATGATGATGGAGTACTCTACTTTGTAATTGTAGGCTCTTATGGGTCCGAATCACAAATATATTAATTGGGTGTGAAAACTGAAAAGTGTAATTGTTTAATGTGCCTAGTTATCACTTGAAACATGTATTCTTCTATAGTAATAACAAATTTCAGTTTCAATTTTTGTTCTATTAATTTCCACCTTTGATTCATGCTCTGTTTCCATAGAGATTGAATTTGCAGATCACTATTCCTTGTTTTGAAGGAAAGATGACATCATGGCAACAAGTAGAGACCATCAAGCCATCTTCCCCATCTTCCCACTACACCACTTGAGAACTCACAAGCTCTCCTTTCTAGATCAGCTCCATCCAACCATCTTCAGCCACGTTCCCTTTTACTATCTCATGGACACCCCTATTGTTGCCAATGCATTGAATCAGTTGAAGCAATCACTATCAAAAACCTTGACTCACTTTTACCCTTTTGCCAGAAGAATCAAGGCTGACAGACTTTCCATCGAATGTAATGACTAGGTTTCTCAGAACCCCAAGTGATGAATTGCCATCTCTTGGACTTTCTCAGCGACCCTGATCTCAACTTGTTGAATCATTTCTATCTGTGCCATCCCGCCAACATCAAGTCATATGCAAGAGTTCGTCCGGCTATGATTCAGGTCAATGTGTTCGATTGCTCTGTAATTGTTATCGGAATGTGCCTTTTGCATAAAGTTCTTGACGGTTTATCAACCAGTGCATTTCTCAAAGGCTGGGCTGCTTTTGCTTGGGGGTGTTTTGAAAGGGAAGGTCCATGGTCAAAACAGAGAATTCTGTTATGAGGGGATTCCTATTCAAATCATCAGCAATGGCAACACTCAAGAGCAAAGCTAGTGGCTCAGGCATGGCGAATCCTCTCGGGTTGAAGTTGCGACTGCCTTTGTATGGAAATGTGCGATGTTGTCTGCTCAGAAAGCAAATTGTGGTCTCATTGAACTACTTATAAAAAACACAATTGTATTCTCTTCCGTTTATTATAGTTGTTCTTTGTTAGTATTTAGTAGTACTTGGCTTTTTGTTAGGAAAAGCCAGTTTTTACTTTTGGGTCACATAATTTCTTTACTTTTTCTTACACAAAAAGCCAAAAAGTCTCAAAAAAGTCAAAAAGCTAGCTTTTTACCAACTTTCCAAAGCACCACGTAGTTATCATTATATTTATTACTTTATCTTTTGCTCCAGGCAATTAAAATGATGTTTCTGTTTTATTAATAGAGATGCAGCACTCTATGCTCTTGGTGTTGGAGCATGTGGAAGGGATGCCTTGGATAAATATGAGCTCAAATATGTTTACCATGAAGATGGCCAGCAATCCATCCAGGTACTAGAAAATGGAAGTATTTCAGTTTACATGTACCATATTTTTTAAAGACAAATATAATATTTATTATTTGAGCTACTTTGTCTTTCTCTTTTCTGCTTTTTTCAGCATTCTCAAAATTTAAATAGAATCCGCTCAAGTCAGCTCCATGGCTTGGACATTTTTAGTAATCTAGTTTATCCCAAATGTTTGTGATTCACTTTCCTTTTGGTAATGCCTGTGGATTTTATGTAAACTTCTTAAGTTGTTTTCCTTTTGATGGTCTACATATTCTTATGGCTTGCCGTGCTACTTGAATCTGGAAAAGGTTAATGCCCTTGTGAATCTTTTTATTGATGGAATTGACTGCAATAGTGAAAACTCTATCTCTCTCTCTCTCTCATGTCAAAATTTGCACTTTGTAGGTCCTGCCAACTTTTGGTGTTTTATTTGCTGTTGGATTTCTTTCACATCTTTCTCATGTACCAGGGTTGCAGTAAGTGTTTAATATTTATGAATCTGAAAACTGAGAGAAATTTTCTTTTTCACCTTTTTATACATAAAAGCTAGCTTCTAGACCTTTATCGCTTATATGCTTTAAGTAGCAAATGCTGGGTCTTAGATTATGCTCTCCATGTCTTTATGCTATATGTTTGCCTTGTCAAATTAAACACTAATTGAAATTCTGTTTGTTACTGTCTCCAGATACGACCCCGTCTTGTATTACATGGACAGCAATACATAGAAATCTACAAGCCATTTCCTTCTAGTGGTTGTGTAAGGATCTTGACCAGAAGCTTCAGTTTGTAGTCTGATGAAGGCCTGAAATCCTTCTAGTTTTGCATGTTCTGTGGTTTGTGCTTATGTCAATGAGTTTAATTGGAAAGGGCTATAATTTTGGTCTACCAACGTTAGAAATTGTTGAGTGCTTTGATCTGATTTATCAAGGAAGAATCTGGAGTACCTTCCTTTTAGGCCCTTGTCAGCATTGACTATTTCTATATAGCAAGATGCCTCAGCTACTACACCTAACCATTTGAATATAAAGAATGAAATTAATTTAGAGGTTACAAAAGCAACATCCATATAAGACACACTGGAAGTAATGTTGAGTGTTTTTTTTTTTTTTTGGGGGGGGGGGGGGGGGGGGGGGGCGTGTAAATTGCTCTCCGCCAACTTGATATGTGCTGAATTGATTGTTATTTATTTTTCATTTTTTGTGACTTAATTACCTATATCATAATTTTATTTGCTTCAATTGTGTTGGTGCAGATGCAAAACATAGCAAGCATCTCCGGATTGCATGATAAAGGTTCGTTTAGAAAGTGAAATAGCAGTATTTAACAATAAATATAATGCTTCATATGTTTTTACTGGAAGTTTTCCTACCAAAAATAAGTAATTGAAAAAAAAAAAAGAAAAGGAAGGGAAAATAAAAATATGGTACCGTGCGTCATCCATGATGAGTTTCACAGCAGCAAAGAATGGTGGTTTTCTTCTGTTACATGCTTTCAAGCCATATTACCTTCTACAATTTGTGACGAAGATCTTGAATGAAGTAATTTGGAAATCCACGTTTTTAAAAAGTAGGACTTCCGCAATGCATCACTTTCAAAGTTTACCTCTTTTATGCTCAAATTTTAGGAAGTTAGTAATAAAGTATGATTTCATGCTTCTTGATATCTTTGAAGATAGAAGATCATGTTATTAGTAATGATGTAGGTTTTATATCATCATTATTATTTCTTTTCTTTTTTGCCCCCTCCTTGTGCAGGTAAAGCAGCAATTCTTGAGGTCGAAATCATAAGTTATGAGAAAGAGTCCAGTGAACCAATCTGCTTGACCAGGTAAATTTTTGTTTTTGCAGTAGATGTAAAGATGTTTATTTGTAATTAACACGACAAGGACAATGCAATGCAGAATGACTGTCTATCTGAGGGGTGCTGGTGGCTTTTGAAAATCATCTCCCCCATACTCCTATAGCAAGAATTCAGCAAGCCAGAATTTAGCTCCTAAAATTCCAAAAAGGCAACCACTTGGAGCTTATGAGGAATGCACTCAACCATCTCAGGCATGTACCATTTACATTGGGCTGAAAATGATATTTGAAAATTTCATTCCCTCTACTACATGTGCTTTTTTGTAAATTGTAATTTTACACATAAATTTATATGCACTAGATAGGTACCACACACATGAACGTGTTGCAAGTGCATGTATATGATTTTATCCTTGGGATAAGCAAGGAGGAGGAGGAGAGAAATGGGAATGAGTTAGTTGTAAGGAGTTACGATATATTCAAAATCGCGAAAGTGTTTCAAATATATATATGCTATGATGCAGACACGGGAACACGAAAATTTTCAAAAAATAGGGGACACGACACGCTGGGGACACGTTCAATATATATAATTTTATTTATTTATTATATGTAAAATTAAAAAATATAAATATTATTTATTTATTTTCTATGAAACCAGACCGTCCTTGAGGCTTGTCCGGTGTCGATGGACCACGGACGCGGACACGCTTATACCGCTATTGACACGTGTCCCTCTCCCTGCGTGTCCCTTTTTCGAATTTTTCCGGACCACGAGGTTGGACCTTAGACCTGATTGAGAGAGACATGCGTCTGCCTTTGATGCCTTCCGATCTGAGTAGACTGTTCGGCTCTCCGATCTGCCTTTGATCTGCGTCGCCATGTCTGCCTTGATCTACCTTCCTCTCTCCTCTCTCTCTCTCTCTTAAATACGTCTGTCCCTCTGGTTTCAACCTATAAGTTATTGGTTATATATAAAATATATATATCTAATTTATATTAATATAATATGTTAATATAAAATATATTTAACATATTTTTATTAGATACAAATATTATGATTTGTTATAAAATATAATTAACAGATTTTATAAAATATGTTAACATATTTTGTATCTAATAAAAACATATATATATATATAATATATAATAAATCTAATAAATAATATAATTTGTGTCTATCTCACCCCTCTAATTTTTATTTTTATTCATTTTAATATATTTTAACACAAATAAATAAATAAATATATACCCTAACCTTTCTTTTGGTCTTAAATAATATAAAGAAATACAAATAATATATTTATTTTTAATTTTACATATAATAAATAAAATAAATAAATAAAAAATAGTATATTTTTTAATTTTACATATAATATAAAAAAAATATATATATTAAACGTGTCCCCGGTAAGTAGTGTCGTCCCTATTTTTGAAAATTTGCATTTTTAATGTGTTAATTATAAGTAAAATTATTAGGCGTGTCAGTATCAAGTGCTACATAGTTTATTTTAATATCAAATATTATTCACAAATTAAAATTTTCCTATAAATAAAAGAATTTATTTAAACAAATAATAATATCTAAAAAATAGAAAAAGGAAAAGAAAAAAAAAAGAAAAAACAAGATTTTTTGTTTCAAATATATATCTAGTATATAATATATATACTATTATTATTAGTATATAAATATATATATGTATATATATATATTATTAGTATATAATATATATCTATATATATTATCGGAAAAACAATTAATAGAATAGAGGATATAGCGATCAATGGTCAAGCGAGAAGGCGAAAACACCATAGCGAGAGAGAGAGAGAGGAGACAACATAGGCGAGGGAAGGCGAGCACGAACGAAATGAAGAAAGAAGAAGAAAAATGAAGAAAAGCGAAGAAAAGAAGAAGATCGAAGAAGAGATTTGAAGAATCGAAGAACATACACGATCTAGGGCTCCATTTCAGGAGTTCTTCACCCTCTCTCTCTCTCTCTGCACGCAAGGTTAGGGTTTCTCTCCTCTCTGTCCATAATGTGTCCATAGCGTGTCCAAGAGTGTCGGCTGCAAAAATTCAAAACAAAAAAAAGGGACCGTTGGGTAGAGTGTCCGACTTACCCAAACGTTGCCTTCGGAGGCGTGTCCGCGCTACATAGTATATATATATATATGGTAAGGTCATTAAGTGGAATGGCAAAGGAAGGATTGATCCAACATCCATCCCTCAAAAGTAGATGGGTGTTTTGCTTTCTATTGTAGTATAGAAGATCATGAAGATCATGACACTTGGATATGAGTGAGGGACACAGAGATGAGGGGGAGGAGTGGCTGGACAGGCGGATGAGATTCATGATTGAGGGGGAAGGGGATGGTTGTCTGGATGCTCATTGAATTTCCTCTCTCAAGACAAGGCACACTTAGACCAGTCTTAAAGAAAGAGGGGCCTTGACCAAGACATATGATACCTCAATGGTTGTATCATACCTACCCCTGAGCCATTCTCACAAAATCGAAAAGAACACATCATATCTACCAACTTTCAACATATGATGTGCCTCTAATTTGTGTAGCCAAGGGGTTGAGCCACTTGTCCCTAGCTGAATGGCACTTCCTGGCTCACCACCCTATGTGAGGTCTCTATGCATGCAAGAACACCTTACACTCTCCACGGTACACACAACTCCTAACTGCCACCCTTTCGCTCTCATCAGGCTGCCTTGGTTCTCTCCTCACCCACCTACATTGGTCTCCAACCATTTGCTGACCATCTTCCTAAAGGGTACCCCTCTACCTACTCTCCACCCTCCATTCAGAGATGCAGGCCCCACCTGATTGGGTTTCGCCCTCACCAAACCTGCTCCATTAGGGTCAGAGGGAGTTTAGAAACCTGGCTTAACAAATCGAAGAAGCTATATTATCATTTTTAAAATTTCAGCACGTATTTTGAGGTCAAACAATGAAGGGATAATATTGAGAAAGTAATTATAGGAGTTAGGAGGTTGAGTGTGATTGCCTCAATAATCAATTGCATGTATGCCAAAATGAGCTTTTCAAGAGTCATTTTGAGATTGAAGGTGTGCTCTGTGTATTTCTGTTTGGTATATTAGTCTTTGAAGGATTCTGAACCTCTCTCTCTCTCTCTCTCTCTCTCTCTCTCTCTCTCTCTCTCTCTCTCTCTGCATTGTTTTTTATGTGAGACAAGATTATCAACCTTCATTGCTGTTATGCAGGCATTGCTGTATAGTCTATCCGGTGATTATAATCCATTGCATTCAGATCCTAAGGTTGCAGAAATTGCAGGGTTGGTGCACCAAATAATTCAAAACTGCATTCTCTTGCCGTGTTTTATTTATTTATTTATTTATTTTTTTACTCTCTATTAGATGTGCTGCTATTGACTCCTAGATTCATGGATCAAGCCAACTGCATTTTTGGAGATATTAATTTTGCCTGGGACTATGCTTCATTTCCCATTGGCAAGTTTATGCTTTTTCAGCCAACATAATAAATAATCAATGATTATTGATGCATTCTTGGCTGTTTTAACTTCTTTAGAGCTTATTCGCCCGAAAAAAACTTCTGTAGAGCTAAGCATCTAAACTGCATATGCTTTGTACAAAGGGGGGGGATGGAGCTCACATTCAACTCTTGCCTATGACTGGAAAATAAAACAAAGAGAGAAGGAATAAAAATTACATTGGCAAGGGAAAATAGGTCTTGGATTGTGTAGTGTGGGTCATTTCCTTTAGCAACAGTGGTTACATCTCTTTTCCTTTGAAGACATTTAATCAGATTACCTTCTCTCACACTGTTGCTCCAGGACCATATAACAACAGTTAACTGGAGTCCCTTTTCATTTGCTACATTATAGACTGCCGTTTTCCAGAAAACAGTTGAATAGACAAAAGGTACATGCACAGAGTACATCGTTTGCAAAAAGTGAAGTGCAAACTGCTTTTTTTTCATTTTATTTTTTTCCCCCTGTTTATATTTTGAGTTCCTGGGAGTATGAAATTGCATTTCATAAATCTGTTTTTATTTTCCCTTGCATTTTCAAGGAATTAATATATATTGCACACTGATGATCATCTATAGAATTTCATGAGATGGCTTTTTTTTTCTTTTTTTCTTTTTAAATTGTGAAACTACTACTGATAGTTTTCTGTGATGGATAATAAGAGGGGAATCAGGGATGGATGTATTCCTTTTAAATGGTTCGGTTATTTAAAATAGTATATATATATATTTGTTTTTATTATATTGGTCATGCATCTGCCCTCATAGTTTGCTCTATTTTGTTTTATCATTTTTCCAAAGATTTTCTCGCCCGATACAGGATGGGTTGTGCATAATGGGCTTTGCGGTCAGGGCTATCATCAAGTGTATCTACAGGGGAGACCCAAACATGATCAAAAACATATCGGGATGATTTCTTTTACATGTCTACCCTGGTGAAACCTTGATCATGGAGATGTGGCTTGAAGGCTTGAGGTAGATCTTTCTGTTTCTTTTTTCTTTTATCTGGGCTCAATTTTTCTCTTTCTGAGTTGTGGGTTTTTGTTCGTGTTCATGTGAAGAGAACTTTGATAAAATTAAAAACTATGCAGGGTTGTATATCAGGTAAAGGTAAAAGAACAGAACAAGGCAGTGCTTTCTGGCGTCATTGATCTCACTCATTTGACTTCGTCTCTGTAAATTCTCACGGTGCATATCATCCAAAATATAATAAGTTTATGTACTATGAATAACTGTTTTTAGGGTTGTGGTTTGTTGAGAGAATCGTCCCCAATATGTTTCAATAAATTATAGTGTATCTACTTTGTAACATCTGTTTGGCTTAATCATGGATGAATTTAATCCCAGTGCACATTTTGTAATTTTCGAAGTCAGATTGGTGAACTGACGTACTTTTTGCATAAAAAATAAAATCTCTTTAATTTGAAAAGAAAATGGTAGTGAATTGGTGTTTACTTTTTTGGGTGATTTATTTTCGTCTTTAATAATTTTTTTTTTTAACAATTTCAAAAAGTTAAGTGTCAGTTTGATTTGATTTGAGTTGTTGATTTTGATTTGATTTTTCAAAATTTTATTTTTAAATGAGTTAATAAGTTTAATTTT